>JAIUWH010000004.1:1217500-1527500 GCA_022058765.1 Clavispora paralusitaniae
ATCGACACTTGTACTGTCATTGTTGTTCCACCTCAAACCACGACCGTGACTCTAAACCCAGATAGTGTCCACGCCATTCCAGGAACTTATACACCTACTGACTGTGGAGTGATTGACACTTGCACAGTTGTAGTTGTGCCACCGCAGACTACTACAGTCACGAATGCTCCAGATACTTCTTATCCATCGCCTGGAACGTTTACGCCGACCGAATGTGAACACGCAGACACTTGTACAGTGGTGGTTGTCCCTCCTCAGACCACAACAGTAACTGCATCACCAAATAGCATTAAACCTACCCCAGGCACTTATACGCCTTCTGATTGCGGAGTCGTCCATACATGTACAGTTGTGGTTGTTCCACCACAGACGACCACCGTAACTCTGGGTCCAAATAGCATTAATCCTGCTCCAGGAACATTTACTCCTAGTGACTGTGGAATAGTGGACACATGCACAGTTGTGGTTGTCCCACCACAAACAACCACAGTCATACTGGGTCCAAATAGTTTACACTCTTTTCCAGGAACATTTACTCCGACAGAATGTGGAATAGTGGACACATGCACAGTCGTTGTCGTCCCACCTCAGACCACAACAGTAACTGCATCACCAAATAGTATTAATCCCGCTCCAGGTACTTTTACGCCATCCGATTGTGGAATAGTGGACACATGTACAATCGTTGTCGTCCTCCCTCAAACGACTACACTAACTGCTCCACCAAACAGCCTTCATTCTGCTCCAGGCACTTATACGCCTTCTGACTGTGGACTAATCGACACATGTACTATTGTCGTGGTCCCTCCCCAAACTACTACAGTCACTTCTGCACCAAACAGCGATCATTCTGCCCCAGGAACATACACACCAACCGACTGTGGAATAATTGATACTTGTACGGTACTTGTCGTCCCACCACAGACTACCACCATAACTCTGGGCCCAAACCGTCTACATGTCTCGCCAGGAACGTATACTCCTTCTGATTGTGGGATTGTTGACACATGTACAGTTGTTGTTGTTCCCCCACAAACCACAACAATTACTACTCACCCAGATAGTGTCAATTCTGCTCCAGGAACATACACACCAACTGACTGTGGGAAAATCGATACTTGTACAGTTGTTGTTGTTCCACCTCAAACTACCACAGTAACTTCTCCACCAAATAGTATTAATCCTGTTCCAGGTACCTTTACATCGAGCGATTGCGGAATAGTTGACACATGTACGGTCGTTGTGGTGCCTCCCCAAACCACAACGATTACTACCCATCCAGACAGTACGTACTCTGTTCCAGGAACATTCACACCAACCGACTGTGAAAGAATAGATACTTGTACGGTGGTGGTAGTCCCACTCCAAACTACCACAGTCACCTCTCCGCCAAATAGTGTCTACTCTGTTCCATCAACATATACTCCGACTGACTGTGGAGTGGTCGACACATGTACAGTGGTGGTAGTGGTACCTCAAACGACGACTGTGACGCATAACCCAGACAGCACTTACTCTTCTCCCGGAACATATACTCCATCAGAATGTGGAATAGTTAATACGTGCACAGTTGTGATTGTTCCAGCACAGACGGCTACAGTTACCACTCCTCCAAACAGTATTCATTCTTCTCCCGGAACATATACACCTTCTGATTGTGGGCATGCAGATACTTGTACAGTGGTTGTTGTACCACTTCAGACAACTACAGTGACACTGAGCCCGAACAGTGTACTTCCTTCTCCAGGAACATTTACTGCAACAGATTGTGGATACGTAGAGACTTGTACTGTTGTGGTTGTTCCAGCACAGACTACAACTGTCATTCTGAATCCGAACAGTGCCTATCCTAGTCCAGGAACGTATACTCCTACAGATTGTGGGGAAGCTGCTACATGTACTGTACTTGTGATAGCACCAGAGTCTACTTCATTCTGGCTCCCGACATATTTGAATGTGACCTCCTCCACTTTTCACCCATCGGTCGAGGAGGAGACTATGTCATGTCTGGACAGCATATGCTCCAGCACGGAAGAGAGCACTTTTGAAATCACTCTGACTGCAGACCCTAGCTCGAATTTTCCAACGGCAAGTGCGAGCTCTGAATTTAGTTTAACTTCTGACATAACTTCCAGTTTTGACTCGAGCTCAAGTTCCGCAAGTTCGAGTAGTTCAAGTTCTGAATTAAGTTCAAGTGCTGAATCCAGTTCAAGTTCCGCAAGTTCAAGTTCTGCAAGTTCAAGTTCTGCAAGTTCGACTTCAGACTCTAGTCCAAATTCTGGCTTAAGTCCAAGTTCTGACTTAAGCTCAAGCTCCCCAAGTTCGACTTCTGACTCCAGTTCAAGTTCCGACGTGGGTTCAACCTATAACTTAAGTCCAAATTCTGAGTTAAGCTCGAGTTCCGCAAGTCCAACTTCTGACTCTAGTTCAATCTCTGAAAGTAGTCCAAGTTCTGACTTAAGTCCAGGTTTTAACTTAAGTCCAAGTTCTGACCTAAGCTCGAGTTCTCCAAGTTCGTCTTCTGAATCCAGTTCAAGTTATGATTTAAGTTCAAGTTCTAAATTAAGCTCAAGTTCTGACTTAAGTTCAAGTTCTACAAGCTTGAGTTCTGCAAGTTCGAATTCTGCAAGTTCGACTTCTGATTCCACTTCAGGTTCTGCAAGTCCGAGTTCTGTAAACATAGCTTCTGACTCTAGTTCAACTTCTGACTCTAGTTCAACTTCTGAGTTTGGTTCAACCTCTGAATTAAATCCAAGTTCTGACTTAATCTCGAGTTCCGCAAGTTCAAGTTCTGACTCTAGTTCAAGTTCTGACTTAAGTTCAAGTTCTGACTTAATTTCAAGTTCTGTCTCCAGCATGAGTTCTGCAAGTTCGACTTCAGACTCTAGTCCACGTTCTGAGTTTGAGTCCAGCTCAAGCTCTACCTTCGAGATTACGTCCAGATCCAACTCTACGTTAAGTTCTAGCCCAACAAGTTCAGGCTTGACTTCGAGCTCAGGTCTTCTGTTGAGCTCCACTTCTGCTTCTGGATCCACATCCTTACTTTTTGTTTCCAGCTCAGCTTCTGAACCCTCTTCGTCGAATTCTGTTCCTTCTACTTCAATTTCTGAATCTGGCTCCTCTGAGCTATCATCCAGTTCTGTTTCAGAGTCATTCTCCGCCGAAGTAGTCAGTTCTGAAATCTTGACTACTCTTTTGACTTCCATTTCTGGATCTGACTCGACGTCGACTGTCGTTTCAACTAGTTCTGAACCTGTATTCACGTCCACTGATCTCATAACTTCTAATCCTGAGTCTGGTTCGGCTTCCAAGAATTATTATACTTCCAGTCCTGAAGAATCTTCCTCCATGACATTCGGCTCTGAAGAACCTTTGTCCACCGAATTCATATCGTCGAGGTCTGTTTCTAAAGCACTTTCTTTCAGTTCTGAAGAGCCTACGTCCACTGCGTTTTCTAAATCCTCGTCTGCTGACTTAGGTGCCTCCAGCTCTGTAACTTCAGGCTCAGGTTCTTACAACTTGCTGAATTCCATTTTGATTTCAATTTCTACGTCAAGTAATGTTCCGTCTATCGAAACAGCCAGCCTCAGCACTCATGTGACCTCAGGTTCCAGCAACAGCATTTCTTCTAGTTTGTGCCCGAATAATGAATGTGCATCTGCTTCTCTCTCGCCCAAAGAATCAATCACTACTTCAGATGCAAGCAGTAGTCATACTTTACTACCCGAGACAGACATCCGCAATACCTCCATCCATGCTACTCTTCCTACTACGTCATATAAGATTACTGGCTCAGAAAGCACCATTTCCCTGATTTGGAGCAGAGCCACTTCCAACCCGCATGTGAAGTCTCACACTGTGTTGGCATCGGATTTCAACAATGATTTGACTGACAGAGTTTCGTCCAGTGGCAAAAGCAGCGACAGGATCGTCCCCACTATCACAACTAAATATACCTCTGGTTCGAGTGGTCTAGGTTCCAGTGTTCAGAGTCCCGTATCCTCTCTTGACAAGATACCGACATTTGGCCCCAGCATGCATGCTTCTATATTAATTACAGATGAAGCCTCTGAAGATACCCTGGCTTCTTCTTCTTCCATGATGGCCTCCCATAGTTCGATTTTAGAAAATGGACCACTTTCAGATTCCCTCGAAGCCTCTTCAGTCTTGACTCACAATTCAATGGCTGGAGGTCCTTCTCTGCCTCACTCACCAAATTCTGGGTCTATTCCTAAATCTGCTAGCTCCGGCATTGACATTGCATCTATTTCTGGAACCGACTCCGACTCGCAGGTTACTTTCGGATCGAGCCTTTCATCTCTCTTGGGCACTGCTTCCTTTCCTAGTGGTATTAATACACCAACCCACGTTTTTTCGTCCATTACAGGACAATCCACAATGGTCACGGTTTCCGAAGGCTTTGGAAACAAGAAGTCGCTAAGTTTGTCGATATTGGCCATCGTGTTCGCCTATTTGTTCTAATTTGGTATTTTGATGTCCCCATTGTGGAATCTCACTCTGTCCTGATTTTAAGTTACTATATCTATTACTGTTATTTTATGTTATGCTTGATTTTTAGAGCCCCCGACATGTAGAAAGTGTAGATAAACGTCTCCCAGATAACCGTTTATTGATTGACCTGATATTTTGGCAACTTGTTCGTAGTCTGGAAATAGTATGATGTGTTTGGACAACGGAAATGGAGTCACTCTTCTTGAGGTGCCATGTGGCCGCCATGACACATTCAGACAAATGTCTTCGAGGTAAAAGGAGTAGGGGCTTTGATCCTGTTGTGAGACACGGATTGGATTCTTCTATCATGAGCTGTTTTAACTTCCAAGGTCACCTTAGTACTAACAAGGCATTTTCAAATATAAGCATTTATGCAGAGATCTGCAAATTCTCCCACTTATATCACACAATCAAATGAACTATGACTAAGCAAAGAATCAATTTTATTATCTAAAATCCCTGATGGAGTATTGTACCATGGCTCGTATTTGGAAGAACTAACACATGTCGCTCTTAGACGATTTTATTTTCTGTTTATTTGAGTATATTGGAGAAAAAAATTGTTCATCTTGAAGGCATCTGTTGGATATCCGGACATTATTAAAGCTTGAGGAGTGTATTTATGAAATGCTAAAGCATAAATTTCAGCTGAAAAATCTAACCACACAAATTAGAAAGGCAGGGATGGGATATAAGACGATACAGTTTGCTGGAGAGTACTCTGTGTGGATGAGTCATGCCCATTCCATAAACGAAGTTAGAGTTGAGGCAATCTCTCAAAACTAAATCCAGCATTCCACTAGAAATGTTCTTGAAGGAAACTCAATACACTACAGGAAACCGAATCCCGAAAAATATATCTGGAATAATTCGAAAGAATTACCTACGAAGTTTATTTCCAGTCTTGCTTTATCGACCATGCATTTGTATCCAGTAAACAAATCAATTGAGTTATTTGGGGAAAATATATTGCAATGCTCGTTTTGATTCCGATGTTTCCGAAAATGTGACCGTGTTGGGTAATCTTGGCAGGAAGAATATACCCGAAAGAGTTAATGTTTACGCTAACAATAAAACCCAGAAGTCAAAGGCCAAAAAGAGAAAAGCCAAACAGATCGGAAACTTAAAAAGAGAGAGAAATACCAAATAAGGTAAAGAACCACAGGAGAACTAGAGAAGAACTAGAGAAGAACTAGAGAAGAACTAGAGAAGAACTAGAGAAGAACTAGAAAAGAACTAGAGAAGAACTAGAGAAGAACTAGAGAAGAACTAAAGAATATCCCAAGAGAACCTCAACAGTAACAAACGAGAAATTAAGACCAAGTAAGAGCTAAGGGAAGGTAAAATGAACCATAAAGCTTTAGACGCAATTTTGAAGAAGTGCAGTCGAATCAGTAGTAAAAAAAGGTGACTTCCAAACGGGGTGATCGACGCATGACAAAATCTCTGCAGACTATTTCATCTGACTAATTTCACCTATTGTATAATTTTGCAGATCTGCGTAAATGACCCATGGACACACAGTCGAAGTTCTATGCATATGGGAGGAAGTGTGCCGATGCATGGAATGCGGTAATTTTACGCGGAAAACGTCGGGAATTACGGCATTCGCTGAGATTCAGTCTGTATGCAATCCCTGCATAATTTATCTACACTAATGCGTGTCTATCGCGGCCTTCGTATAGTATACAGTTTTCGCTATTAGTGACGCAGTGTCCACTCCGGAAGAGAAATTTGCAAGAGATTTTGAATTGCTTCTTCGGGCTATTGTAGAATCGATAGTTGAGGCCCCAAGTTCAGCTGCATGCAAGAGAAAATGCCTAAAAGGAAATCGGAGCAACTGTACGGTGGTGAAGCTGGCATTGATACATGTGCAATAGGTGATAGACGAGATAGAACGATGTACATGATGATAAATGGGGTGATTCATAAGAGAAGACTTAAGTGCTGATGGAGTAGATTGAACATTCTTGCTGACAAACGGTGGGGGTCTTGACCGACTGCATGAACAGCACCTAGCCGAACCGGGTGAGTATGCAAAAGGTCGGTAAATTAGCATGCATTTAGTGAAAAAACGTAGCCGAAGTCTGAAAGTCGACGTGATGACAGTTGGAAGAGGAGCCAATCACTGGATAATGAAACAAGCTGTTGCCAGAACTCATAATCCAGGATCCATTAGTCTGCAATCGAAGACCTACAACCACTGCGTAATCTGACCAGATAGCGCAACAGGAGATTTCGAAACGCAGATAAATGGTGTGATGCATTAGAGGCAAAGAAATTTTTAAAAAAGGCTCAAGAAAAAGTAGCCTTAATGGCAAGTCTAAAATGACATCTCTGAACATGACACAAAAACATCTTTGGAAATGCAGTCTATCTGTTTCAGAAGCAGTCAGGTTTAGGAAGTGTAATTGTTACGAAGCTTTTTGGAGTCTTTGTCCGTCTTGAGGCAAGAAGAAAGGAGAACAAAGGCGATGTGTGCAGTTACGAGAGTGCACATTCCAGATTCAGCGACACTTGATGCGCATGGAAATTTTTGTAACCTTGTTTCCAGAAGTGTCGCAAAACCTGCGTGGAGTGTCACCCGCAGTGCCGTAAACGCATTTACTGTGTAACCTCGCTGTATTTCGGATAGACAGAGTCCAATCAACCACTCTGGTCTGGGGATTTTTTGTAGTGTGAAACGGTTCGCTTGCAGCAACGTAACGCCGCATGCATTGTCTGTGGAGCTACTTATTTCTCTTTTGCAAACCGCTCTTGACCAAAGCCAAGACACATGGAAAGATGAGAATAGCCGCCGTGAGTGGCTTCTGCGTCTGTGGGTAACACACAATGTAGCGAAGACAGCGGGCTAAGACAAGACAAGATGGAAAAAACCGAAAAGAGAAGAGAAGAACAGAAAAGACAAGAGAAAACAACAGAAAACACCAAGAGAAAGAAAGTAGACGAATAGGACCGAAGAAATCAAACGCGAACACGACAGCACTTGTCTGTGGTTGTCTGATGTCTAGCGAAACTTCGCGAAGCCATGCCTCGTAAACTTGCATGCATTTCACATCGCACATAGGCACCATGAGGGTGGGTCTGTTTAAATACGCCCGGTGCCGTCGGAACAGCGTTTTTCTGGCGTCGGTATGTTTTTGCAGTGGCTTGCCTTTTACGTTTTTCTCGCTGTGGTGGGCGCCGGATGTGTGCCCTCCAGCATTCTAGGCACCGGTTTCAAGGCGGTGGCCTACAGATACCCGCTCGCCTCCAAAACAGGCTGGGACACCAATTTCCTTCAGGACGGATACAAACTGGGCGGCGAGGTGTTCACGGTGTCGGGCCTCACCAACATCGACTTCAGCTTCACCATCCGCAACAACTATCTCAAGTGGGGCACCTTGTACGGCCAGCCCCTCACCATCTCCAACTTCACCATCGAGTACACGGGTTTTTTCCTTCCCGACGTGACTGGCGAGTACAGCTGGTCCATCGACACCGCCGACGACGGCGCGGCTTTGTCGTTGGTGACGGTGGGCGGCTGTTGCAACGACGTGGACTCGGTGACCACACAGTTTGGCATCAGTACTTTGCGAGGCTTTGCTGGCGCCGGCGACGCTTCGGCGAAAACCACGCTGGCGTACTTGCAAAAGGGCTTTGCCTACGCCATCAAGATTGTCACGTTCAACTGGAACGGGCCGCTGGCCTTGGCGGTGTCGTACACCACACCCGATGGCCAAAAGGTCAGCGACTTCAATCTCGTGCAGCAGCTTCTGTTCGAGTCACAAAACTGTGATACACCTCCGGTGCTCACCACCACAACCACTTACGGCACCAACAGTCTCCACCCCACGACTGGCTTGTACACGCCTACGGATTGTCTGCTGGTGTCCACATGTACCATTGTGGATGTTCCCCAACAGGACACCACCACTGTCACTGAAAGCGGCGCCACCCCAGGCACCTACCCGCCTACAGACTGTCTGTCTGCGACATGTACGGTTGTTGTGGTTCCTCCAGTGACGACTACGGTGACGTCTCCTCCAGATGCATCTCATTCTTTTCCGGGAACATATACACCTGGTGACTGTGGAGAGGTGGATACTTGTACGGTTGTTGTGGTTCCTCCTCAGACCACCACTGTTACTTCTCCTCCAGACAGTGCTCATTCTGTTCCTGGAACATATACCCCTGGGGACTGCGGTGAAGTTGATACTTGTACTGTTGTGGTTGTTCCACCTCAGACAACTACAGTGACGTCTCCTCCTGATAGTGCACACTCGTATCCGGGAACATATACGCCTACAGACTGTGGAATAGTGGATACTTGCACGGTCGTTGTGGTTCCTCCTCAGACAACTACTGTGACATCCCCTCCGGATGAATCTCATTCATATCCTGGAACGTTCACTCCAAGCGACTGTGGAAAGGTTGACACATGTACAGTTGTAGTTGTTCCACCTCAAACTACTACGGTTACTTCCCCTCCCGATGAAGCTCATTCCTATCCTGGAACATTCACACCAAGTGACTGTGGTAAAGTGGATACATGCACCGTTGTTATTGTCCCTCCTCAAACCACAACAGTAACGTCACCTCCTGATAGTGCCCACTCTTATCCAGGCACGTTCACTCCATCTGACTGTGGAAAGGTTGATACTTGTACCGTTGTGGTTGTTCCTCCTCAAACAACCACTGTTACTTCTCCACCAGATAGTGCACACTCTTATCCTGGTACTTTCACACCTTCAGACTGCGGAAAAGTCGACACATGTACGGTAGTGGTTGTTCCTCCTCAAACTACAACTGTTACTTCTCCTCCAGATGCATCTCACTCTGTTCCAGGTACATTCACTCCTTCTGATTGCGGAAAGGTGGATACATGTACAGTTGTAGTTGTCCCACCACAAACTACAACTATTACTTTTCCTCCAGATGAAGTTCATTCTTATCCTGGAACATTTACTCCCTCTGATTGTGGTAAGGTCGATACCTGTACTGTTGTGGTTGTTCCTCCACAGACAACTACAATAACTTCTCCACCAAACAGTGCTCATTCTGTTCCAGGTACCTTTACTCCTTCTGATTGTGGAAAGGTTGATACTTGTACTGTTGTTGTGGTTCCTCCACAAACTACTACAGTAACCTCCCCACCTGATAATGCCCACTCTTATCCTGGCACTTTCACACCCTCTGACTGTGGTATAGCTGACACATGTACTGTGGTAGTTGTTCCACCTCAGACAACTACTGTCACATCTCCGCCAAACAGTGTTAATTCTGTTCCTGGAACATATACACCAAGCGATTGCGGAAAGGTTGACACATGCACTATTGTTGTCGTTCCACCTCAAACCACAACAGTCACTTCCCCACCAGATGAGTCTCACTCTTATCCTGGAACTTTTACACCAAGTGACTGTGGTGAAGTTGACACTTGCACTGTGGTAGTTGTTCCTCCACAGACTACAACTGTCACTTCTCCTCCAAATAGTGCCCACTCTTATCCAGGCACTTTTACACCAAGTGATTGTGGCGAAGTTGATACTTGTACCGTGGTGGTTGTTCCACCTCAAACTACAACTGTTACTTCTCCTCCAAACAGTGTTCATTCTTATCCTGGCACTTTCACACCTTCTGACTGTGGAAAGGTAGACACTTGTACCGTGGTGGTTGTTCCACCTCAAACGACAACCGTAACGACTCCACCAAACAGTGTAAATCCTGTTCCAGGAACCTTTACTCCTTCTGATTGTGGAAAGGTAGATACTTGTACTGTTGTCGTTGTTCCTCCTCAAACAACTACCGTGACAACCCCTCCAAATAGTGCTCACTCTGTTCCTGGAACATTTACTCCTTCCGATTGTGGTGAAGTTGACACATGCACAGTTGTGGTTGTTCCCCCACAGACTACAACTGTGACATCTCCTCCGGATGAATCTCATTCATATCCTGGTACTTTCACTCCAAGCGACTGTGGAAAGGTTGACACATGTACGGTTGTGGTTGTTCCACCTCAAACTACAACTGTTACTTCTCCTCCAGATGAAGTTCACTCTGTTCCAGGTACGTTTACGCCTTCTGACTGTGCTATAATTGACACATGTACTATTGTGGTGGTTCCTCCTCAAACAACTACTCTTACTTCTCCTCCTGATAGTGCTCACTCGTATCCTGGTACTTTTACACCAAGCGATTGTGGTGAAGTTGACACATGTACCGTGGTTGTGGTTCCACCTCAAACTACCACAGTAACTGTTCCACCAAACAGTGCTCATTCTTTCCCTGGTACTTTCACTCCAAGTGACTGTGGTGAAGTTGACACATGTACTGTTATCGTTGTTCCACCTCAAACAACTACTGTGACAACACCTCCAAATAGTGTTAATTCAGTTCCTGGAACATTTACTCCTTCTGACTGTGGTAATGTTGACACTTGTACTGTTACAGTTGTCCCACCACAAACCACCACAGTGACTGTTCCTCCAAACAGTGTGAATTCTGCTCATGGCACGTTCACACCAAGTGATTGTGGAAATGTCGACACTTGTACCATCACGGTTGTTCCACCTCAAACCACCACGGTTTTTGCTCCTCCGGATTCAGTTCACCCTCTGGCTGGCACTTACATTCCTTCGGATTGTGGAATTGTCGACACATGCACTGTTGTTATAGTCGTTCCTCACGTTACTACAACACTATCTACCATGCCAAACAGAATGTATCCTATTCCTGGAACATACACCCCTGAGTATTGCAACGAAGCTGACATTTGTACTGTGGTTGTCATTCCTCCACAAACTATCACGGTAACTTCTCCTACCGACAGTGCTCATCCTACTCCTGGAAGTTTCACTCCTTCAGATTGTGGAATCGTGCCCACATGTACAGTCGTTGTGGTGACACCAGACCCCGTGGTGTCCTCTAGCATTATATCCTCTGCCTCTCCTTCACAGTCGATTACATCCTATCCCCATACGATCGCTCCAAAGGTTACGACTATTCCCGATGTTTCGCCTCTGGAGGTCTTGTCTTCGCAAATCTCTAGTTCCGTTCCAGTTAGCTCTGCCGTTCTGTCTAGCAGCGAAATTAAGAGTGAACTGTCTTCTGCAGACCCAAGCTTGTCTTCTTCTGATCCAAGCTTGTCTTCTTCTGATCCAAGCTCGTCTTCTTCTGACCCAGTTTCATCTTCTTCAGAAACCAATTCGTCTTTAGAACCAAGCTCGTCTTTATCTGACCCAAGCTCGTCTTCGGCAGAACCAAGTTTGTCTTCTTCTGATCCAATTTCATCTTCTGCAGAGCCAAGGTCATCTTCCTCGGAAGCCAGTTCGTCTTCTATGGATCCAAGCTCGTCTTCTTTAGAACCAAGTTTGACTTCATCTAATCCAACTTCGTCTCCATCTGATTCAAGTTCGTCTTCTTCTGATCCAATGTCTTCCTCAGAATCCAGCTCGTCTTTATCTGATTCAATTTCTTCCTCAGAAGCAATTTCTTCGTCTGACCCAAGTTTATCGTCATCTGATCCAAGCTTGTCTTCAGATGCAAGCCTGTCCTCATCTGACCCAGTCGTGTCTTCTTTGACATACAATTCAGACTCTGTCTCTATTGAAACCACATATCAAGACCCAGGGTTTGTTACTGGTTCTGATCCTACATTCTCAACCAATACTGATCCTCAGTCGTCTTCCGGCTTCCCATTTGTGACCTTTGACGTCCCTGAGCCTAACATCATGACGAGCTCTATTTCTGAGGCTTCTCCTATTCCTCGCTTCTATGGAAACTCTTCTACTTCTACCTACGTTCCCATCTCCACGACTTCTAATTCGATCCTATCATTCTCCACTTATCCACCATACTCACCGGAAGTGTCGAGCTTAATTACTGTGCTGACTTTGTTGGAGCCTAGTGGGTCTGTTGTTGAGACCGAAACCGAAACCGAAACCAGTACAGAAACAACCATAGTTGACCCACCTGTTGAGTTTAGCACGGAAACCGGCCTCTTTGGCACATCGAGTGTTGACCCTTCTGCTAGTGCTGACCCTCCGGCCAGTGTTGACCCACCTGCTAAGGTTGGTACGGAATCCGGTCTTATTGAGACAACTTCTCTTGACCCTCCTGCTGTTAACACGGAAACAACTATTGTTGATCCTCCTGCTGTTAACACAGAAACAACTATCGTTGATCCTCCTGCTGTTAACACGGAAACAACTATCGTTGATCCTCCTGCCGATGTTAATACGGTCACAATTCTGACCGAAACAACTATAGTTGACCCTCCTGCCTTTAACACGGAAACCGGTCTGTTCGAGACAACTACTGTTGATGTTCCTGCTATCGGCTCTGGTGCTGTTTCCTCTGACATATACAGCTCCCACTCTTCTACGAAGATTCTTACGGATGGTGCTCCACCTAAATCCAGTGACAAGCTTGATTCCCCATCGGGCTCTGGATCTATCCCAGAAAGTAGTGATGGCGTGGAAATCAATTCTATTCCTGGTGTAACCATCGAATACCTTTCAGCAACCTCCTCTGCTTCTGGCGCCACACCAGACGCTTCTGTTTCGCCTAGTTCGCCTTCTCTGCCTTTGATAACAATCGCAGAAGGTTTGAGCAGCAGAAAATCGATTGGCATTTCCATGGTGGCGATTATTCTCGCTTATTTATTCTAGTGAGCGATCCGTGTTGGATTGGCTCTTTTGCATGTGCATTTAATTTGACGTTCTTTTTTATTCTGCTTGTATTATGATGAAGTTTGTAATACGTAAATGTGGCTCAAATAATAGTCGATCCATCAAGAATCACGAGAATATTGCAATGTCCTACCGATGAACAGATAGAAATGATAGCAACTGCAAGTAAACGTTGTTAATAAAGCAAGTGATTTATGTAATATGTATCTAGTTGCAGTAGAGTAAAGAGATGGATATAAAAAGTTTCAAGCGGACATCAATTTCTGGACATTTTAAACTCGGATTTTGTATTTATCGACTTGAAGTTGAATTGGCACTGAAGATAACGAATTATGTTATCTAGAAGAATACTTCTTGCAGTACCAGTCCATATGAAGAGCATGTTCCGGAACAACTTTAATAGTCATAGCAGGAAGCAAAACTTCATCACATAAATATAATAATATAAACTAAGGAAAGCTATTAATAATAATGTGCAAGATGTATAGTTAGACGATTATGATCCGTAGCTTGATTGTGATTGCTGATATAACCACCTTCGCTATTATTATTTTTCCATGATTAGACGAATTTGCGTTCTTCTAGGCTGGAGATACGATAGCACCTAGGATAAAAGAACGTTTATAAAGATGCGGCCCTTGGTATTCACTAGATCTTGAAGGCTTTGCAAATTTCATGGTTTTGCAAACCTTGCAACAATACTTAGATGGTTGAAAGATGTCCTCCAGTCCAAAACAGGCATCCTACTATGATCATTTTATCTCGTTGATATCAATATCCTATTTACTCTAACCTGAACATCAAGTTCAACCCAAGATACATGGTCTCATAGAACCAGACTGGCAACCCAAAATGAAATATGGCAAAGTTGCATCAAGTATTCGAGTCTTGAAGGAAATCACTTTCGTGACTTGAGAGGGGAACTGGCAGTGGTAATGCCAAAACTTGGGCGCGATTGTGAGTAAAACTTTCGGTGGTTGGCAGTAGTAAACACTTTTTTGATTGGCAGTCAGTGTTTGTTTCGCTGGAGAGGCTGGTCCATATGCTTTACACAATGGATCAGTATCACGCATGAAGTTCGGCAACTGCACCACGAACTACCTCCTAGAGTAGTCCAGCTGCCTTCCTGATCAACCCTTGCCTCCATGCCTCCTCCGATGCACTACCTCATTCATCATACTCCGTCTCTTCCTCCGTTTATGCTGTTTGCCCATGGTAGGCCGCGCTGATGGCCGCGCCCACAAGCAGACTCTCGGGCACAAGCTCGAACTCGACCCGCACGCCCAACGCCGAAACGTCTTCGCAAGCATTGACGAGCTCGGTGATGATGCTGCGCATGGTGTGGAAGTGCTCCAAGACCGAGCCCACGTAGCCGATGGTGATGGTGTTGTGTTTGAAGCGGCCATTGTGGCGGGCCAAAAACAGCACGAAGCCTGCCACGGCCGCCGCAATGACATAGGCGGCACGGCGCACCACGGCGCGCGAAACGAGGCGGAACGCGGCCACATCCGCACGCAGAACCAGGCGTGGCGCCCACAGGAAATGCAGTTCGAGGGCGCGCGCCACGACGTCGTCGCCCGGATTCTCGCACGCCAAGCACACCAACTTGCCCGTCATGCCCAAATACGCCACTTGCAACGGCTCGATGCACTTTTGGGCGCAGAACACCTCACGCCGCCGCGCCATGGCCACTAAAACGTGCCGCACCAACTCGGGCACATACCGGCCCGCGGCCAAAAGCTCGCACGGCTGGAACATGGCGCCCGACTGCGGATCAAGCTCGAGGTGCGGCGCAAACGCGAGCTCGGCGCCAAACCGGCCGTCCACCAACTCGTCGTAGCACGTGGCTAGCGCCAGCGCAAGCCCACTGCCGAAAAGCGACGCCTCGGCGTTGTAGAGCACTTTTTTCTGCCCCGGCAAGCGTTTCTGCGCCGGCAAGTTTTCGTCCACATCCACGGCGCAGCACACATTGAAGCCGGTGCCAAGCACCATGGCCGCCTCGGTTTTCGGGTCGAAAAAGCGCCCGGCGGCGTACACGGCAAGCAGATCGTTGAGAATGGCGTCGACGCGCACGGGCACGCCGCGGCGCGCCATGGCCGCCTCCACGAGCGCGCCAAGTTCGCGCCCGGCCACGCGGGCGTCGAGCGTGTAGCCCTTGGCCATGTGGGCGATTTTGGCGCGGTGGGGCGCGACCGCCTCGAGCGCGAACGACCAGGTGATGCCGGTGGCAATGGGCTGCAAAAACAGAGCCGGTTCTGACTCCTGGCGGCTAGCGGCCAAAACAGAGCAGGCGTTTGCAGCCAACCAGTCGAAAAACGCCTCGTCAACGTGTTTGTGGCGGCCTTCGACGGTCCACAGCCGGCTGTGGACAATGCGGACCCGCGAGCGGCGACGAGAGCTCTCGGATTCTGGCGGCTCTGAGCAGTTGGTGCTGCCAGGTTGTTCTAGTTCTGGTTGTTCTAGTTCTGGTTGTTCTGGTTCTGGTTGTTCTGGTTCTGGTTGTTCTGGTTCTGACAGTGCTAACTTCTCTTCCGTTTCTGACAGTTCTCCGATTTCAATGACGGCCACGCGCAACGTCGAGCCGCCCAAGTCGATCGCCAAAAACCGCCCGTGCTCCTCGCCCGACGGGTCCACCAAGTAGCACGGGATCATGGAAAGGTCCGATTTCGAAAGCGCCTCGTCTAGCAGAAGCGCCAAGTCGCGGGCCTGGCCGGCCACGTCGCCCGACTCCACCGGGCCGAGAAAGGCCGTGAGCGCGGTGGCCAAGACGGAATCTGGCTCCGGGTCCGAGAGCGACGAAGATGGACTCAGGGCAAGCAGAATGTCGCTGGCAGTGGAATCGGTGGTGTCGATCTCCACGACAATGTCGCGGGCGGCATTGTCTGGTGGGCCCACACGTTCGTTTTCAGCCATGTCGCTGCCTTGTGGGAAGTTCTGCGTGTCCAAAAACATGGAGGCAGAAAGCGGCAGATGGCCCGTATATGTGTTAACAGGTGGAGGAGCGGATGCAACATGTTGGTTCTTTGCGCGCCATGTTGCATAATCGCGGTGCAACACGATACCCGAGACAGAAGAGCGAGAAAAATTGGAGAAAACACAAGGCGGAAATGACCGGGACATGGGACATTTTTGGTGCTGTGTATCCGACTCTTGAAACGTCCGAAACAGGTTGGCCATGGTCGATCTCGGTGGCTAAGACGATGTTGCGGTGAATGGTATGCCGCTGTACGCAGGACACCACTGATGGTCCTGATTGCAACGTGTCGATGCAACATCACACCAAGTCAGCATATATTGGCACATTACCGTCAAGAGAGGAGTAAGCGATAGCTGCCGTAACCGGTTGCATTGGAGATTTGCGTGTGTTTGCATTCGGTGGCTAAAGGACTGGCTATATTTGCAATTTGGTGACTTTGAAAGTGTGACTGATCATGTGATTATGTAAGCGGTTTAGATCGACACACTTGGGAAAGCAAAGATGAAAGAGAGCAAAGAGGAATTGGAAATTAGGATGGAATAAACTACATGGCCATCACATGTATGTGCGGACATGTATGATAGCTATTTTGTCGGTCTATTACCATTCTCAGTGTCTCAAGCGAATTTTATCAAATTTTGGTTCGGCGTTTCCGTATTTTGGTGGGCCGAAATCTTCTGTCAAAGTTTGAGCGTAGACAAGCAACTTCACTGTCTGATATGTTCAGGTACGATTCTACTCAGAGTCAAGGCTGATTTTTCAGTTCCAAGATAAACCTAGATTCCCACAGAGCCTGCTCCATTGGAATTTTACTGTGCATCTAAATACCAAAGCACTTGTCTTTTCTCTAGGTTGAAGATCATGACAGGTTGCAGATCTTATTGTCATGATCTTCAACAGAGCCCTAGTACAATTCTTCGTCATTTAAATCTACACCACAGCAGTACTCGTGCACTTTCCCGTCCTCAAGTCATATCACCAGTGAAACTCATTCATAAATTAGCTATAGTCCTTATGTAGACTCCTCCAGCAAGTTGTCAAGCTCAATGTCATTTGTTGTCATTTTGTTCATGTTGTGTCCGTGCTGCATGTGGTCGTCCACAACGAATTCCCGAAGCTTCTCCTTGGCCAAGCCAAGAGCCTCGTTTGCCATACGTTGAACCACAATAGACGCTGGCCCAAGCAAGTTCATCAGGTACATGACGTATGTTGCTCCCGCCAACATGATCAAAAGCGTAAAGAAGAAAGGATTGCGCAATATGGCCATGAATTCGTTCCAGCCCAAAACCAAAATCACAATGTAAATGTAGTATGGGATCTGCGTGACATGCTGCATGATGGAGCGTTTTGTTTCAACAAACTTAGCATCCATTTCACGCTTGAACTTGGCCATGACCTCTGCCTTTTCGCTCTCGCTCAAAAGTTCTGCAAAAGCCCGCTGACTTTCGTCATCTTCGGAGTCCCACTCGTCGTCCTCCTCTTCCTCGGCCTCCTTCTCCTCACGTACGGTCTCATACTGGCGTTTCGATTTCTTGTCATGAACATCGTACTTGGGAATCACCTCGGTGCCATCAGACAAACAGGCCATTGTCAAGATCGGGAATGCCTTCAACGCGTGGGTTTTCGACTCGCTGAAACTGCCTTCCAACTCTTTTGTGTTTTGGTACAAGCGAGGTACGCCGTTTTCGTCGTATCTGAATTTGTCGTCGAAGCGGTCCTTCAAGATGTTTAGCAAATTGTCTTTGGAAATGTACTTGTGAATCAAATCGTCAAGTAATTCCCACGACTTGAAGTCAAATGTCTTGAGAGCCCTTTTGTTCATCGATGGCAAAGTTCCCAAACGGAAATCATGATCACCCTCCTCTGTCTCATACTTCAGAAGAGCAGACTTGCTGAGAGCTTGGAATTTTTCCAAAATGTGGTCCCATGTAAGCTCGGATGGGTTGGCAAGTTCCTCCACAAAGCAAGTGCTCAATCCATTGTTGAGCTTTTTCAATGCTTTGCTGAGAATAGAATTCAACTCCACAATTTGTTGCTTTGACACAAGCTGCTCCAACTCTGTCAAGTATTCCTTTTCAAAAGGACGGGTATCCAACGCGCCATCCAAAGAGATGAGAGCCAAAGCTTGCAGAAAATCGTGCGCCGACGATTGCTTCAACTTCTCCATAGCCTCAACAAAAGTCCCAGACCTTGTTTTCCTGCTCAAGCCTGCAGAGACAGCTTTGAGAGAAGTTGTAACCAAGTGCTTGGCGTATATGCCAAACACGTCTTGCAAAGTGGAGTCGATTTTTTCCGCCAATGTGGCTCTCTTCTGCTGATAGACGGATTTGTTGTACTTGGAAGCACCCAAGTCGTAGTCTTCCAACACGCTCTGCTTCATGTCTTGGAAACCCAAACCGGTGTCCTTGTAGTCGATAGGTTCTGTGCTCTGGGTTGCCGTTACTGCTATGTTCTTCAACTCATGCGAAACTTTAGCAAACTCTTCGAAGCACTGAGCGGCCACTTCGTCACACTTGAATTTGGCCACCAATATCTGCTGCGTGGGCAAATCCAAGTCCTTGTTGTGGTCGATCTGGTCCCAGCAGTTCTCGGCATACATTGTCCAGCCTTCAATAGGAATGTCGTGGTGGTAGTTTGGCTTGAAGAGGAAAGACTCGCTAGAGGTGTCAAGGAACTTGTTTCCCAACAGGCGAACGTCCTGCAAGAACTTTTCGTTCTGCAAAACCTTGTGGCTCAACGTGTGGAAGGCCAAGTCGAAGAAATCGTCAAAGGCCAAATGGGCCACGTCGGCGGGCTTGTTCAAGCCTTCCCAGATCCTCAACAAGTCCTGTGTGATGGTGGCGGCTAGAGACTCCATTGGCGTGACGCCCAAGTGGTCACGGATCACAAAGAGCAAAAGAACCTTGTGGTCGTTGTTCTGGAGCTTGGCCTTGCCGAAAAGCGACAAGTTCACCTCGAAGACGGTTTTCAACAAGCCCATGTTGGCGCCCTGGTACAAGCCCACCTGGGACTCCCACATGTTGACAATGAGCACCTCGCTGGTGGACAAGGCGAAAAGAGCGGCCTTCCGCTCAAAGTCCTGGTCTTCGCCGCGTTCCCGGCCGTCGGTGCCCTCGACATCCATCACCAAGATGTTCTCGGGCGGGACATGGGCGTTGACCGGAAGCAGGTTGCTGACGCCGGGACTGACAGCCATCCAGATTCCCTTTGTCGTCTGCTGGCGGTTGACTTCGTCCATGACATCGAAGTTGGTGCTGAACAAGTGGTTGAGCAAAGTGGACTTGCCCGTGCTCTGCGAGCCAAACACGGAGATGATGCGGTACTCGCCTGCCTGGCGCGATCGGCTGCTGATGTAGTCCAAGATTTGCTTGTTGAACTGTTTGTGCTCGTCGATGATCTGGATGGCGTCCTGGATTTCCACGGGGACAAAGGAGGACAGCGACGACGACACGGCCTCGTGTGCCGCATCGGGCGAATCTCCTTCTAAAGTTACTGTGGGCAGGGGAACGTTGGACATGGGTGGATTAGAAAGACTAGTCGGTTACGTGGAGTGGAGGTGTATGCACGACCGAGAGATTAGGTCCTTGGACTAGGAATGCTACCAGTGCTTGAATGTGCTGGAGGTCCCGATTAGGGTTGCTAGAAAACCGCACAAGGACTGACTGGCTAATTCAAACAGCAAAGGAATACAGTTACAGTTTTATTCACACTAAAGAAAAATTAATTAAACCAAATAGGAAATCATTCACACAGAACGAAATTAACTATTCAAACCAAACCAAATTAATTATTTATACCAAACAGAAAAAATTACTCAAACCAAACAGGAAAAACTACATGTACAGTCTTTACAGTTTTTATTCATACCAAACAAGAAAAATTAATTAAACCAAATGAGAAAAATTAATTAAACCAAACGGGAAAAACTATTTAAACCAAACCGAAAGAATCTTTCAAACCAAACCAAATTAATTATTTAAACCAAACAGGAAAAATTATTCAAACCAAACAGGAAAAATTATTTAAACCAAAGAGGAAAATTAATTCAAACCAAACAACGAAAATTTAAATGAACTAGTATGAAATTTTAGGACCTGCCACTAATGATTCTTTGAGGCGTTTTCTAGGGGATTTTGATAGACGTGTATACAAGCTGTTAACAATAGGGATTATATAATCACCCCTAATTACATGACTAAGCTACAGACCTATATAAACCTTCCAAATTCCTGAGCATTCGAAAAGTAAATAACTACTCTTTTCTTTTAGGTGTTTATCACAGTTTGTAAAGATCGAAATGGAATACAATAGCTGTATGTTAGATGATGCTTACATAGATGGACTAGGTAATCGATTTTGTATTGATCCGGAGCAAGTCTCACTTTCTGAAGGATCACCTTTAGATGATTGTTTTTCTTTCGGAGATTACAAAAAACAGAATGACACAGGGACTGAAGAATGCGGTACGCCACAGGCAAAACCTCAGGAAGATGAGTCTATGATTGACGTTGAAATTACGGCCCCAACTTGCAAATTCAAACCGAAAATCAAATACAATAAGTACCCGAAGTGCGTCAAGGAGAGATTCTGGCACGATCTTATTGAAGAAGGTTACTCTGCGTATTCTGAAGCCAAAAATCACGGGATAAATCTTCAAACAGCTTATCTGTGGAAGAGAAATTGGAATAAACAAGTCTCTTTGGCAATTCAGGGTATGGAAGAGCCTTCGAAAAAGCGTGGACGTAAACCTTTGCTAAGTAAGAAGCACATGGAGCTCATGAAGTCTTTAGTAGAAGAAGATGCCTCTGTCACATTCGATTCTATGTTAGAAAGTCTCAGGCCCAATTTCTCTAACTTGGAGGTCAGTGCTACGACCGTGCACAGTTTTGCTACAAAAGTGTTTAGCTTGAGTCTCAAGCGAATCCCCAAGTGGCCTGCTAGAAGGAGTCTGGAGGATATAAAAGAACAAAGATACCAGTGGGCAAAGGAGTACGGAGACACTCAATTTCAGCGACAACTGCATATTCATTGATGAAGCAGGCTTTAATCTCAGCATGAGAAGAGAATATGGTTGGGCTTCTGTTGGAGAAAAAGCAATAGTGAATGCTCCTATAACTAGGGGTCTAAACATATCGTTTATAGGAGCAATATCTTCTCGTGGCTGTATAAGTTTGAAGGTCAGACACCCACAAGGGTTAGTAGGTGGTAAGAAGAGAAAATTAGACACAGCTGGGACTAACAGTGAACTGGATCCCATTGGAATTACTACAGACCACTTCTATGATTTTGTCAAATCAGTCATCGAACAAAAAAATCAATCGGAAAAACTTCGTAATTTGAAGTACTTAATCCTTGATAATGCTTCCATTCATAAACGCCGTGATATTCAATTATTAGTAGCTCTGAGGGATTTAGAGATGGTACTTTTACCAGCTTACTCGCCTTGTTTGAATGCCATGGAGGAATTTTGGGAAGTATGTAAATCCAAAGTCAAGAAAGCGAAAGTAGAAAAGAAAGAAGGACTCACTTTAGCGGTCTGTGAGTCAGTCAATCAGATATCCATTGAAAGCTATGAAGGATTTTGTAGACATGCCAACAAATACATAGAATTCTGCTTGGATCGCCAATTATTTTAGTTGTGCCCTTTCGTACGTCATCCCATTCAAAACGTAAAAAAATAAGAAAAACAAAAACACAAAAACATGTAATTCGACACCAGAAAACATAAAAGAAAAAAAAAAGCCTTTGAAGCAGGTTTGAAAGCAATCACAACCACTTTTACGATCCAAACATTCGATTTCACCTAATTCACACCCAAGGAAAACAGAAAAAAGCTTTTATGATAGTTCATACTAGTTCATTTAAATTTTCGTTGTTTGGTTTGAATAATTTTTCCTATTCGGTTTAATTGAATTTTTTGTTTGGTTTAAATGATTTTTTCTGTTTGGCTTGAATGGTTTTTCCCGTTTGGCTTCTTTAATTTTTCTTGTTTGGCATGAATAAAAACTGTAAAGACTGTACGAACCAGAAAGATTTGCGGACGGCTTTTATCTCTAATTAGTGGCTTCTCAGCTGGAAAGACAATTTCCGTTTTTGTTTATGTGGCCAGGTGCTTGTATTGAACTTGCTTTTCTTCAACCTGTGGTAATGATCCATTAACATATGTTGTTGAGTATTCCCCAAAACTCCGTCTTCTTGCAACAGAATGAAGACAAGATCTTCTCTCTTCATCTCACAAACGTTCATTTTAACAAGACCCAGATATTCTTCGACCACTTCTTCTGGCTTTTAGTTGTTCTCGTGACTCTAAATCGCTCAATTGTATTGCCTGCCTATCCAATTTCATTTCATGGTTAAATCCCGTCGTTGTAACGTCATTGTTTCATTTTCGATAGATTAAGCTGGTAAACTAACCAAGTGTGCAAAACGATCAGAAATGGCTCAAACATAAGTTTTCACAAGCTAATTTGGTGCTAAACTTAGCAAAGAAAGTTGTGTCTCAAAGGCTTAGGAAGTATGTACTAAACAAAGTGTCTTGAAGGATTTAATTCACTCAAAAAACCTTTAAACCCATGCTGTCTAGTCTGTTAGAATAATAACGTATGCGTTACTTGCTCGTTTGAGTCATAGCAGCTCCTTTGATTTGCTAGGTGAAACCTTAAGTCTGGATCACTATATTGGAATGTTCAGCAAGCAACATGAAACCTTGAAATTTATTTTCAACTACAAAATCACAAATTGAACTCTGCGTAAATATATACAAGATAATTCTATAGCATCTTCGCTCGTCGTATTGTGAAGAGACCGAGACGTACTAAATTGAAGAACCCGTGCAAATCAAGAACACTGATCGCTCACAAATGCCAGCGTAGTATAGTACAACGCATCATGTTGAATGTGTCTGGGTACGTCTACAGACTGGAAGAGAACATATCTTCTCCCGACATTCACGTAAGACTTTAACGCATATAGTCAACTCCCTGGGATGTCTTCCTCTCCCCTCACATAAATGCAAACTCGCTCTTGATCGACGCCAAGCGGGCCTTGTTCGCCCGCCTCATGCCTTGGTACGACATATCAAACGCACCCCGGCCCTGGGTGATGGAGCGCAAGCGCGAAAGATAGCCCACCATCTCGCGAAGCGGCGCCTCGGCGACAATGGTTTTCTTGTTTTTGAGCTCGCCCGTCTCGGTCTTCATAGTATAGTCGGGCGGCAAGAAAAGGCGCTCTGCCTCGGCACGCGCCCAGTTCTGGTCCTCGAAGCTGTCGGACTCGTCGTCGATGGAGAGAATGGTCGCCTGGCACCGGCTGTTCAAATCGTGCACCACCTCGCCCAACACGTCCAGCTCCACGTACACCTTTACGGCCATGATAGGCTCCAACACGCCAAAAGCAGACACGTCGGAGCTGCCAGAGGCTGTTTTCTCTGCAAGCGTGGCCACCGCCTTGGCCACGGCCCGGCGCCCCACGTCAAGCAATATTGCGGGCGGCACCGTCTTCTCCTCTGCCGGGAAGTTCCACAGCACTATGCGGACAGCACAGGAGTGCAACGGGAGCCCAAACACCGGGCCGCCGATCTGGAGGCCCGTGACACAGCCCTGCACCAAGAGGCCCTGCAAGTCTTCCAAAGACTGCTCGCACTTCCAGCGGCGGTCCGCCACCGCCTGCGTCATGGCCAGCGGTGTGGCGTCGTCACCCAACACCACCACGTTGTTGTCGTGGCCCACGAGCACGGCGCCCTGCTCTTGCGCAAACAGCGACTCGGCCGCAGGACCTTCGAACGAGTCCAACGCCACGTCCACATACACGTCAGCATAGTCTGCGGCCGCCACACGCACAGGCCGCCCGTCCGGCCGCGCCACGGTCTCCTTGTACGACACGGCCACGTCGCGGAGCCGCACGCGGGCCTTCATGTCTTTCACCAAGCGGTCGCGCACAATCTCAAGGTGCAACTCGCCCATGCCGCTCAACACCGTCTGGCCCATGTCGTCGTCCACATGGACGTGCAAAGACGGGTCCTCGCGCACAAGCGTGCGGATGCATTCGTTCATGTGGCGGGCGTCGCCGGCCGTGAGCGGCTCGACCGCGGCGTTGAAGAGCGGCGGCGGCACGTCGATGGCATGCATGCGGAGCGCCGCTTCGGCGGGCGAGAACGTCTTGGAGTGCGTGGCGCCGCGCAGCACCAACGTGTCGCCCGTGGCGATGTCGTCGTCCATGCCGGCAACAACGCCGATGTTTCCCGCCGCCACTTGCGCCACTTCCTCGGGCACGTCGCCGTGCATCAACATGAGCCGGCGGAGATGGAGCTTCTTGCCTGTGCGGGTGTTGATGACGGTGGAGTTGGACGCGAGCGTGCCCGAGTAGACGCGGAAGAACGCCATGACGCCGCGTGTGGCGTGCGTCACCACTTTGAAGGCGAGCGCCACGGTCAAGTTGCGGTCGCCGTTGACCACGAGGCCCTTGGGACCCACGGCCACGGGCACGGCGATGGAGGAAGCAGACGACGAGGAAGTCGAAGACGAGGAAGTCGAAGACGAGGAAGTAGAAGACGACGAGGCGGAAGTAGACACGCCCTTCTTGTTCGTGGTGGTCACCTCCGGCAACCGCGCGTCCAACGGCGACGGAAGATACGCCGCCACGGCGTCCATGACCGGCTGGACGCCGATGTTGCGGAAACTGGAGCCGCACAACACGGGCGTCACGGCGCACGCCACGGTGGCCCGCTGGATCGCCTGCTGAAGAGCGCCCGCCGGCACCGCCATGTAATCTTCGCCCGCGTCGAAAAACGCCTCCACCACCGAGTCGTCAAGCTCGCCTAGCGTCTCGACCATCGCCTCACGGCACCGCAACACAAGGTTGTAGTCGTCGGAGCCGGGGCTCAACGGCTGGGCGTCGATCTTGGTTCCGCCGGCGTCGGTCCAGACTAAGCGGCGGCAGTGCACCACATCAAGCACGCCCGCAAACTGCATCTCGCCGTCTTTGGGCGCAAAATACGGCACGTTGACACACACCGCCCGTGTGGCTAGGCGTGACACAAGCTCACGCACCGTCCGGCTGAACCCGGCGCCCGCCCTGTCCATCTTGTTGACGTAGGCAAGCCGCGGGATGCCGAGCGCCGCCGCCTGGCGCCAGACTTTTTCTGTTTGCGCCTCGACGCCCGCCACGGCGTCCAAGATCGTCACGGCGCCGTCGAGCACGCGCAACGACCGTGTCACCTCGAACGTGAAGTCTGCGTGGCCCGGCGTGTCGATCACGTTGATGTGGTGTCCGTTCCAGGGGAACGAAATGGCCGCCAGCTGGATGGTGATGCCGCGCTGTCGCTCAGACGGGAGATAGTCTGTGACGGTGTCTCCTTCGTCCACGTTGCCCATTCGAGACGTCTTGCCGCTGAAAAAAAGCATGCGCTCTGTGGTTGTGGTTTTGCCGGCGTCGATGTGGGCGATGATGCCGATGTTGCGTGTTTTGGCCGCGCTGTGGGCAGCCCGGAGGAACTGGAGCGGGCGGAGAAAGTGGAGCGGGCGGAGAAAGTGGAGAGAGGTCATATCTATGATGGATGGGATGTAGAACGAGTAAATGTGAGGAATGAGAGAGTTTTGGCCAGGATGAAAATCTGACGAATGAGAGCTCTGATCAGACTGGGTTAGAAGCGATCAGAATGGGTGTGTGATGAGATAAAATTATATCTGATCAGAAGTGAGAACTCTGATGTGTAGAAATCTGACGGACGAATCTGATCAGGATGAGTAAGATAAAATCTGATGAGCGAGCAAGATAGAATTTGATGAGCGAGTAAGACTCTGATGCTGAATAAAATCTAATCAGACGACGATGCGTGGGATGCAATGATAGTCAATGGAATGATACCAGTATTCAACAGTCTGAGTCTGTAAGTCCGAAACTCTGAATGTCCGAAACTCTGAAATTCTGAAAATCTGAAAGCCTGAAAATCTGAAAGCCTGAAAATCTGAAAGCCTGACCAACGTCTATGGTACAAATGCCAATATCACCGAATAGTTTTAAAGACCGGGCCTGTTGTCTTATAGAGAAGTAGCCAGATACTAGCCGCTGAAAGGTCTAGTATGTAAACGAGTGGTATCTAGTTCTTGATGTAAACTGAATTCAGATATTATGGCCGTTATAGTTCAAACTCGGCCGTTTCTCTCCAATCTTGATCTCAGACAGTGTGGAAGTCCAGCTTTAAAAAGTTGGGACTGATCTCGAATCTGAAGAATCTCTGCGCGCATAATCTGCAGACACAAAGTTGAGATGTAGCTTAGAGAATACGGTTGGTTATAGAGTCTTTTTTAGTAGACCGTGATTTATTAGATTATGCATGGTCACTTCATAATACGGATCAGGAGGTCGATTTAAAAATTGGACTTGGTATATGCACCGAGACAACTTTGCTTGCTCTAATGTCAATTTGGCCGCTTGAGTTCGGAACTGCTGTTTGGTGGCTTAAAACAGAAAGGGGTCGGAACAAAAGGTTGCCTGAAGAAACTCCGAAACGAAGATATAAGTAGCTTTATAGCCAGATGAGAGTAATCTTGATCGAGCAGGAGTTTCCCAGACATTGAATCCTTGACATTGCATCGTTTGTAGCAAGAGAAGCCTGAAAGCACCGTTAGCCATAGATTTCACTTCATTTGTAGGTTTCTTTTCTTCGAGGAATAGCAATTTCATTGTTCTGTTTCATAGGCAGATGCTAACAATATGCTTATCTTGGCTGAGAAAGGAAAGAGACGACAGATTCTCAAAATCAAAATGACGAAGAAGAGGTGTCTTGGGTGCCAATGCTTTTTTTCCATAGACTTCGTCTAATCAAATTTGTGTTTCGTGTTTTTTTGTGGATGTCTACGATTAGGCGAAGAAACATTAGCGACTCATAAAAGCATCAACTGCTCTTTAGTAATAAGTAGTGGTTAGTCCCATAGGCTATTCGAATAATGCACCAAGGAAACTATACACATTAACAATTGAGTTGTCAAAGTCAGGTGTTTCAAATAACTTCCTGATATAGTTGGTTCCATGGAAACTTTGTAATTCTACGAGCTATCATAAGGGTTTTCATTAGTTTTTATAATATGCATACTCTAAAAATCCGCTCAGTGAGCAGTGGGTCTATGAAAATCTGGCAGGGTTGCCATTGTGCCAAGCAGTTCAGTGAGTAAAGTTGGAGAGTCTGACCTAGCCAGAGTAGTGGATAGAGTTGTCTGTCGAGTCTGAAACTCTGATTCTCATAGTCTGGTCTTATAGACTGATAGTTTCTCCAAGTCTGATGTTCCTAGTGCACCTTCTCCTTCTTATACGTTGCCATGGCGTATTGGATGGTGCCTGCCACCAAAAGCAAAGAGCCCACGTAACCCTGCAAGGTAAACCGGTTTCCAAACACTAGCGAGCTGAGGACCAAGCTCAAAAACTTGCGAACCAAAAGAACAACCACTACCGTTAGTGACAGAGCACGCCCAGCCAACTGGTTGACTCCTCGGGCGCAAACAACCTGAGTGGCCGCATTAAGGGCCAATAGAAGCGCAGGCCGCAGCACCAGCAACTTGTCTAAAGCCTTGGAAGAACCGAACAGCGAAAACAGAGAGGCCCATGTTTCAAGCGAGTAGAACGGCCCGCTGCGGCACATTGTGACCAAGTCTGTCCACACGCCTCTGCCCAAAAGCAAAAAGAGAGGAAGCGCAAGCGCATGCGAATAGAAAAGCGTCTCCTGCCAATGGGTGCCGTACTTGCGGTAGAGCCTTTCATTGTAGAGCCCTAGAAACGCCCCGAGAACCAGCGCAGCCACCAAAACGGCCACGCCTACAAAGTACCGTAGGCCATCCAGCGTACTGTGGGAATCTTGTGCCTTTTGGCACACCACCATGGCAGAACCCGCCAGCATCAACACCAGGGCGCAAATCTGGCTCCGCGTGTATCTTTTCCCACCAAACACATATCCCACGGCCATGGTCACACATGCGGCGCTGGATCGGAGGGTGATGTGAACCGGGACGCTGACGCCAAAGCGCCAGACGGAATTGTTGAGGACCAGAACGGCGAAAAAAAGCCCAACGGACACCGCGTGGCGGCCAAGGGGGATCTTGGGCCGGCGGAAAGTGTAAAAGAAGCCGTGCCGAACGAGATGGGGCCGCACGGCCACGAGAGAAACGAGCATGAACTGTAAAAGCGTCACGACATGGCCCACGTCCGGCTGTTCGGGAAAACGTTTGCCCTGGTCTAGAAGCGCCTCAAACGAGTAGACGTTGCAGCAGCAGCCGCCAAAAACCTGCGCCAGCGGAATAAGAAAGTTCATTGGTGAGGGACGAGAAGAAAATGTTAGGACACACTTGGTTTGCTGTTATGTTCTGGAGTTGGTAGGTAGACCGGCTTGGTGCTGTAGCTGTGGCAATGAGGTCAAAGTCTTTGATCAGACAGATTGGCCGGACTAATTGGAAGGAGTTGAATTGACGATCGTATAGTTATCAGTCTGAATTGACGATCGTATAGTTATCAGTCTTGACTATGTGATTTCGCCGTTCTTCAATATCACGTAAGACAGCTCAAAACAGAGCAAAGTAACATCAAATAGAGCAACAAATGGCCAATGAAGGTGGTCAGGTTATCTCACAGTTTCAAACTGGATCTGAGATCCAAATGGGTCGCTCATGTTCAAGTAGGTTGATAAATGGCCTGTATGGAGAGGCACGGCCGCATGGCTATACGAGATGACAGATATGCCAAAATCCACCAGAAAGACAATTACAAGCGAAGTTTGGACTATGAGAGAATTGCAACTAATCGTAAGAGGTGAAGAAACGAAAAGGAAGCGCATAAAAGGAAGTTCATTAGTTGTTGGAATCACTTCGAAAAAGTGAGTATTTTCACACTGGTGGCTCTGAAAATTCTTTAGTGAGACCATCATTTTAGTGAGACCATCATTTTAGTGAGACCATCATCTTTCATGATCGGTTGTGTGACCAACTGTTGGAAGGCAACGTGACGGAAAATATTTTTCCAGATTAAAACTTCAAATGGATAATCCCTGGCTTTCCTCAATGGAGTGGCTAATCATTTTCATAGTTGAAAAACTCAATTGTAGAGCAGTCCACTATATGTATCCCAGTTCCAGTCTGGGTCTTGAGTAAAATGGTTGATAGTATTGAGAACATTAAATCAAACGCTTCGTGTGTTGAATTTTGGAGGATTGAACAGTTTCTCTGCTCAGGCATGTTCTTATAGTGAACACATTGATAATCCAATCAAGAACATTGTAATGATCTATCAGGGCCATTAAGACTGAGAACAGTGAGAACAGTTAAATGAAAACAGTTAAAGCATAAAACCAGTTAATAAAGATCACAAATACTCCAAACGTTCAAATAGTTGGTTTTTAATGTATACATAGATTGAATGAACAAGCTTCGGTGTTCATTATTCGTAAAAGGGCATCAACTGGGCCAGGTTCAGTTCTGTGTACGTTTGGCTCAAAAGAAAGAAGTCAGATTCATCCTTAGGTGTTTTCCCAGCTAGTTTGTATGTACTCGTTCTACCTTAATTCACGCCAGATTAGGCGCAGAGAGTATGATGCGCATTTAAAAGTATGCTTCTGATTTTCATAGTTATAACATTCTAATAGTTCGACTTGATTGTGTGTTGTAATACTGGCAATTTGCCAAATGAGTCCGATCTGTCTCGAAATTTTACCTTACAGATCTAATTGCAAAAAATAGTGGACTGGCCTCTGAGGTCCGACTCTTCCGGATTTGGAGACATGACTCAGCAAATCATTTGTTTAATTGAATTTTTACGATATTACCGCAGTCCAAAGTCAGTCATTGCATGTTCATGGAGTCACCTTATCTACGCCACATTGGCGTTTTCTAGATCTTCTAACGCCATTATGTGGCGCCAATCGGTATGACTGGATTGCATACAAGACACTATCGCCGCACCATCCGGCCTTAAGATTTATAATCAGATTCCAATTGGACAATGAAAACGTTTGAAAGCGGAAGATTGGAGATTCCAAGACTCGTCCTTATTGGTCTTCAATTCAGCCGGTCCTTTCTGCTCTTTTCGTCCTCTTTCTTCCCTGCTTCGCTTCTTTCTTCTTTGGTCTGAACTGTGGCGTCTCTTATCGCCGTCGGCGTTTGCGCCGCACATCGCACTTAAGCCCGAGATCCAAGACCCTGATGCAAATCTGAACAAATAGCATCTCCCTAAGAGCAAAAATCGACGAAACCGGTAACTGGAACCGCATTGCGCTAATATTTCCAATCTGTGGCGTTAGCGCCTGGTCGGACATAGTTTCCTCCTCTGTCAGACAAAGACAGTTGACGTTTCCTATTGTGCAGGCTGCAGGTCCCGTGAAAAGACGTATAGCCGTGAAAAGTATACATAGAGGGCAGGATGGCCAGAATGAAGGGCCAAAACCAACATGTCGAGCATCGAAAAAAACGTCGGGGCGGAAACAGAGAAAGTCGCCGCCAAAGTTTCGCTCAGCGACTCCGTTCGGTCCGTCGAATCGGCCAAGTTGATTTCCATTGAAGATGCCGATGTCACCTTGGCGTTCATGAGAGAACATGACCCACAAGTGGCGGAAATCACGCCGGAACAGGAGAAAAAGCTTCGCCGCAAAGTCATCTGGTACGTGTTGGGAATCACCTTTCTCGTCAACATGATCATGTACATGGACAAGGCCACCTTGTCGTACTCGTCGATTCTTGGCCTTTGGGAGGAGACGGGGCTCGACCAGAACAAGTACAACAACATCAACACGCTTTTCTACGTGGGCTTTTTCGTGGGCCAGTTTCCCGGCACCTATGCTGTGCAGCATTTTCCACTTAGCAAAGTTCTCTTTGCCATCACTGTCCTTTGGGCCATCCACATTTTCTTGATCTGCGTGGCATACAACTACCCCGGGGTGATGATGCTCCGCTTTTTCTTGGGCTTTCTTGAGGCGCTGGCCATCCCAATCTTGACCACCACCAACGGAATGTTCATGACCAAGGACGAGAGGGCGGCCACCCAGCCGATTTTCTACGCCTCTTGCATGGCGTCGCCCATCCCCATTGGTTTTATTGCCTACGGCGTGATTTACGCCAACGTGAGTTTCAAGGGCTACCGTCTTTTGCACATCATCATTGGCGCTCTCACGTTGGTGTTGTCTGTGATTGTGTGGTATTTCTATCCCGACAATCCCTCCACGGCCAAGTTTCTCACCACTGAAGAAAAAGTGTGGGTCATTCGCCGGGTGCAGCGGACCCAGCTCAACACCATTGAGCAGAAGAAGTTCAAAAGACACCATGCCGTCGAGGCACTCAAAGACCCCATTTCCTGGCTCATCACCGGCTTTTTCTTGCTCCAGCAGTTGGCCAACAACTTGCCCTACCAGCAGACACTTCTTTACGAGCAAATGGGCGGCATTTCGAATCTCGACTCCACTTTGGTCACGGTCGCCGGTGCCGGTTGGGCCGTGGTGTGGTCTGTTTTTGCCAGCTTGGTCATGTACCTTCTTCCCAACTCCACGTGTTTCTGCATCATCTGGTCTCTTTTGCCTGCGTGGGTCGGATCCATCGTGGCAGTTTCGCTAGATATCCACAACTCCATTGGAATGCTAGCGGCCATCTGTATGGCGTCGCAGTCGTTCGGTGTGGCGTGGATTTGTGCATTTGGTTTGGCTTCGAGTACGGCCGGATCTTCTTACTCGAAAAGACTCACACGTAACGCCATGGTTCTTGGCGCCTATTCCGTTTCTAACATCATTTCGCCCCAGCTTTGGCAGGCGAAAGATGGGCCTCGGTATGTGCCTGCGTGGATCGTGCAAATTGTGCTTTCTTTCTCGGTCGCTCCGGCTCTTATAGGTGTGGTGTGGTTCATTTTGAGCAGAAGAAACAAAGAAAGACTAGCAGCGATGAAAGATGGTGACAGGACGGGCTACGTCAAAGATGAATCGGGCGAAATGATATCGGTGGATATGGCGTTGCTAGACATGACCGATTTGGAGGACAAGACCTTCATATATCCACTCTAAATAATGGGAATGCAATCTAATTTTTTGTCACGTATGAAAAGTTGTATCTTGTTGGATAAAGTGTCGTGCTAAAATTTAACTTGGAAAGTTACTTGTTAGGTCTAAGTCGGCTGTTGGTCGGATTCTTTTTGGCACTGAATTTGTTCAGAATAATGCTAATCCAGATGAACCTCTATAAAATCCGATCTCACTTATACAATTATTTAACCGACCAACTACAAATTTTTTTCCTCTTGTGAATCTAGAGTCCAAACTTTCAAAACAATTCTGAACTATTTCCTCAATCATTTATTGTTCATCTCACTTGTAAGGTAAAACAAAGCTAAATTCTTTTCGCACTTTGTTTTACACTTTCTGTACAATACGCAACTTCTTAGAAATAATAAGTAGTGAAGAAATCCATCCACTTTTTAGGATAAAACATGGACAGGTGTGATGCTAGAAAGATGCAAATTTACAGACACAAGATTGACTGACTTCTATATGAGAGCGTCCTCAAGTCTAGTAGGAAAGTAGTAAACTCACTCAGAAGTAGCCAAAACTTATACTCTAAAGATCAAAATTAGTGGGACATCAGGAAGCAGTACATTGAGAAACATTTCGGAGGAAAGTCTATCACTTAAAGCCAGATAAAGCCTGGTCAGGTTTATGTATGAAGAGGTATGGATGTCTATTCGCTGGTGTTCGGGTGTTTTGATACTCGGTGTACAGGTGTTTAGGGATGTACAGGTGTTACTTTCGTGGTGTATGGATGTTTTGCTTGTGGTGCACGGGTTTTGTTTCTATTTGTGTCACTTGCCCTACCCTGCTTTTGTGTCACCTACAATGCATCCTCTTGCAACTACACGTTCTTTTACAAATAACATTGAAGTAAATATAACAGATACCATAGCCACATAAAAAGACCATTGGTAGTAAAATTAAGAAAGGATCATCGTATGATGCACAGTTTAGCTCATTGCTGGATCTTAGTGGCCAAACTCTTTTTCATTAATGCCAGCCTTTTCACACATTTGAAAGAAAATACCTTGTTTTTTGAATAGATTGATTGGTTTGTCGAATTCAACAACCTGTCCTTGATCCATAACCATCACCCTATCGTAATTCAAAATTGTTTTTAGACGGTGAGCAATACACAAGATGGTGCAATCACTGAATTCTTCGACAATCGCTTCTTGTAGAATTTTATCTGTGGCATAGTCGACACTAGAAGTTGCTTCATCCAAAATCAAAATCTTGCTTCCCCGAACTAAGGCACGAGCAAATGCTATCAATTGTTTTTCTCCAAGAGAAAAATTCTCGCCATCGACATCAACATCTCGGTCAAGATGAAATTTGTGCATCTTGCTAGGGTCCGTTTGATTTTTTACTTCATCGAGATCTTCACTTTTAATGATTCGGGCTCTTCTCAACGTTTCCCAAAGTTGCTCATCGGTGGCCAGACCAAAAGGATCCAAGTTTTTTCGAATCGTTCCTTGGAAAAGAACGGGGTCTTGTGGAATGATAGAAAGCTTAGAGCGCAAGTTGTTGAGTCCAAGGGTCCTAATATCAATCCCATCAATTGTAATATTCCCTGACGTCAACTCAACCATGCGGTACAAGGCCACCATAATCGAAGATTTACCAGCTCCTGTCCTTCCACAAATACCAATCTTCTCATTAGGATCTATGTGAACTGTGAAGTCTTTTAGGACCATAGGCAATCCAGGACGATACGCCAAATTCACATGATTGAAATCTATTTGTCCCTGTTGCGGCCAAGCGGGATTAGGAGTCGTTTCCGATATGATGTAAGGTGATTCTTGTGGGAGGTCGTCAACGTACTCAATGATTCTTTCTGCAGAGTTCATATCCTGTTCCACTCTAGTGTAAACAACAACAAGAGTTGTGATGATGCCTGAGATTTGAAGAGTATTTGATAAAAGCAAACCAACAGACGAAGCGTTAATTTTGAAAACACGGAACACGCAAAGGAAAGAGATGATGATTGCAAAAATCGTAGCTAAAAAGGATACGGCAACGTCAAGCCATCTTTGATTCGCCACTGTGATAAAATACGCTTCATTCATCTTATCAATTAAGCGAATATTTTTAGAAAGGAAAACATCAATTTTATCGTACCCACGAATTGTGTCCAAGCCTGTAAGTGTCTCATTGAAGTTGTTGTAAACGAGAGATCTCTGGACTGCTTCTAGCCTTTTGATTTCCCGACCTGAAGCTTGGTAAAAATTGGCAAACCCGAAAAACACGACAATAAGGAAAGGCACTGCAATGACAAACCATGGGAGGTAGATGATACAAAGAATGAGAACACCTCCAATGATAGATGCAAAATATATGATCATACCCATGCGGTCGCCCATTTCATTATCTAGAACATCCGTATCTTTGGTGAATCTATTGATGATTCTGCCCATGGGAGTCACATTCATGTAGGACATGGGCACATATAGGATTCTTTCGGCAGCACGAATATTAAGGGTACGCGAAGACAAATTCATCACGTAAATCACACCCAGGAAGCCGAGGGTCAATGTGACTAGAGCCAAGACGGTAAATGCCGCATAGAATCCAATGTAAAAACCATCTGATCTATTTCTCCATTTGTATTCAACCCAAAATGATAACCAAGTGCTTGTGAAAAGATTGAAAAACACAGAGAGAATAGAAAAGATTATTACGGCAGCGAAAATCATTGCCCCTTTAACTCCTGGGATGCCAGCAAAGATGTAACGTACGTATACATCAGCATTAATTGCATTGACTGATTTCTCCTCTTCCATAATCAATTTTCCTTCGTTTTGTCTCTGTAAGTCTGTTTTCTCGTTGGTGCTGGAGACGCTTGTGCGTCTGCTAATTTGTGCTTCAACCACCACCTTTTTGATGCTTTCGTCTGCTTGAGAAGAAATACTTGATTCTTCTTCTGCATTACTTTCAATTGTACTATGGGAAAGAAGTTTCTGGAAAGCTTCGTTTGAGCGTCGCAAACTTTCTGATGTTCCGACGTCGATTGTGCCATCGCCGTTCAAGAACACGATCTTGTCCGCAGGCTCAATCAAAGACAATTGATGTGTTGCTAAAACCACGGTCTTCTTGCGTAAGACACCCAAAATACATTCGTCAACAATTCTCTTTCCCACTTTTGCATCAACAGCACTAAGGACATCGTCGAGAAGGATGATATCAGATCTAGCATACACAGCCCTTGCCAAGGAAAGTCGGGCTTTTTGGCCTCCAGAAAGAGTGATTCCACGCTCGCCAATTTCTGTTTGATCTCCCGCGGGCAAAATCTCCAAGTCACTGTCCATGCAGCAAACATCAATCACCTGTTCATACCACGATTTGTTGTAAGGATTGTTGAAGATCACATTTTCTCTAATGGTGGAGCTTTGGATCCATGGAGCGCCACACATAAGTAGAGACCCATTAGTTTTCACCTGACCGGAATTTCGCTTCATCAAGCCCTCGAGGGCAAGCAAAAGAGAGGACTTACCTGATCCGATCAGTCCGGTTACAACAACAAATTCACCTTTCATTATAGTTAGGTCGATGTTTCGGAGCTTGAAAGTGGCAGCTGAGGTAGGCTTCTCCAGTTGCGTAACAGCTTCATGTGAACTTTCATCCAGTGAAAGTTTCTTCTTCTTGTTCTTCTTATCATTCTTCTCTTTGTCTTTCTGTTTCTTCTTTTCCTCTTTTATTTTCTCCTCGTCGGGAATATCAAATATTTCCCACTCAAAGTTGGCATTGGAGACGGTTATAGCCAAGTTTTTCTCCTCCATCAACTGGCGATCAGTTTCACTGGTCACTCTTTTCTCGTCTTCCACATGTTCATCAGAAGCCAAATACTGGCCGACTCTTCTCATTCCAATGTAAGCATCGGTAGCGCCAGCAATAGCAAGCGGAAGATTGATGAAAACCAGGGCCAAAATGTTGAACAACGCCACAGAAGAAAAGATGGAAGCTGGGTTCCTCTTTGAAGCAGACGCTGTTCCGTACAAAAGCATGAAGGATGCAAATGATGCAACCAAGGATAAAGATACAGCGACAGAAATAATTATACTTCTGGTGACTTGCATTTTGAGAAGGAACGTCATTTCCTTTTCACGCACGGCTTTGATCATGGCCACGTACGGCTTTTCCCACGAGTAGAACTTGATCATTTTCAAGTTGTTGAGCACTTCTTTCATGTAACTCACACGAGCATCTGTCTGGGTTGTGGCCAACTTTCTGTACTTGAAAAGCAAGGAGCCGAGAAAACCGGCAAAACCGAGAAACAAGATCATGATTCCAATGCCTAGCAAGGCAGGCGCCTTCAAGTTGTGGATCAAGATGCCAATGGAAATGGCCAAGGGAACAGGCGCCACAATGATCATGGGCGCAGTGGCCAAACCGAGGTCTATCCGCGAGACGTCTGTGCTCATGATGGAGGTGATTTTCGAGACAGGGTATACGCGGCGGCTCCGGGCGTTGAGCCGGAACGACTTGTCCAACATGACTTTGGTGAAAATGGACTTCAGCTCGGCGCCGGTCAACGACGACAAGTAGTACATCTGGTTGAAGAGAATGTCGGAGCAGAACACAACTAGAGACACGCCTAGCGCATAGCCAACGCCTTTTCCCGTGTCCAGCTCGATCCCAAGCGCTTTCCGCTGCACATAGGCGATCAACTTCTTCGACAAGAGAGGGTTGCACGTCCAGCCGACCTGGGCCAAGGCACACAAGAAACACGCCGTGAGGTACTGCCACTTGAAGGTTTCGAAAAGCGACCAGAGGCAGAGCGTGTCCGAGGGGACGTAATCGGCCAAGTCGGGACTGCTCGAATTCAGGTGGTTTTGGCTCGACAGCAGGATGTGGCTCGACAGCAGGATGTGGCTCGACAGCAGGATTTGGCTGTTCAGCAGTTCGAGGTGGCGGCGCTTGTCCTCGGCCAAGCGGCGGGCGAAGATGGCCTCGAAACGCGCCGCAAGCGCATCGGCCTTGATCTTATCGTTCAACTTGTACAAATCATCGGGCTCCAACGTTCGCTTGTAGCCTGTGATCATGACGGGCCACAACCACGTGAAGAAAAACCACAGGATCGGGTTCCCGTAGAGCGGATACGTGTGTCTCTCATGGTCCTGGGGCACAGGCGGCACTTTTTTGCTGAAGAGCGGCGAAAGAAGGCGGTTTTGGCGGAGCGGCGGCGCTCGCAGCGAAAACGCAGCAGACTCGTAATCCATGGAGCAGCAGATATGGCCAGAGGTGCCACACGGCCTTATATGTAATCTCCAGAGTTTTAGCCGGCCCACCGGTGGCAAAAGAATCAATGATATACGAAGAGAAGAGCCGCGCGGTAATTCCGTGAACGGAAGTGCAATGGATTTATATTGGTGACTGGTGTTTTCCTGTTTTAGCGGCTGGTGTGCTTTGGGCTTTCTGTTTAGTTCTCGACGTGGACGTGGGTTGACATTTTTGGATGGTTTTTTGTCTGGCTCTACGTTTATCTTTCACATTAGGTTCTTCAGCCTTATCGGAGCGGAGCCGTGCCAACGGCGATAAGCGGGGCATTGTGCAGGACCCTTACGAGCTCTGCCAGTTGCTGTTTTTAGCCCATTGACTGAGTCATGGAAATGGATGGCGAAAGATGACGTAAGGGATGGCGATGGAAATGGATGGCGATGGATGGCGATGGATGGTGTAGATAGATCGTCAGGCGTCGGTTTGTTTTTGGGCTGAGATATTCACATTGCTCAACGGCTGCGGCGCATGAATGCGTCTATACAGTGACTAGATGTTCAAGACTACACCAATTGGCCAGGCGTTGGGGCATAATTGAACTGCCACATGCGGTTGAATAGAGGCATCTTCTACTCCCAAACGCCGTCTATTTTGGTCATGGTTCGTGTTCGTTGAAGTAATGTAGACAATGGCAATTGCCGCAAAGAACAACATGCCTACTGTGCATTTCTTTACTTTAAGCCACTTGGATGACCTTTTAGTCTGATTCAACAAGCCACAGCATCCAAAAGTTCTAGATACACACTCAAATGCAAAATTGTCTTGTTCGTGGCAATTCAAAGTTGCTCAATGCAGATCATGTTGAGATAATGCCGTACATGTGAGATGTCGTTTTGTTTCGATCCATAGAATAAAATATTTTCTATATAACTGGTACTAAAATCAAGTAATATCTAAAGTAATAAGCAATATCAAATTGACGTAATCGGAAAGGTTCTTCAACATGTAATTGTCCTAAATTAGGGCAGGATTAATCTATGATCTCAAAAGAAGTAATCTGTATTTAGATACATAACCATCCGTACCAACCATCCTCTAATTCTGTATTTCTTATCTTTTCATCCTCTTCACCTGCCGTATAGTCACTTCATACATAATATAATAGCTGCAAGAACAACTATCGGTTGCGGCCATATCAAGTGGAAAATACTGTTTCCCGTCCGATCAACGTTAGTCAAGCCACTTAGAGCCACACCGAGTAATGCAGTTGGAGACAATGCGTGAAATTGTGGTGCTGCAATCTTTTTGCTCCGAGGACCCAGACATCCGGCAAAACTGGCTGGCCTGGCGTTGCCTGAATTTGTATTTTTCTTTTTCGAGAATATGCTTTCTCTTAGGTTGTTTCTATTTTATGGATTGCATGTCTGCTGAATCCTAGTGGCGCACGTGACTATGAGTGGCGCACGTGCCCATTTCACATGCCTCTACAGTAAGTCATTCTAAACAGCACTGATAATTTAATAGATTAGAAGCCCATTTTAAGATGATGGTGTTTCCACTTCTCGAATACAGCAGAAATCCCAGCTGGAGCGTGCGTGTTACCATACATCAATAACATGAGCAATTGCCGGAATTGAGTTTGGATGTTGGCACTTGTGTTGCTTGATCTTGCAGACCGGAGAAATCTCCACCTTTCTTGCAGACTCGAGAAATCTCCACTTTTCTCGCAAGCTTTCCTCGTGTACGAAGTATGGTGGGGTTTATACGTATTGATTGCACCTAACAACAAGGAACTAACGAATTGTTTGTGGTTTCGAAATTGTAAAAGAACTGCTCACATCAATCTATTATGGAATCCACACATCCTACTTACTCGGAATGGTTGTCCGGACAGGATCAAAGAAGAAGCTGTCCAACAAATTTGGCTTCAGCGTGGGCACGGTAAGCGTGGAAAATTCTGAGGTGCGAACTCAAGAATGCAATCGGCTTTTGGAGGCTACATCCATGATTTAACATTTCTTTCTGCCTCATCTAATTAGCTCGTATATGCACGTGTGGCTTTACCCTGATTTTTATGTTCATCAATTGTCCGATATAGTGTAACGGCTATCACGGTTCGCTTTCACCGAGCAGACCCGGGTTCGACTCCCGGTATCGGAGTCTTCTTTTTGCCGAACCTATTTTGGCCGAGAAAACTCAACATCCAACCACATCAGAAATCAAACCAAATCATATAGATGCTGACCTCCTCCGCACATTGTTCAAAGAAAGGTAGATATTTTCAGTTTATTATCCATTTTACTCGGTGCAGACTTCCCTAATTATGAACATATTGCAATTAAGCCTGGTTTGGTTGGTCTAATAGCGGTTGCCTCAATTTGAGTGAGTGTGATCGATGGTTCAACTAAAGGAAAGACTGCAAACGAGTTCTCGATTCTATCAGGAATACCTATAATGGGCATAATTCCTAATTTTCCCAAATAGCGATTCTGCTGTTTGTAATTGGATAATGTGAGAATAGGGGAAAAGGATAGAATAGTGGTGCAAACTTCATTAAAGATCAAGTGCAACAGTTTACCTCTTAGTTGTGAATGAGTCTTGCTGAAAGTCGAAAAGACAAGATCATGTTGACTGATTGCACTCTCTAATTCAAGCCAACAATCTTTAATCTTTCAAATGTCGTAAACCCTGAAGAACAATACCTAAACTGATATGGTTGATTTCCCAAAGCTTACATTCGTGAAGTTCGTAGTATGTCGTTCAATTATGGCGACGAAGCTTACATACTGATGAAGTTGCAGTAAATACCTGTAAATCTGTCTATTTTCTCAGAACTTCATCACAAATGTTTTTTGACTGAATATACAGCAAGTGATCGTTTTTACACTCTTCTAAGTGTGAATCCACGAGAACTGAATGGGTCTCCCATGCACACATGCTTCAGATGGACTGTGTAAAGAACCAGGACTCCGGCAAAACTTTCCACTTATGCGAGAAGCAAAGATAACTGAAGACGCCCGTGGAGTTTAATTTGGGTATTACGGATGAAAAATCTGTGTGGAATGTCAAGTGTGGCGAAGTCAAGATAAATATTTTTTAATAAGTTTATTGGTTGATAAGAGCGACGGACGGCATGCGAGAGGTCAGATGAATATAATTGTTGTTGGACCTTCTACATTTTAGACGATGGCTTCCATGTCTGCTAATTCATTTAGTCAGATCATCATATCACAATAGGGGAAACAGAGAGACGGAGGGACGGAGAAATTAAGTCGGTATGCAGATTATGGAGATTTGTGTTCGCTTATGTGGTTGCGGGTAGCCGTTGATCGCGTGGCTCTGAAAATGCCAGAAGCTCTGAAAATGCCAGAATAAATCCTACTGTTACTTTTCATAGTTCGTTGTTAGCAGTGTCTTCCCCCTCAATTATCGTTCTTACTCCATGATACTTCGACTTTCAGCTACGTTTTCTGGAATGGACAAGAGAAATGAAAAGACATGTCATGGCATCTTTTCCAATTAGCAAAGTTCAAGAGCATTCTGATTAGCCCCTTTTGGCCATTTTTCTGCAGATAGCGCTTCATCAATCTCCAAGATAGCCGATAACAAAACGCCGAAAGCACTCACGTGATAGCGTGGTGTATAACACAGATTAAAGACAGAAAATATCAGCAAATGTCGGCTAGCTACATCGGTCAAGAAGAAATCGGAAAGCAACTGTAGATCGGCAAATGTCATAGGCGCAAGAAGAAATAAAGGGCAAACCCAGCGAGAAAACAAAGTCTGGAGACCCAGAGCAAGGGAGCAAAACTTGCCAAAAAAAAGAAATGTGCAAGATCAGGGTCTTGGTGCTCCAATATTCTTGGTCCTGTTAAAGACTGAAGTGTCTCTTTTAGTAGGGAGTGGTGTCACCCGAAAGAGGTTTGACGTGCATCTACGCGCAGCTCATGACTTTGACACGCCCAGCAAAGGAAAAAAAAGAAAAGTACAGGCCATGCATAAGGTGCGCCACTGGGGGAGGCGCTGGGCCCTGAAGAAGAAAAGAGAAAGCCGTCTGCAGAAAAAGCAATAGGGCCCTTTGCGGCCCGACTTTCAAGCAGACAGTGCCACCGTGAAAAATCTCGCAGTTCACACCTAAAACCCCGTTGCGGCGGTGCGGCTTAAATATTCTCGTGTGGCTCTGAAGTTAAACGGCATTTTGACTTTTAGGAAAAACCACCGTACTTTGTGCATGTACTTGTGCATGTGTGCAAGCAAAAACCTGGTTGCAATCTGCATCGCGCAGGGTTCCATTTTTTTTCATGGTGCGGCATTCTCACGTCCGCGGGTACTGGGCAGCATGTGCAGTCCGGTGCTCATAACCGATGCAGCTTTAGCACCAGTCGAACGAAAAAGAGTGGGCGGTTTTACTGATAAGGTCCTGAGCAGACTAAAGTGCCGAAAGGGGTGCACCATGGCGGACAAGAATTGTCACAACCATTTATAAATGTCAAAACGCCGCACATTTGCGCAAAGTTTTTTTTTTCCTCTTCTTGTAGTTTATCTCACACATGTCTTCGATCGAGGAGAAGAACATTGCTTACGAAAAGCAAACCAGCATAGAGAACGACTCTTTCGAGAAGTCTCAGGCTCTTTCTCAGGATGGCTTGGAAGACTTGGCTTCGTCCGATGAGGGCAGAGAGCCAACGGAAGAAGAAATGAAGAAATTGAGACATGTCTCGGAGAAGATCCCAATCAGTTGTTGGCTCGTGGCCATTGTCGAGTTGGCTGAACGTTTTTCCTACTACGGTTTGTCCACTCCGTTCCAGAACTACATGCAAAACTCCCCCGACGACAAGCCAAAGGGTGTTTTGAACTTGAAAAGTCAGGGTGCTACTGCCTTGTCGTACTTTTGGCAATTCTGGTGTTATGTGACTCCTGTGTTTGGTGCCTGGGTTGCTGACACCTACTACGGAAAGTTCAAGACCATCTGTATCTTCTGTGTGATTTACATCATTGGTATTTTCATTTTGTTCATCACTTCGTTGCCCTCTGTGGCCAGCAAGAATGCCTCTTTGGGTGGTTTTATTGCTGCCGTGATTATCATTGGTATTGGAACTGGTGGTGTCAAGTCCAATGTGTCTCCATTGATTGCCGACCAGATTCCAAAGACAAAGCCTGTGATCAAAGTCTTGAAGAGCGGCGAAAGAGTCATCCAAGACCCTAACATCACCATCCAAAACGTGTTCATGTTCTTTTACCTCATGATCAACATTGGTTCCTTGTCTGTGATTGCCACAACTGAATTGGAGGCTCATGTCGACTTCTGGGCTGCTTACTTGTTGCCTCTCTGTTTCTTTGTCATTGCCTTGCTTGCTTTGTACTTTGGTAGAAACGAATATGTCAAGGTGCCAGTCTCCGAAAAGGTGATTGCCAGATCTTTCCAATGTACCTGGGTTGCCATCAAGAACAAATTCAACTACGACGCAGCCAAGTCCGGTGCCAGTGAAAAAGAGTACCCATGGACTGACAAGTTTGTTGAAGAAGTCAGAAGATCCGTTTACGCCTGTAAAGTGTTTGTCTTTTTCCCAATCTACTGGGTTGTGTACGGCCAGATGTTGAACAATTTCATTACCCAGGCCGGTCAGATGGAGTTGCACGGCTTGCCAAACGATATCTTGCAGTGTATCGATTCCATCACCATCATTGTGTTCATTCCAATCTGTGAAAGATTTGTCTACCCATTCATTAGAAGATTTACTCCTTTCAGAGCCATCACCAAGATCTTCTGGGGTTTCATGTTTGGTGCTGCTTCCATGGTTTATGCTTCTGTCTTGCAACATTACATTTACAAAGCTGGCCCATGTTATGACGACCCTATGGGCTGTGCCCCAGAATATGCTAACGTGCCTAACCGTGTGCACGTGGCGATCCAGACTCCAGCATACTTTTTGATTGGTATGTCGGAGATTTTGGCCTCCATCACCGGTTTGGAATATGCCTACACCAAGGCGCCAACCAGCATGAAATCTTTCATCATGTCCTTGTTCTTGCTTACGAACGCTGTCGGATCCGCCCTCGGTATTGCACTTTCGCCAACATCCACCAACCCCAAGTTTGTGTGGGCGTTCGCCGGTTTGGCTATTGCATGTTTCATTGCTGGTTTGTTGTTCTGGGTCATTTTCAAGCATTACAATGACAAGGAAGATGAATTGAACAACATTGACCTCATGGATGACGATCTTCATCTTGAGCCTGTGGGTTCTCTCCAGGCTTCTACAAAGGGTTTCACTTAGTGGTATATAAACGATAATGAAAGTTAATTAGCAACAAAACAGTAGTCCCGGGGATCTGATGCCATTGTCATCGTGCCTTACTTTGCTTTATCTGAATCTTGTGACGTTTTGCGCTTTCTTTTTGTTGGGGCAACGTTCATGTATGCACGGTCTGGCAACGGTCATGCGGCGCGAGAGAACGGCATTTGTGCATGGACGGTACATGTGAGATGCAGCATGTGCATAATCGATGCAGGTTGCTATGTAGAATGTTTCAAAACACTTTCAAAGTAGAGCAGAGCGACTTGTAGCTGGTACCCTATTGCAGATGGCCTTGGAAGGCTCCTCTAAAGCTTTTCGTACTTTTTTTCCTAAGGAAAACACCCAATGTTGTGATATTCTCTATGTGCCGCTCTGAATTACCCAACTGGGCGTAGACAAAAGAAAAGTGAGGTCATCTCCAGAAAGCAAGACTTGTGCAGGATAGCATATGCTTGATGTGTTGTTTAGCGGCGAAACGTAGAGCCGTTGAGAAAGAAAAAATAAATAAAAAAGAACGCCGTATCTGCATTGGCGCTTCACTAACGTGATGAGCTGTTTTGCCGTGTTTGATGCTTTATTCCTCGTCTTCTGATTCGCACTCTGGATTTATCGGATTTCACGTCTGGAATTCCGAAAAACATAGCCTACAGGGCAGTATTATTTTGACTGAAGTATAATTGATGAAGTATCATTAATGAGTTAATGATTATTGACGCGATAAAAAGGAGGTAGTGAGAAATGGAATATTTAATGATGATTAACAAAAGGATTAATAAAGAACTAATGATCAAATGATTCAATCACCAGCCTTATACGCGAAGAAGTTGAAAGCATTATTTTTCGCACGTATATTGTCGGCGCCGATGCACATTCAAGGTCGGCTCTTCGGTACAATTTTCTCCTCAATCTGACTGTCTAAAAATAACTCTATTAAGACTAAAATATCCATAGACGGAATCGTGGTGAGCGTTTGTGGGGTTTTAGGATGTCATGCTTGAAAGTGGGGACAATACGGTTGGAGCTTCTGTCAAGCCCAGCAAGCCGGAGATTGTCGAGTATTCAGAAATGTTGATATTTGCGTCATACAGTTGTAGCTAGGGTGATGGGGAAATGAGGGGGAATTAACAAGTGTAGTTTCAAGTGGCCCAATTCCCGATTCTCGAAGAAACCTAACAATGAATACTGTATTCAGTGCCGTGTTCTATATTTAACAATTCGGTGGCATCGGCCAGACATGTAATGCTGAAATAGTCTGTAAATGCATCAGGTAACATTCACAGCCAACATACTCCAAACATAACGCACAAGTCAAATGATAACTTAGAGCATAAAAGGTCGGCGCTACGTGAGCCACTCAACCTTTGAAACATAAGCAACGAACACTGCAATAAAGTCCTATTCGAAACTGAAAATCAATCAATTCGAACTCTACGAAGCTGTGAATCAATGATGTCAATCAAAATTCATACGTGATATTGGTATAGTATCATAACTAGTGTTTACCGTTAGCGTGGCCGTTGCCGTTTTCCTCCACCTTCAAAGGTCTTTCTGGAGTAGGAGACAAGATGTACTCGGAGTCAATCAACTCCACCTTAGGGTTCAAGGTCAAGCCGAAACCGGGCTTGTCAAGCACAGTGGTGTCCAAGAATCCCTTGACTGGCACGGGCTCGTCAATAAACAAGTTTCCGAACACAGGCAACACGGAAGTGGAGTCAGGAGAGTTGGCAAGGTACTCCTGGAAAGGAGTGTTCTGCTGCAGCACCACAAAATGGTAGGAGTATGGTCCAGAGGCGTGTGGAACGACAGGAATATCGTACGCGGCCGCTTGAGCTGCCACCTTCAATATTTCAGTCATTCCTCCGACCCACATGACATCCGGTTGCAAGATGTCGATGTTTCTGCCCTCGATCAACTTTCTGAAGCCGTAACGGGTGTACTCGTGTTCTCCGGTGGTCCATTTCATGCGAGGGTGTGCTCTCTTCAACAACTCAAAGCCGTCAAAGTCGTCTGGGTGCAAAACTTCCTCAAACCAGTTGATGTTCAAGTCCTCTGTGGCCGAGGCCAACTCAATCGCATATGGAACAGTCAAAGACATGTAACAGTCCACCATAAGAGGGAAGTCGGGGCCCACAGCCTCTCTGTGCTTTCTCAAAAACTCCACGTTTTTCTTGAGTCCGACGTGGCCTTCGTCTGGGCCGTATGGAAGCGCGACCTTTCCACCCCAGAATCCCATCTTCTTGGCAGCCTGCGGGTTGCATCCAGTGCAGTAGAAGTCGATCTTCTCCTTTGTGGCTCCGCCAATCAACTTGTAGACGGGTTCTCCGCGGATCTTTCCCAAAAGATCCCAAAGGGCCAAGTCAATGACGGATATCACGGCGATTGGCAAACCTTTGCGGCCGTAGAACATGGACGCACGGAACATCTTGTCCCACAAGATGTTGTAGTCTCTTGGGTCGGCGCCTTCCAAGAATCTGAGGAAATGATGCTTCACCAACCAACATGCTGGAGGACCACCGAATCCGGTAGCAAAACCTTTGGTTCCGTCAGTGGCCTCGATCTCAACACAGAATGAACCCAAAACATTGATACCCCAGCTGACTCTCGAGGCACGGTATTCTTTGTATTTGGACATGGGGTTGGAGATGGGACTGTCAATAAGCCAGTGGCCCTTTTCGACATTGTGGTAGTCGCCACCAATGCCTTTACCTTCCAAAAGATATGTCTTGACGCTTTTGATTCTGGGGAAGTCTGTCATGTTGTGTGATTGTTGGAAAATATTTTGGACTTGCGAGACACTATATACTGCGCGGGAGCGCGGCAATGATGATGCGACGGCGGATTTTTGTGGGGTTATACCCAGGGCGCGGAAAAACCCATCGCGGGGAGACATATGCAGGCCAGTGTGGGGGAGAACGGAGGCACGGGTCTGGGACACGTTTTTGCATACAATCACGGAAGAAGACAATGATGGCCCGATAACAAAAAGAAAGCAAGGGTAGAGAGAAGAAAAAGCAAGTGGAAAGATGAAACAGAGTAATAATATTCCAGCGCCATTTCTAGTGGAGCATCATCATGTAGCATGTCTCAGAGTTCCGAAAGTTAAAATTCAAGATTTGACAAGTCGGGAAGTCGAGTTCCAGACTGTGTATGTAAGTCTTCGTCTCTTATTCTTATTCTCAATCCATCTTTCCGATGCTTTTCCTTTGTCCTTGAGATGCGTGATTGGGCGAAAATTATGGTGAGGCACATTGTCAGATTTAGTGTGATTGTCGCATAAATTGGCAAAATAGTGCGGATCTATGTATTTCAGAAGCAGGCGAACGTCATAATACCAGAAAGTTTCAGAAATACGTGGGACAAACAAAATAATCATAGTTCAATACTCTTAAATTGTCTCGTATGTGCTCGGAGGTTTTTAATTAACATCGTATCCTCGCAGAAGAATATTCCCTTTTGGACCCAAGTAGAAATCTACGTCCTGTTAATAAAGACATCCTTTCTCATCTACAAATGATTCCTAAAAGCAATTTTATTTTTCCTTAAGCTTTGCACTCAAAGCTGTAGACACCCGAACCAGTCTCAGACTGTGTGCCATCGGGCAACTCAATTTTGGCCCTCGTGTTCAAAGGCACAGTCACATCCAACGAAAACTTGCCGTCCTCAAGTTTCCAGCTCGAAACGATGGTGCCGTATGGACATTCGTGCGAGACACGGCATCTTTTCAAGTCTCCGCCCACCTGCGGCTTCACTTTGAACTCTTTATAGCCCGGAGACACAAGTTCAAGCCCGCCTATTACTTCGTGCATCGTAGATGCCACGGCACCCAAAGCATAATGGTTGAAGGACGTCATTTCGCCCGGGTTGATGCTTCCGTCTGGCTTCATGCTGTCCCATCTTTCCCATATGGTAGTGGCGCCCATACTCACAGGATACAACCACGAAGGGCATTCTTTTTGCAAGAGCATGGAGTAGGCAGAAGCCAAGTGGCCGGTGGTAGCCAATGCTTTGGCAACAAACGGAGTTCCGGCAAAACCCGTGCCGATTTTGAATCCATTCTTTTCCACAATCGCCGCCAAACGGTTTCCTCCGTACTCCACCTGCTCCGAAGTCTTGTAGAGGCCGAAAGAAATCACAAGGGCGTATGCGGTCTGTGAGTCACTCAGCAACTGGCCCGAGCTCTCAATGTATGCGTCGTGGAAATCAGACTTACACTGCTGGGCCATGATAGCGTACTTTTCCTTGTTCTGTGGCGCCACTTGGGCACTGATATCCACCATGTAGCAAAGAACTTGGTACAAAAACGCATCTGCCACGAGATAGGCCAGGGTCAAGGCCTGGAACGGGTTTTCTGGAGGCGCCTCGGGATCCAACCAGTCGCCAAGCTGGTGAGGCACCTTCTCCTTGTTCCAGCGAACCTTTCCGGGAATTTTTGGGATGCACTCGATCCACTTTTCCATACTCTCGTACTGGTCAGCCAAGACGAATGTGGCCCCGGTCAGGTCGTACAATTTTTTGGGCAAGAAAACTGCGCAGTCTTGCCAAATGGCACTGATCTGGTCGTCCCAGAAATGCTTCATGTACTTGATCACATCGGGCACAGTGACAGGCGGCGCATATGGAAACTTGGAGTCGGCTTTAAGTTCCTGCTCGCACCAGAGATCTTTCAACCAGCTGCTGAGCATGGAAGAACAGTCAAAGAGAAACGATGCCGTCTGGCCGAAAAGAGCAATGTCACCGGTCCAGCCCATTCTCTCGTCTCGTTGAGGGCAGTCTGTGGGCAAGGTGATGAAGTTGCCTCTTGTGCTTCGAATCACATTGTCGTGCAACTGGTTGAGAAGGTCGTTGTCACAGGAAAACTCGCCTGTCTGCGCCATGTTGGTCGAGATCACCACTGCACGCAAATCTTCAAGTGAAAGTGCTTTAGAAACATCTTCCACTTGGCAGTAGCGGAAGCCGTGGAAAGTGAAGCGTGGAGCATACAGCTCGCCCGATTTTTCTCCCTTGAATGTGTATGTGTCTGTTGCTTTGGCCTCGCGCAATGGTCTGGTGCCCAACTCTCCATGCTCCATGACTTCTGCGTGCTTGAACTGAATCTGGTAGCCTTTTGGAGCCGTGGCGTTTTGGAACTCAACAAACCCGACAATGTTCTCGCCAAAGTCAACCACGGTCTTTCCTTCAGGCGTGGTGAGGATTTGTTTCGGCGCAATCTTTCTTTGCACAGTGACATGAGGGAAAGTCTGGGGTTCGATGCGAGAAGTGTCAAAAGGCACAATATCCACTCCAGCCCAGCTGCCCAGTTCTTTTTCGGACCAGCCTGAGATTTCCCGATTAGCATCGTAGGATTCTCCGTCATAAAGACCCACCGCCACTATCGGGCCAGGCGAAGACTGCCAGGAATTGTCTGAAACAATTTCAACAGACGAATTGTCCTCGAAAACGAGCCGGAGAACGGCACTGATGGCCCGTTTTTCTCCGTAGATGTTGGTGAGCCCGCCGTCAAAGCCAAACTTGCCGCTGTACCAGCCTGCGCCGACCCTAGCTCCAATGACATTTTCTTGACTGGTTTCTTGGATCAACGACGTCACATCGTAGGTCTGGTGCAACAATCTTTTTTCGTACGTCGTCCAGCCCGGGCTCAAGTAGTCCAGCCCCACTTTCTTGCCGTTGATCTCCAACTCGTAGATGCCCAACGCCGTGCTCCAGACTGTGGCCGAAACCACTTTTTTCAGAACGGAAAACGTCTTGCGGAACAATGTTTCTGGCGCCGTGGGCCCTTCGGCCCGAGGCTGGTTTTGTGCCGCAATAAAGGCTGCCGGCCACTTCTCCTGGCCAACCAAGAAGCCCACCTGGCCCAAAACTGGAGCGCTCCAGTCAGAAAAGCCGGCCGGACCTTTCACCCGAACAGAAACCTCAAAGCTCTCGCGCGAGCGCAAGTCCCGCCCGGGCCAAGAGACAAAACTTGACCGTTCTGACATTTGCTCCTCGTATTCTGTCCAGTTCTCGTTGTTGTAGCGAACTCTGATCTGGTATCCATGCTGGAACCAGTTTTTCTCATTGCCAACGGTCTTCCACGAAACAGAAGGGCGTGTGGTGTTCAAAGTGCCCTGGAGCGGGCCTGGAAGCGTCAAATCCAAACGGATGTTTTCCACCTTCATCTTGTCTTGTCATGCCACATTATCAGAGTAGGCACATATATATAGGGCCCACGTCGCGCCGCATCAATGATGATGCGGGGCCGGGGGCGTGCGCGGCCCGAAATGCGGGGCACCGCGTCTATATATTGCATTCTTTAAGAATAACCCAAGCTAAAAAAAAATCATCACGAAAATTTCAATGGCGCAGCTTCTAGCAGGAAAGGTCGTGGCCATAACAGGCGGTGTTACCGGTATAGGTAGAGCCATAGCCGTGGAAATGGCCGCCAACGGGGCAAAAATCGCCGTCAACCACCTTGATTCTCCCGCCCAGGCCAAACTTGCTTCGGAACTAGCATCGGAGATCGGCGAGGCGAACTTTCTTGCTGTTCCAGGCGACATTTCGAAGCCGGAAACGTCGCAGAACCTAGTGAAACAGACGGTGTCGAAGTTTGGCGAGTTGAATGTGTTTGTGTCCAACGCTGGCATCTGTGATTTCGCCGAGTTTACGGAAATGGCGCCAGAAACGTACTTGCGTACTGTGGACATCAACTTGAACGGCTCCTTTTTCGCCATCCAGGCGGCTGCGAGACAGATGAAGGCGCAAGGCAAGGGTGGAAGCATCATTGGCGTTCTGTCGATCTCGGCTTTGGTTGGAGGCGCTTTCCAAACACATTACACACCTACAAAGGCGGGGATTTTGTCGTTGATCCAGCTGACAGCATGTGCACTTGGTCAGTATGGTATCAGGTGCAATGCTTTGCTTCCAGGAACCATCCAAACCGCTTTGAACGAGGAGGATTTGAAGGATGCCGAAAAGAGAAAGTACATGGAGGGCCGTATTCCATTGCAGAGGCTCGGGAAGCCAGAGGATCTCGCAGGGCCAGCCGTTTTCTTAGCGAGCGACATGGCCAAGTATGTCAATGGTGCACAACTACTTGTTGACGGTGGAGCCTTTGTTAATTTCCAGTAAGCTGGAAACGGATCTGGTGGGATGCCGAAGAAGAAAGTCTAAAAGTCTATGAATATCGCATATACTTGAATGCATAAAAGTAACTCATTTAAGAAGAGTGGCTCTCGAAGAAACCAGAAATAAAGCAGTACTTAACTTTCGAGTAGGTTGGTTTCAGCTTATATTCATCTTTACCACAACACTAAATTGTTAAATTTGTATCCAAACTTGTCTTGACAGGTTTTCAAAGTAAGCGGCTATTTGCTTGGCGATGAAAATGAGCAATGGTGAAAGAAAGCAATGTCGACGAATTGAAAATCATCATATGGAGATAACGCCATTAGACCATAGTTGCCAAAAGCAGAAATGAAGCTTCAGAATTATTTTGAATGGGCCAACAGTGAGTAAACAAGTAATACTCGAGCAACATGAAGCTATCAGTGTCGTTTGGTCAGTGCTGGTCTACTTATGCTAAAAAGGCTTGCTAACAATGAATGCCAAACTAGACAACTATATACAACTATACGCCAAACGCCCGCTCCCAGTTACTTTCGTAGATTTTTTGCCTGTCTTCCTTTGGGAGGTCGATCTTGTCAAAAAGACCTTCCGTGACGGAAAACCACTTCGAGTGTAACTCTGGGCCTGCAAACATAGAACATACAGGCCAGTTACTTGCCCAGATTGTGCGCTCTGCTCCCCAAAGATCAAAGCAGACTTTGAACCAAGGATAAATCGTTTCAACGGCCATCTCCAAATCATTCCAGAGCAGCTCGGGGAGCTCAGAAAAGCCGCCTGAAAGCTTCATGTATGAGTTTGGCGTAAGCTCATAAATCTGTTGCATGCACTGTTTCCACTTCTGGAACTGTTCGCTTTCATGCGTTTTCTTTGGGTCCAAATCAAGATTGGGTTTGGTCAAATGATTAATGAGATACCGGGTGTTTGGCACCTCGCGGAAAACTTCAATTGATTCCTCAAACTGCCAAAGACCGCCATTGTGGATGTCGATGCCCCACTCGAATGCGTAGTCCTTTTCCTGGATCCACTTCAATCCGCTGATAAACTTCGCCGTCGTCATTGTTCCAGGCTCTTTGTCCTGAAGCAAGTAGCGAAATCCTTTGACATGCTCAAACTGTGCGCCAAGCTCTTCCTTCAACACCTCCACGTACTCCACAACATCTTCTCCCCATGGAATTGGAGCCCATGGCATCATGGCCTTGATGAAACCTGGTCTGGTTTCACCTTCGCCCAGCTGGGTTCCCGAGTAATAACGCAGGACAAATTTGCATTCTTCAATGGGCCCTCTCACACCGTCAATTCCCTTGTCGAGATCGTGTAAAGCATCTGCCTCGATCCATACTAGCCCTTTCACCAGAAACCGCTGTTTTTCATCTTTGCATTGCGAAATAAATTCATCCACACGGTGGTCTCCCGAAAGTGGATGGGGCGCTCTCCAGTGCCAGACTAAATTGTGCACATCTGCTAGAAGATGCACGTGAGTATCAACAATGGAGTACATAATCAGTTTGGTGTATCTTTACTGGGGAAATATGCGGATCGAAGCAAGCTAGTCGCCCTGCAAGCAACATTTAAAGAGACGCATGCAGGCCCTGATTAATGAAAGGTGCATACAAGTGCGGCCGAATGATGGACCGCATAGTGCGGCATTAGCATTAGCCATAAGGACAACTGTAATCAAATACAACAGTAACCCATAAAAAAAGAGAGAATAAAATCACTCGATCCGAAGGCGGAATGAGGTTTTGCAATAGTGCAGAAGTTTAGTGGATTGCGCATGTAAGAAAAATCGGCCATTACTAATTATGGATGCATGAGCGAAAAGGGCAATAACCAGACATGAGGCGAAAGGCTGTGGATGAACGGAAGTCTTTTGGTTTTCTTGTGGGTTGGGGATGAACCCCAATTTAGTAATCTTAAGCAAATAGGGGAGGAATTCTCATGGGTGAATGTTGCGTTGAATGGTTCTTTTTCGAATAATTTCAGTTGAATAATTTTTACAAGTACTGACGTTTTTTGACGACGTGATGGAAACACATAAGTGATGTGGGACTCTGAAATATTTACGACAGAATGTCACCCGTCATTCGAGTGGGGTCACATTTCTTTTTACTGTCGACCATTGCAGGAATATGGTGACACAAGAGGCAATGCAGTCTAGCGAGACAAAGTCACATCTCCTTGAAATGAAAAGTGCCGATTTTAATGCCCAAGTCACTTTCCTTTGTGAAGTTGACGAACAAGAAGAATGTTCACCTCATGTGGAGAAGTTTATGAGGCTTGATTGAAAACTAATAAAGACTTTCAGTGCAAAAACAAAGAGTGGAAACAGAAACTACTACCTTCAACAGGAAACTGGAGGAAAAAAAATAAATAAGGGCTAAGAAGAGTTTCTACCATTCCAACTGATTCTCTCAGCTAGCTCAATACCTGATCCTTAAAGGTTCAGGAAAAACGAAATTAATTTTATGAATTCTTCCCCGAAATTTGCTAATGCCTCAATGAAACAAGAATGCTTTTGAATGTTTGCACCGTACTTTCTCTCATAGATTAGTCTGCCTTCTATGTTCATGTAGAATAGTCGCTAGTACTCTTTTCCTCAACTTGTTTCTTTACATCCTCTCCAGATCGTCCACAAACAATCGCCAATCACAAATTTTAATGTCTCTACTTGAACTCGTGAAACTGTTTATACTCTATATTCTCACAAAGACTTGTGAGTCTCGGCACAGGCTGAAAGGTACAGAGCATAGTTTTCCCATTCGGGAGAAACATCCTGGTTCAAAGGGGCCCGGCCCAAATAGGTCTCGCCAAAACCAGTGGCGGTGTGAATAGCCTTTTTAATGCCCACAACTCCAAAACGAACAACCAACTCTTCGCCTCTCGTGGCAATCAACTGTAATTCACGGGCTTTTTCGAAATCGCCGCTGTCGTAGGCCTTCAAAATGGAGACGAAAAGTTTGGGGAAGGCTCCACTCAAAGCATCCACGGCACCTTGGAATCCCACACTCAATGCGGGAAGCAAGATCTGGCCCAAGCCAGTGAAGCATTGAAATCCGTTAGCAGCGATTTCCTTGTCGAGTCCCAACAAGGCATGGTGGCCCACATCGCCGTGGGAAACTTTGGTTCCGACAATATTAGGGTGGGCAGAAAGTGTCTTCACGGTGGTTGGCTCCACGACAATATTGTTGCACACACCAGGGTAAATGTAGACCAAAACGGGCAAAACCGACTTCTCGGCCACTTTTGTGTACCAGTCAATGATACCTTGCTGTTTGGTTCCAGGCCCATAGTACGAGCTGGGCAAAACAAGCGCATAAGACACACCGGCATTTTTCAACGATTCGATTTCCAAAAGGGCTTCTTCCACCGAAGCTTGGGATACTCCGCCCAAAAGAGGAAGTTCGGGGACGGCCGAATGGATGTTCTCCACCACTTTAGCCCTTTCGGCACGAGTTAAATGCGAAAGTTCTCCAGTGGAGCCCATCACCACAATGCCTGAGATGCCGTTTTCTTTCAAAAACTGAGCATGTTTGGCCTGGGTCTCGTAGTCGATGGTGACACAGTCTTTTTTGAAAAACGTAGGGACTGGGGTGTAGATTCCTCTTTGCAACATTGGAGATAAGTGATTCTTTGTTTTTTCTTGACTTCAGAAACCTGGGGTAACTTTATGCCCTGCGGTGGGCGGCGCAATGATGCCGCGCCAAAGTGATCTACCCCACAATCGGTATATGTAGGAGAAATCGGAGCAACGGATTCACGCCGACATTTGCCCATACAAGATGCGACATGTGCTCGACATATACCACCAACGGTTACACCCGTCTTGTTTTAACCTTGAATACAATAGATGCAAGAGTAGAGAGTTGGCGAAAAAAAAAATTGAAGCCCATCTTAAAGGCTTCAGTTTGCGTGTTTTGCCTGCTGTTTGCGGAGTTGGAGACATTACAAGTAGTCCGGCACGCAATTTTAAGTTTGGAATTACGGGTTTCTCCAATTTGACGCATTTCCTTCTTGACTTAGTATCGGACCAGGGCCAAGCTAAGAGTGTACACGTTAAACGAATGTCGTGCGACATTCTCAATACGAGATGGGGCCCAAACGGTAAAAAAAACACCCGTGCACCATGCATCGAGAATCTCGTCTGGCGACGCTAAGTCATGCACCGAGCGATGAAAATGCAAGAAATACGAAAATGTTGGGGCAGTCTCGGGCCGGGCCTACAACCAGCGGGGCAGAGGTCGGTAGCTGTACTTGTTCGGGCAACGTTGCCCTTAGACATCCGGCATATAATTTCAGATTTGTCTCTCGATGCAAGATTTGCGACAAGATGGACTGTTGAAGATGACCCTGTGCGGCGGCTAAAGCGCACCAAAGTTGTTGCGGCGGAAGAGTTTTCTTCTTCTGCACGAATACCCCACGAATTGGACGCGGGGCACATGCTTCGCCGAATCCAGAAGTCTTCCAAGCCATATATAAAGACAGGCCCTGCAGCTCAAGGTTAAGCTTTCATTCCTCATCTATCTCATCATGAGTCTGTCTTCATTGGAAAAACAAGTGGTCGACCACGACTTGGAAGACATTGAAAAAGTTGCCCGTGCTCAACAAAAGTTGGAACACGAATACACAAGATGGCAAGCCATCAAGTTGTACCCGCGTGCCGCCATCTACATTTTGATCTTGGTCTGGGGCATGATCACCGTTGGTTTTGAGAACCAGGCATCCGGTATTGTGCTTTCGATCCCAACTTTCAGAAAAGATTTCGGTCACTTCTACGAGGGATCGTGGGTTTTGGAAGGAAAGTGGCAGTCGGCCATTTCCGGTGGTCCATACGGAGCATTTGTTGTCGGCAGTTTCCTTGGATCCTACTTGGCTGATCGTTTTGGAAGAAAGTTTTTGATTTGGGGCACCACCGCTTTCACTTTTGTGTTCATTGGCCTTGAGTATGCTGCTACTTCCATCGAGGTTTTCTTCATTGGAAAGTTCTTGAACGGCTTGTGTTTGGGAATTATCCAAACCGTAGGAACCACCTATGTGGCTGAGTTGACTCCTTTGGCCTTGAGAGGAATCAGTACAGTTTCTGTCAATTTGGCCTTCTGTATCGGTCCGTTTGTGTGTTATTTGATCGCCAATAAGACGTCAACAAGGGCAGACAGGTGGTCATACCGGGCCATTTTCTGCTCCCAGTGGGGTTTCGCTGGTATTGCTGTTTTGCTCTTTGGATTTCTTCCGGAATCGCCTTACCACTATGTGATGAAAAATAAGGATGAAAAAGCTTTGGGTGCGCTTCGGAAAATATATCCTGAAGCTGGCATGGCAGAGTCCCAGTTGCTGATCATCAAGGCCAACATTGAAGAGGCTACAGTCTTATCAAAATCTGGCTCTTACCTCGAGCTTTTCAACAAAACAAACTGGCGCAGAACTCTACTTGCGACATCGGTTTTCATCATGCAGCCCATGAGTGGTTTGGCTTACGTGGCTTCTTACCAAACTTATTACTACCAAGAGGCCGGATGGGACACCCTGAAATCCTTCCATGTGAGTTGTGTGGCCCAAGCCCTTTCTGTTCTTGGTACAATCGCGGCTATCTGTATGGTTGACCGGCTTGGAAGACGTTTTGTCACTTTGTACGGAATAATCGCTTTGGCAGTTTTGAATGTGTTGACCGCTGGTCTCGGTACAAGCAAGAAACAAAGCCTATTGAGTGCATCTTCCGTCATTTTGACCATGTATAACTTCTTCTACAACTCGGGTATCGGACCCATTGCTTACTCCATCAACTCGGAAATCCCAACTTCTCAATTGAGAGTGAAAACCATTGCTGTGGGGTTGAGTCTTAATAACGGTTTGCTGTGTATGTGGTCTTTCGTCCTTCCTTACATGTTTAATGTTGACCAGGCCGACATGGGTTCGAAAATCAACTTTATTTTCGCCGGTTGCTGTTTCTTCTCTTTGTACTTCTTCTACTTTTACTTGCCTGAGACTGCCAACCGTTCTTACGAGGAAGTGGACGAGATGTTCAAGGCAAATATTCCTGCTCGCAAATGGAGAAGTTACGTTTCAAATGAACGTTCGGAGGCTGAAAGTGTTTACGCCGAACAGGCCAAGGGCGAAACTGCCCACATTGAGAATTCCTAATTTGTTAAAATGAATACTTGTACGTGATTGCTTGTAGCTGCGGGATGGCCGGCAACTAAACAGTTTATGAGTCACTCATTGGATAAAAGACCTTCGAGAGATGTTGTTTCACTTCAAATTATGGTCATCGGTGACGCCACTTTTTACACGAAAAAGGATCCGTGTCTTGAAGTCCTTTGTGTTTTTCAAGGACTCCGACTTTCTCGACGAAAGCGTAGGTAGACCTGAAAAGAAAGTCACATAATCTGATAGCTAATAATGAGCCTACACTAGCATGTAACTCCAAGTGAGACTAATGAAAAGAGACGCTGTTTGATTGCGATACTTCATTCAAGACACAATTAACTATACCTAAATAAATTCTTAATGAACAGAAAATGATGACAGAACTCTCTGCCCTGAAATAAAGCAATAGCTAGCAGATAAATGAGCCAAGCCTTAGCGAAGGCAATTAGAATCAAGAGGCAAACGTGTCCAGGACATTTAGATTGGCTTTCTGTGGATCCTAGTACCTTTTTTCGTTGTCTATATTACAAGACAGTCAAGAGATTCATTTTTTCTAATCAGTCGGAAGTGCATCATACAAAAGAGTACTACAGGAATAAGAAATACACCTACTAGAAGCTCAAAGACCCATTTTCGGGATCTCATTTTCTTTGGCAATTAAAAATGGCCCAAAGTTGTGTAAGCTGACATATTTCCGATTCACTGAACACACATCAGTCTGGTAGGCATCTGCTGTTCACGAATAGATCAAAAAGTAATTTGAAGAGCTGGTAACAGAGCGATCAGCATTTTTTTGTCATCCTTACGTACTTAACCTTACGTACTTAACCTTACAGTAAGACCGCATCATATATCACCGTTTAACTGACTCTAAGAGTACATTCACATCCTGTCTACCACTCAAGTATTAACACTCTTATTTCGGCATTCGAAATCCCTTCTCGTGGGCACTTTCGGTATTTTTGCTTCCTCCCTCTATTTCTTCGTCCGTTTCTTCATCACCTCTTTGTAATTTTTCTCACCTCGTATTTTTTCTCATTTCTCCACACACCCGCATTCAACGTTCTTCTGGGGTAACATGGAGAATGAACCCAACGCCAAAATCTCAAAGGCTTGCAACTCGTGCAAGGAGAAAAAGAAAAAGTGTGACCGTGCCAGCCCCAGATGCGGCTACTGTGCTCGAAACGGCCTTACGTGTAAGTATCGGGCGCTCCAGAAACCAGGGCTTCCTGTCGGATACGGAAACACCATGCTAGACAAGCTTCTGCTGCTTGATGCCAAGATCGAGGGCAACCAGGAATCGGCGCTTCTGGAACTTCGCGTGATGGCAGACCAGCTCAAGGACTTGAAGTCCAAAGTCAAGCTCATCTTGAACCAGACCTCGACCATTTCCAACACCTTCAGCTCCGTGGGCGTGCTTAGTGTCGAATCTTTGACCACGTCCTCAGATTCTCTGAGCCAGCATGCCAGCGACTCGGCCGACCGGACCGGCTCCGATCGCAGCCCCGAGCGGAACCTTGCGCTGGCCATTCTGCTTGAAAACGCCCGCAACGTGCTGTTTTCCCTGCCCTCGTGGCCGCTCCCGTCGTTGCCCATCGTCGGGAAGTTGGTGGACTTGTTTTTCGTCCGGATTTTCCCCGGTTTTCGTGTGGTACACCCCAGTTCCAGAAATGCCCTTTTGGATCTGTACGCACAGCACTTGGCCAGCCGAAGCCCCGACGCCTCGAAGATCGCCCCCAACTTTTTGGGCGTCATTCTTTGTGCCATCCGGTTTGCCCACCAGATCTTGCTTTCCGAGGAGATCGACCGCTGCCGCAACTTCTGTCGAACAACCATTCTCTCCAAATGCATTGGGGTGGCGCTGATTGAAGATCTCCAGGCTATGACGCTTTTGGCGTACGATCTGTTTGGCAAGTCCAACAACCCGCGCACGTGGGGCTACATCTCGTTGATTTCGTGTGCGGTGATTCACTTGAATCTCACCAAAGAGCCTCCGGCGTCGGAGAAGTTGCCGTTCCGCCAAAATGACCAGGGCACCAAGAGGGCAAAGATTTTGTCTCCGCAGAACGTTATTTCGCCAAAAACGCTAACGCCGTTCGACGAAGAGTGCCACCGAAACCTCTTTTGGGAAATCTATATTTTGGACCGCCTTTCAAGCGTCTCCAACTCTTTTCCGTGCAAATTGGACGGGAAGGAAATCGACCGCCAGCTACCAATCAAGGCAAGCCTATGGACTCCTACCATGGATGAGGAAATGAACCAACTCGGACGCAAACTAAAACAGCCAGCGCCGCGAGATTGCTATGACTCGGCAGCGTACTTGATTGAAATCGTCAACATTCTTGGTGATATCCACTTGTTCTTGAGAGAGTCCATTGACGTGACCAACATGAAGGAAATTCTAAGTTGGCAAATGAAATTTTCCGAGTTTGACAACGAGCTTCTGCGGTGGAAGGCATCTTTGCCTATGGTCTATCAGCAGTATTTGGATCTGCAAGTGATCAATTTCGAACAAAATGTCACCGTGAAGGATGTTCTTTTGTTCTCCATCTACCACATGGCTGTGATTCGTTTGAATTCTGCGTTGGGCTACCAAAAGTTTGACTCGAACTACTTTTTGTTCTCAAACACTGCAAGAACAAAGTGCTTGGATTCGGCAGAAAGTATAGCCTCGTTTTCGGAAAAATTGCCTGTACTTCTCGGACACTTACAAGGAGAAATATTTTCTTCGTGCGGACCCTTTTTCGGTTTCACTGTTTGGGTGGCAGCACGTCTATTGTTGGTGAACGCCATCAACAATGGCGAAGGGTTCTCGCCCAGCTTGGATCAGTTGATTTCCGTGTTGACGAAAATGGGACATACTTGGGAGAGTTGCATGAAATACAGGGACATCCTTGGCTTCCTCAAGGACGAAGAGCTTGAAAACATGTCCCACGACTTGGGGTTGCTTTCGAGAGAGGTCGGCCTCGGTAATCCTAGCGAAGTTTTCCCGGAAGGTGAGGAAGCAAATGCAGAAGAACGGTATCACTCGAAAAGCGCCAAAGTGTTCTCGGATATGCGTTTTAATGCCTACAGCCTTGATGTGCTCTTGTCGAAAAAGATTGAGCAGTTCAGAAAAGAGGGAAAGGGCGAGATCTCGCCTCACAACCAGACAGACTTTTCCAACTTTTTTGAATGGTTTAAGATGCCCATAAACGAGCTCAACTCGCCTTTTTTCAACCAAGTGCAGCCTGGTCCTTAGTTGGAGATTATTTATCTGGAGGTTACAATGATTAGTGAATGTAATAAGATTAATGTAGGAAAGAAAAGACAATGGACTATCTCAGTGGTGAGCAATATAGTTGTACGTACTCAATAATTGGATAATAAAGGTATGGATTATGGAAGCATATAGAAAACATACAGATGAGCAAAGATTTTTAATGTTTACTATCTTCATCTATCAAAAAGACAGAGGTACTCTCAACAAAATCGATCTTCGAGTATAAATAGTAGAATGCTTTTTCGTGAATGTACCAAGGCAGAATTGCGAAGAAATCCATTCGTTTGCATATTTCTCAGAATTCTCCAATGGTTGTAGGATGTGATTCAAGTTGAATTCTGGGGTATTAGCCTATAGTGTCACTTACCAAACTGAGATTCCTCAATCGATCAAAATTCCGTTCAGAAATATTCCGAGATGATAGAGATCTATGGGAATTATGCCAGATGAGACAATGTTATGTCCAAAAAATGTTAGGGTGACAACATGGATGGCGTGTCCTTTCTATCTTTCTGAATACGTTTCGCCTGGCTCAATTCAAATCTGCTTGAAAACCCACACAAGATATTTTGTACCTACACCTTTCCAAGATGGGATACCGCACAAAAGTTTAAAGTGCCACCATGAGAAATTGAAAAACGAGAATCAAAAAAGAAGAAACAAAAGACTACACTCATGGAAGCGATAAAAATAAACAGAACACGCAACTTTCAAAATACATGATCATAAATTCCGAACTATTAAAAGATAAACATCAACATTCTAGTACTTACTCCTGCACGCGAGACGCGTAAAAGATTTGAACCCCACGTCTTTCTTTTCTCCAACCCGAGGCCAAACTCCGAAATGGAGCCGACTCAACCCACCCAGACCCAGCCGACACAAAAGTCGCCACTGGTGCAAGAGGAAGAAAAAAGCTCCGATCACGTGTGCCGCTTGATCTGTACCACAGGCCAGTATCAAAGCTTTGACTTGAACAAAAACCAGCCGACGCGAAGCACGGCTCTGGCGACGAAAAAAACGTGGCTTTTCGGCAGAAACGCCGACTGTGATTTCGTCCTAAGCACTTGCACGCGTTTGTCCAACAAGCACTTCAAACTTTGGCTCAACTTGGCCGACAAAACTTTGTGGATCCAAGACACGTCCACCAACGGCACGCATCTCAACGGCAGCCGGCTTGTGAAGGGCTCGAACTACATAGTCAACCAGGGCGACGAGATTGCCGTTGGTGTGGGCGTGCCAAAAGACGTCATACGGTTTGTTGTTCTATTCTCTGATTTGTACAATCCTTCCAACTCCGAAAAGAGCTCCGTTATCAAAGACGAGGGAATTTACAAGGACTTCATCATCAAAAACGAAACCATCGGCCAAGGCGCGTTTGCCACTGTGAAAAAAGTCATCGAACGTTCTACAGGAGATTCGTATGCCGTGAAAATCATCAACCGAAGACGGGCAATCCACGCAGGCGGTAAAGGTGCCATGCTTGGCGTGAATCGAGAGCTAGAGATTCTCCGCAAGCTAGACCATCCAAACATTGTCAAACTCAAGTCTTTTTACGAGGATATCGAAAATTATTATTTGGTAATGGAACTTGTGCCGGGAGGAGATTTAATGGACTTTGTGGCAGCAAATGGGGCTATTGGCGAAGACGCCACTCAGGTAATCACAAGACAGGTGCTTGATGGGATTGCCTATGTACACAAGTTGGGTATTTCCCATCGGGACTTGAAACCCGATAACATTCTTATCATGCAAGACGATCCGATTTTGGTGAAGATTACAGACTTTGGCCTCGCTAAAATCAGCGATAACGCTACTTTCATGAAAACGTTTTGCGGCACTTTGGCCTATGTAGCGCCCGAAGTCATTACAGGGAAATACGATCATTCGCAAGATTCGCCTGTTAATTATAGCAATTTGGTGGACATTTGGTCATTAGGATGCCTTATTTACGTTCTACTAACTTCGCATTTGCCTTTTAATGGCAAGACGCAAACTCAAATGTTCCAGAAAATCAAATCTGGTGAGTACCATGAATCGCCTTTAAATTCATACAAAATTTCTCCAGAAGGTCGCGATTTCCTTAGCCGGTGCTTGCAAGTGGATCCAAGAAATCGGATTGTGGCCGAAGACGCAGTAAAACACCCTTGGCTTGCCGACGTTGAACCGTATCCATCACAAGAGTCACAGTTGTCGCAGAAAGTTGTGAGTCTCTCTCAATCTACATCTCAACAATCACGAAAGATCGAAAACGGAATTCAAGTCAACTCATCCATGAGCAAGTTGGATGACGACATTATGATGAGAGCCTTGGACTCAGACCGCAATAAGAAACAAAAGAAAGTGACCAACGCAGAGTTTAAGGTTCCGAAGCGCGTGATCCCACTCCCACAATCTCAGCCATTACAGCCAAACAGCCAAAACTACCCATTTGTTCTGCCTAAAAAGGTAGATAAACCCAAGTCTTCCTCGCAGAAGAAGCGTAGCATCGATGAATTGCTGAACTCACCGCAGAAAAAGTTTAAAGCCGACCCAGATATTAAACGCTTATCCATCTCCAGAGCCGAGGAAATAGCGCCTTCTGATACATGTATAATATTGGAACCAGCCCCTGAATCTATCATGAAAAGGCCGATTTACATTAGACAAGGGGTAAATCCTTACGCCATAGGACGAAACGAAACTTGTGACACATTTATCAATGATGATCGTATGTCGAAAATCCATTGCTTGATCAACAAGAAGAGACATCCAGTGCTAGAAGCCTCCATTTACGAAAGTCCAGCCCATTGTCTTGAGGACATTTGGCTTTTAGACTTTAGCACCAACTCTTGTTTTGTCAATGGAGTTCGTCTCGGGAAAGGTCGCAAAGTGCAGATTTTCAATAGAGACAGAGTCGATTTCTTTGTCGATGATACGTGCAACCAACTGATGAGCTTCATAGTTCGTATCAATGATACCACTGGTCTTTTCAATGGTGGAGAAAAAGTCCAGGACCACAAATTCGTCAATGTGGTCAAGTTTGATGCAGCAGATGCCAAACTTCGCCCTCCAATAGTGGCAGAACCGCCTTCTGTAAAACTGCACGTGAACGGCACACTCAGCCAACAGTTCAGCGATGGAATCTTGGCAGGCAATGGAGGAAACTTCAATTCGCTGCTTCGGATCCAAAGGAAAGTATACGATCACGCCAAATCGTCGCTGCAGTCCTCCAAAAGGGCCAGTCTCCAAAGCGGCCAGGAACGGCCAAAAAACTCGTGGGTCTAATCTACATTCTCTTTTCTCTTTGCCCATTATTAATAGTATACATTGCATGATTCATTAAAGCATCATCCACAGCATCTGTAGTGTACTAACTCAGCAGCCGCTTCGGGCTTAGGTTGAAAGTTTTGATTTCCGAAAACACATTTTCCTTTTCCCTGGGCGACATGAGATTGGGCCCCAAACCGGGTCTTTTGCTATGCTCGGATACGGTATTAGATTCAACCAAACGGCGTAACTTCGACGTTTTCGTTAACCCATATATGATGCGATCTTTGTCCTTGATTGTTTCCTTTAGCTGCCAAATTTCCTCTTCCTGCTCCTTGAGCATAGCTTCGATATGTTTATCTGACAACCCCCTTCTGCTAGTATCTCCGACGATAGACGATTGTTGGCGAGCGAGTCTGAGTTGTTCCTCTAAATGGGAAATATACAGTTTGTATTCTTCCATCTCGTAGTTCACTCTTTTGTAGAACTCTTCTAGGTTCGACATCATCATTTGCAGAGACACTTTATCTGTGTCGACGCCCAAAATGTCATTCAATGTATCATTTCGAAGAAGGATGGTTTCAGTTTTCTGCAAATCGTTGAGACGGGTGAGATGCTCGAGTTTTTCGTTCAAAACGCTGATTTCTGCCCGGAGTCCTGCCGTTTCCACATCGGATGCAGAGCTCACGTTTCGAGGCGTAAGTTTAAGCATCTGGATTTCGTATTTCTGTGTCTCCACTGTTTGCCGAAGCTCATCCAAAAGTCGCTGTGTTTCTGTATCTGTTAGAGCCTGTTTCTTGTTCGTCTTCACCGTGATGACAATATCTTTAGCTCTGGCAGCAAACCGTAATGTATTGTATGTTTCTGTGATGAATTGTTGATTGACTGCGGCCTGATTAGAGCCCAAATGTATGGTACACAAAATCAGCACCAAGGAGGAGCCTGAGAGCGCGGGTTGAAGTAATCGGGTCAACTTCGAGTCTCGATATGGTATGTGCTCCATGGAAGCAGACGGAGAAGTGGAAAGAAGGGATAGTTTGTTGATAACAGTCGAAAGTGCCAAGAGAGACTTGTTTATGAACGCCCCTTCTTTGCGTCTTTCCAAGCTGGACGTCGCTCTTTCGGAACCGGCCAAGTCGCAAAGAGAAAGCGTACAATGAGAGTCTGTTTGCGCTACAAGATCAACGATATGGAGTCTCAATTGCAAAATGGCGTGCGACCTGGAAGACCGCGCGTTGTAGTCTGTTGCAGAAGTTTTTCTTTTCGTGTCGCCGGTTCTGATCAACAGAAGCAAGTGTTCTTTCGAAAGAATCACCGGGCTGGAAGCGCCGACGATTTTGGTGCCGTAGTCTGGGTCATCGCGGATCTTCAAGTCTGAGGGTGCTGATAGCGAGCTTGACAAAAGATCAACAATCTTCTCGTTGTAGATTTCCAAGTACGACGCCGACAACTCGTACTGTTTGGACGAGTCGGACGATATCCTCTCAAAAATCTCATCTATGGCCAAACGGACAAAGCCAGGGTCGTGGTCTTCGCCGCGCATGGAGTATGTTTTGCCCGAGCCCGTCATACCGTACGCGAAGAGCGTGCTGTTGTATCCATCGTGGAGAAAACTCTTGACTATATGCGAACACAGCCGCATGTACACTTCTCTGTTGGTGAGATCTGTGCTGGCCGGAAAAACGTTGTCGAAACAGAAAGACGACTGGTCCGCAATATTGGAAATGGTGTTTGTGTCGTGCTCTATCCACCAGTTTTTGCTGTGGGGCGTGTCTGAATGGGGATTTGGCCTGATGCTGACTGTGATGGTTCCAGTGTAGGGTTCGGCGCGGAAAGATGGGGTCGAAGGCCGGCTCCCCATGGAAGATCCGGGTCTCGATCGGGACATGGGCATTGTTCTAGGCGACTGGGGTCTTCCTCTGGCGGAAACGGGTCTTTTCAAGTCGGAGAAGCTGGATCTTTTGGACAACTGGGACAGGCTTCGGGCGGGCGGGCCGCCGGAGAGCGAGGAGCTGGGGCGCATTGGGAAAGGGCCCTTTTTGATTTTCTGGCAAGTATGAAAAAGAGTATCTAGACGATAAGAAAAGATGTGTTTACATCTTTCTCAAAGAGGTAACACGCAGGTAATTAAGCCACTGCAGGAACAGGACACCCGTACACCACCCGTATACATCTATTGAGCCGTGCGTTCGAATCGCAGCCGCGACTGTGTTTTCATATTTTTGCCATGGTTTGAGGAAATCAGCGCGAGCGCTCAGGAGCTTAACTATGCGGTGTACGGATGTTCTTGTCTGGTGTATGGGTTTTTGAAAGGTAGATGTACGGATGTTGTATATGGTGCATGGGTTTTTTGAGGGATGTATGGGTTTTTTCATGGTGCATGGGTGTTTTATGGTGTACGGATGTGTATATATGAGGTACGGGTGCGGTTTCTTTTTGTGTCACCCACCAACCCCCACAATCTGGGGTACAAAAAGGATTTGCATTTTGCAACTACTTTCTCTTTCTGAAACAGAACCGTACGTTGCCTGACTGAACTGCTATCTTGGCAAATATACCATGAGCTCTGAATCTTAAGCTTCTGCTTTTCATTACGTCTCGTTCAATTGTGGTTCGGTCACATTTGACTAGTTTTAATAATTTCTCTAAAGTATGTAACTGAACAGTTATCTACTTGATTAAGTCTTCAGGCTATTAAGCCAGTGCTGATAATTCTTCTCGTGTTCAAATTGTAATGGAAAATCCACAGGACTATGCATTTTGTGATTTAATAAGGGTGTGAACAGGTTAAGTCTCTCAAATGTCAGCAAGCTTTCCTTTCGCTCAATTAATGGCTTTGAATAATCCCAAAGAACTCTTAGCTCCCCATGTGAGTAAAAGGTAAACACATACTACATTTCTTTTTACCTACAATGCAAACAAACTAGGCTTCATTGAAAGGAAGAATGATCGGTTTTGGTTAATCACGAATGCATTGAACTTGCTTTCTGCTCTCAAAAAGCTCAAATGAGATAATAAAGTCAAAGGATTAAAACTTACGGGATCTAAAGCTATTACATAATACAGCTTCAGTGACAAAGTCAATGCAGTATAAATCTTTTTCACAGATGTTCTGCCAACATTATAATTTCTGTCTAGATGCTAATATATCATTATAAGCCGGTCAAACCTCAAAACATGGCTTGTTGGTGGGATCTCTCGCATACTTGAGTGCCCAGGCAGAATACTTGTGAGCAAACGCCGACTCTTTCTTGTCAAAGGCCTTTTTCGCCATTACTGCGCTTCGAATGTCGGCAAACTGAATGCTTACACTGAGTTTTTTTGAAATCACCGGCATGATCTCGACAATGGTGCCAAAACGATGGAAATCCCACTTGACACTCTCGGCATCGAAATCGTTCGAGAAATTCTCTTCAGGAACAGGGTACACCCGTTTGCTCCTGTAATCTTTGGCCACTTTTCCTTCCACTGGCTGGCTGAGTACAAGCATCCTCGAAGCATGGAAGTAATCCACTTCTTCAACTATATAAGCGGGCAAATGTGATGGTGTTTCTTCACGGTTTGCCTGAGCCCACGAAACATCGAGGTGTTTCCCATTGACCATGAAAAGGCCTGTTTCCGTGGCGTACTTGAGGAATAAGTTGGCTTTGGCGGCCGAGAGAAAATGCACTTCGAGACACGGGTCTGCTGTTTTGTGGTAGACGATTTTCTCCAAAGCACCGCCTCGGATCTGTGCCACCACATTGCCAATGGCAGTGTTTCCGGGGATCCCATGAAGAAGCACCGACCTTCTGCCTGCCTTCGATAACTCCGAAGCGCTAAGCGATCTTTTTGTCATCACCTGTTTCATATACTTGGAAGAAGCAACATGTCCGATCCCGTCGTTCAGAAGATAGCGGACTTTTTCGGCGTGGGGATCAGCAATGGTCAAGCGGCCCAAGTCGGCAATTCCAGGGGATTCCCGCGAGTCTCCTAGGCGGTCCTTAAATTTGGCCATATGGTCTTGGACGAAAACCCGCATGGTGTCTTTCCGATCGGCATTTACCAATCTTGGGTCTTCCCAAACATCTCTTTTCTGTTCAGGAAACCAGTCCCACCAGTCGCGAGTCTTCTTGCCCCAGGAGACAGATGGCTTGGCCCACATGTTTAGCAAAATGAAGAAGAAAGCGTTTTGCACCCAAATGTTTTTGCGCACCGGATTATTTTGAGATAAAGAAGGGACATACTTGGGCACTAGAATAAATGAAAGGTCACATCAACGATTGATTATGATTTCATATAGCATGGTTTTTATAGTCAGATTTAGAAAATTCATCACCGAATAGTTGTAACTAATGAAGTCATTAGCGGAAACTATAAATGATGAGGAGATATATTAGAGTTTTTACAAGGAGAACATAAACCATTTATAGCATGAATAGATCATGGATTGCTACTTCATAAAGAGTATCTTTTATTTGGATCTGCCATAAATTGTTCTTATTGTGTTTTTATTCACATCTTATGGATTCTCATAATACTCGTCGATTGTCTTCTTGTTGCTTGACTTAAATTGTGTTATACATGACTCTATTCTTAACATTATGCTTCTAATCTCCCTCCTAAGCCGACTCTTCCTTTTTTTCTCCTTTAGTTCTTCTTCATTTCTTCATTTCTTCATTTTCTGCTCTCTTCTCCACGCCTGTCTATATACATGTGCGATGATGTGAAAAGGCATCAATGCAAAAAACTTGACTATCTATTTTCAAGCTCCGCTTCAACAACAGTTTTGTTCGAAAAACTATGGAAAGCATTAAAAGAGCCGCAGACGAGGCCATTGGGCCCAGCAAAAAATTCCAGCAGCCCGACCCGGCGAAAATGGTCCAGGAAAAAGACGTTGGCATCACCCAGTATATAAACGAGTCCTACAAGAACGGCGGAGGCTTTTTTGGCACGATCAAACAGAGATACTCTGACTTCCAGGTCAATGAGATCGACATGGCTGGAAACGTTGTGCATTTGACCGACGAAGGTGTCGACTTGGGCAAATCCAGAAAGGAAAAAAAATTGGAACAAAGACAGGCCACCCGGGCAGATCTCCAAGGAAAGACGCCCGAAGAAGTTGAGCAGATCAAGAAGGAAAAGGCCGAGATCCAAAACGAAGCTGCCGAGGACGCTGAGGAGAAATCCCACTTCAAAGTTTCTCCTGAGAACAGAGAACGCCTTTTAGAATTCATCACCGCAGACGAGCTTGAGCAAATCGAAAACTTGTTCAGCACCGGAGGCAACATGGAAACGAAAACCACGTTCGGCGACAAAGCTAAGCGCACGCAGTTGCACCAGTTGTTCCGTCTGGCGTTCGAAGGGAAGTTGGAAACGCTCACCTCGAGCGAAAACACCTTCAAAGTGGCTTTACACAAGGGAACTTCGGGCGGCCAGCGCAGAAACAACAATAACAATAACAACATCAACCACGTGGACGAGCTGGGTGTCATCAACTACGGCTTGGGTCCCTTCAAAAACTACTTGCACTTCACCGTCTACAAAGAAAACAAAGAAACCATGGAAATCGCCTCCACCATCACCAAGTTCTTGCGGATCCCCAACAAGGCGGTCAAGTACGCGGGAACAAAGGATAGACGAGGCGTTACATGCCAGAAGTTCTCCATCCACAAGGGGAAAGTGGCCCGTGTGACATCTCTCAACAAGGGCCTTCGAGGTGCCATTTTGGGAGGGTTCTCCTATGAAGACAGATCGTTGGATTTGGGCGACCTCCAGGGAAACGAGTTTGTCATTGGCATCCGGGATGTGCGTGCTCTTTCGCCGGACCAGAACATTGAGGAAGTTATTGCAGACTCGTTCCAGTCTCTCCAGAAGAACGGCTTCATCAATTACTATGGTCTACAAAGATTTGGCACGTTCTCCATTTCGACGCATGAGTTGGGAATCATTCTCTTGAAAGAGGACTGGAAGGGTGCCGCCGAGCTTATTTTGGCCGAACAGGACCGGGTGGTGCCTGATTCTGTAGAGGCACGGCGGAAATGGGCCGAAACCGGCGACGCCGCAGAAGCAGCGAAGTTGATGCCCCGCCGCTGTTCGGCCGAACATGCGGTGTTGAATTCTTTGGCCAAGGAGAAGAAGGGCGACGAGGGATACTCCAAGCAAGCGTATTTCCGGGCCATCATGCAAATTCCTCGCAACTTGCGCCTCATATATGTGCATGCGTACCAGTCGTATGTGTGGAACCTTGTTGTGTCCAAGCGAATGGAGCTTTTCGGGTTGGAAGTGCAAGAAGGCGATTTGGTGATGGTGGAGGAGAAATCGCTGGAAAGCAACATTGTGACCGAAATAGTCGATGGTGAAGTGTTTGCCGAGGATGTTGCTGGACCGGCTTCTGACAAGGTGAGGGCCTTGACAAAGGAAGACATTGAGTCTGGAAAGTACACGATTTTCGATGTTGTGTTGCCGTCTCCAGGCTACGATGTGGTATATCCTACGAACACGCAGCTTATGGAGGTTTACGAGAAGGCCATGGCCAAGGATGGCTTGGATCCACATAATATGGGCCGCCGTGTCAAGGAGTTTTCTTTGGCTGGCTCTTACAGACCAGTGATGGGTATGCCTCTGGGTCTTTCCTATGAAATTGTCAAGTACAAGGAAGACACTGACGCGTTGATCCGGACTGATTTGGAACTTTTACGGGAAAAGGATGCAACGGGCACTGTTTTAGACCGCGTTGTCAAGTCCGAAGACCCAGAGGCCAATAAAACAGCCGTCATTTTGCAAATGAGATTGGGAGTGAGCAGTTACGCTACTATGGCCCTTAGAGAATTCATGAAGGCGGACACAAGTCGCTTGAGCGCCAATTTCGATGTGAAGACTGGAAAGACAGAGGAGAAATAGAGAGTAGTATCAGCAGGATAGAGTGAAAGGATATTAAGACAATTAAACTTTGTAGAAGACCGGAATATTGGTCGAAGCTGGCCTAAATCAACGTACCAATACGTTTGGACGTGGATTGTCGTGCTGCTGAGATCAGCGACATCGGCCGAAACTTGAAGCTTTGAGATGCAAATGGAGCACAAGATACAACTAATCAAGTAAGCTGTCTTGATCTGTGGTCAAACTGGATCAATGGTGCAAACTAGATTTGTATTCACTGTCATCTGCTCGAGGTTTCGAGAAGCTTAGACACAATGGCATTGATCGGACCTCTATTACATGAGCACTGGCTCATTCTCTGACCTCTATTACATGAGCACTGGCTCATTCTCACAGAACTTCTGACACATCTTTCTTCATTAGACAGACTTGGATCTGAAGAGTCCTACTATCTACCATTACGGAACGATCCAAAAGATGTGAAGGCTGAAGCCAACGTTCCTTATGGGCCTCGATTTGTTTGGCAATGGTCAAGGCGGCATAACCTTCATATCTTCATATCTTCGTATCTTCACATTCTTCACATGCACAGTAGAGATGAAGTATAAATGTAGATCAGTCGTCCGCATGTATCCTCTTTTAGATTCATCTCCTTTATCTTTATATCCAATCTTCGATTGTCAAACTTCGAATCTTTTGACAGTCTTATCCTTGGAGAACCAAGCCTTGTGATCAGCTCTAAGATACCTATACCAAACTTCAATTTGTTCGCCAATAACAGTCAGTGAGGCTCGCGCCTTGTTCATGAGGTTGAGAAACTCTTCTCTTTGTTTCCAATTCAAGGTCGGGTTCTTAGTTGCAAGCGCCATGATGAAAGTTTTCCAGATCTCGTTTGAGTCAGCTATGCCAAGAGGTAGTTTAACAAAGGTGTGTAGTCTCCTTGAGCAGCCTTTGTTCGTAACTCAATAAGACGAAATCTGTTTTTCCCCATAAATTCAAATTCGTTACTTTTGGACTGAGGGATAAGTTCATTCTCAACCCGGGCTCGGTCATAAGTTCCCACGGCCACCATTACTTTCTTTTGTTCAAGAAGTTGAGTGAAACACGAGTGGAAGGCATGATCCATGGCATTCGCCGCCTGACGAATTTCCGGTGGTTTTCCAGAGAAGAGCTTTTGATACTCTTCAAGTGGAAGGAAGAGGTATTCTTTTCCCGAGATGAATGTTTTCCCAAAGTTCGATTTGAAACCGCAGTACCATTCTTGCAAGTAGACTTCCTCCTTAATTTCAAAGGGGCTAAGATCTTTGATCACAAAGCGGCTCATAAGCTGTTCAATACTCTGCGCAACGAACAATGCTGTATAAACAACCGTGTTTGAAGCTGGTAGATCAAAGACTAACCTAGATGATTCCTTAAAGGAATCTTCCAGCGGGGATCTGGAGACAGATGGCGTAGTAGCAGTAGATGGAGTGGACATTGATAAGTGTTTGATTTAGAGAATTATCGGGAGGGAAAGGCATCTCAGAAAATAATCTTATATATCCGTGAGAGCGACCTGGTGAAACCTTCTTGACGCATTAAGGGTACGATGTGGATCCCCATAGTTTCAGATTCTGTAAGATAAGCATGAAACTGTTGGAGTAATCCTGTGCATATTGCATGTAAGAGTCTCAACAACTCCACCCCTGCACAATGTTCAAGGCTACCCCATAAACATGCCTCCAGTAAAAATCGTTACCCCTTCTGCCGCCAGATTGGCCCTTTCTGGCTCTTCTCGTGTTGTTCCTGTGGACGCAACATGGCACATGCCCAACTCTGGGCTCAACGCCGCCAAACAATTTGCGCAAGAGTCCCGGATCCCGAAATCGGTTTTTTTCGACTTGGACGGCGTCTGCTGCCCCAACTCCAAGTATCCACACATGTTGCCTTCGCAGCAGATCTTCAGCCGGGCTGTTTCCAAGTTGGGAATCCAAAAGACCGACACCCTTCTTGTGTATGACCGTCTGGGCATCTTTTCCGGGCCCAGGGCCGCATGGACATTTTCGCTCTTTGGCCACGACAAGGTTCTCTTGTTGGACCACTTCAAGCAGTTTGAAGCTGAAGGCGGCGTCGAGTCGGGACCAAACACGTTTTTCCCGGCGCCTGCCGAGTATTCCGGGATCGGGAATGAAGAGTTTCTGAAAAACTTTCACCAGCAGGTGATTGAGTTCGAGCAGCTTGTGGATCTTGTCGACCAGAAAGCAATTGGATCCGAGTACATTTTGTTTGATGCACGGTCAGCAGACCGTTTTTCGGGCAAAGCTCCAGAACCTCGCAAGGGCTTGTCTTCGGGCCATGTTCCGGGCGCCTTGTCTTTGCCGTTTGGGAAAGTGCTTGGCTCGGACGGCCATTACAAGAGCAAAGATGAGTTGCAGGCACTTTTCAAGTCGGAGTTCAATTTGGACTTGCTGCGTCCTTTGGACAAGAGAGGAATCATCGTCATGTGTGGAACTGGAGTCACCGCTGTGATTCTTCGTTTGGCTTTGGAGCGGGCTTCAGATGTGGACATTCCAATCAGGGTGTATGATGGGTCCTGGACAGAATGGGCACAGAGAGCCGAAGATATGATTGAAAAAGATTAAGGATAAAGGTTAGGAGTGAAAACAGGCGATTGGAAATGTAAGATTCATGAGGATCTGGCACTCGCTGACAGAGAAGACTATGGATTATGTCTCGATGGAGTAAAAACTTGAAAAGAGGTGGTTGGAAGCTTATCTAGAATAGAGGCAAGTCTACAATACTCAAGTGGATCGGTTCCGGCCTTGTCAGTAGATTAGGCAATTTGTAGCAACTCGAATCGTATCATATCATATGGTTCTATAAACACCATAATGCATGAAACTACCGAGAAATAGTCACTCAAGGAAGCAGTCTTTTCCTATGCCACACCTGGCCTTAAATTACAACTCTCATTCTCCAAACACCAGTTTCTGCCGCTCTAGTGGCAGCAAATTTGTCTTCTGGGGTGGTTGCACCGATTTTCAACGGAATTGATTGGGTTTTCGGCCAGTGTTAGACATTCCCAGAGTCGTTCTTGTATCTTGAACCACTAGTAGTGTAGTTCACAAGAATGGTAGTACTGAAGCATCCTTCTTCCTTAGCTCCATAGACACACGGTGCTGTCAGAGCCGCCGCTGGCAAAAAGACACCGCATGTTTTCCGCATCGCTGCCTGCAAAATGAACAGCATTGACAAAGCCCGTATGTGCTTCCAACGTACGGACACAAGCGACCATTCCCGATTCAGCTAGCTCACCCAAATCCCACACGCGGATTGTCTTGTCGTCCGACCCGCTAAAGAGATACCGCCCGCTTGGATGGACGGCAAGTGTCCGCACCCACAGTCTGTGGCCAACCAAGTCTGCAATGTGCCACGCATGCGCATTGTTCTGGACCGAGGGCTGCGGTGGGCGGTTGGGCCGGAGCTGCGGCGGTGGAAGAAGCCAGAGCTTGACCATATTGTCACGGCCGGCAGAAACCGCGTACTTGAAGCCTAGCTGTGCGTAATCGGCGTTGGACACAATGGCCTCGGAGAGATACGGGAAGCGATCCATGTTTTTGAGAAGGTAAGCATCGACATGAGCACCCGCCAGGGGCGGCAAGAACCGTGCAGCCTCCACCACATGAGAATGGCCCACCAGCACAGCCAATCCTGCCCCGGAATCATGCAGAAGCCGGACGGACTGGTCATTGGAGCAGGTCAAGAGGAAATCGCCCACATGGCCCAGCACCACATCAATGTCTCGGACCCAGTCGCTGTGGCCCACGAACGTGCGCAAGCAGTGGCCCGAAACAACGTCCCATACTTTCACAGTCTTGTCTCGCAGAACCGAGTAAAGAGTGTTGGGCGACAATTTTGAGAACGCAAGCGCAGACACCGTGTGGTCATGGCCCGTGAGTGTGCGGACGTGGCGAAACTGGTCGCCTGCCCAAATCTTGATTGTGAGATCCGCCAGACACGATGCAAGAACGTACTCCTCCTTGTCTGTGAGGCTAAGAGGCACATGTGACCACGCTAGCGCGTTGGCGCTCCTTGTGTGGGCGTGCCACGTTCGTATAGGCACCGTGGGGTCCGCAGCGGCCACGTCCCATGCCACAACACTGCCGTCGGCGCACGCAGCCACGATCCACGGCAATTGCGGGTGGATGCTGACTGCCGTGACGTACTGGGTGGACGCGGTGGCAAATTTGCGTGTGGCTGCGCTCGGAAGCCAGTCACGCCTGTCTTTTGCAGCCACGTTTTGTGGTGCGGCGGCTAGAAGCGCCTTGTATGTGTTTGTTTCGTTTTCAAGATCAAGTATTTTCTTCTGGAGCCGGAGCACCGTGGCCCATTTCTTCTCGAGATACCGTGGCACAATTGTGTCGTCTGAGTCGACTCCAAGCGTGCGAGAGAGTTTCTGAAGCGTTTCGGGCTCTTCTTCTAGAAGAGGCTCCATATACTGGAGAATGGCCTTGTGGAGTTCTGTCTGCTGTCGCGAGGTGAGAATAGACATGGCACGCGTATCGGGATCTATCAGCAGAAATCAAGAAAAATAAAAGAAGAATTCAATCGTAAAAAAACCAGATCAGTAGAATAACAGTCGAAGAAGCTTTGAGTAGTAAGAGGTGCGATGTTGATCTGTGCTTCTCTGCAGGCCAAGAAGCATGTATCTCCAGTTAGACTCGTAAAGTTTCAGAATTGTCCTAGAAATACATAAGGGCTGGCATTAGTTCGGTTGGGTATGAACAGGCTACAAATATGGTCAGAACTTTGAATTTGTTTATAGATCAGAATTTTAGGTATGTGCGAACTTGAAATACGGATTGTTTAAGGTATGCGTGAAGATACAGATCAACAGACAATGTTGAGACATTTTTATTGAGTGATTTATTTCCACGGTTCATTTTCAGGGTTCTGAAGAAGCTGGTTTCGAAAGATGGGCAATTTGGAAAATCTCTCCTTGCACTTTACAGTTAATAAAGCAGAATTTCGGCTTCTTATTTTGGCCCACATTGAAAGCACCATCAAATATTGCCCATAAAAATACATGCGCCACTTTTGATGTTGAGAAATAGAAGCAGCCAACCTCTGGATTGGGTGTTTTCTATTTGTTTTCATAAACTTTTTGCTCTGACCAGATAAAGTATATTCTTTCATCCATGGCTTATGTTAATTCTAATTGCCTCTTCTTGGATCATGGGGAAACTACAAAGTAGTGGAAATGGGAGATTCAATGTACTCAACTTGTAAAATACTGTTTACCCCATCACTAGCCTTTGAGTCTCAAATACTAATTTTACGAGGCTATTAGATGGGCTAGTTTTGAAAATAGATTTGCGTGGCATTTTTGTCAATTCTACTACTGCTATGGGTTGGCCTACTAGATTTAATCCCATAGTCCTACAAGTTGACATTAAATCTTGACTTTAGTGGATTCTGGAGTAGGCTCTGCTTACAAAATATGTATTACATATTACTTCTCAGAGTTCAAACTTATGACTAGGACTACGTCTATTGATCAGGCATTTATTGGAGAGAATCGTTCATTGGTACTCGAATACAATATTTTGAGAATATTCCAATCAGGCGAATGAGCTATTTGAATGAATCATCCATCTCCCGACTCTATGCATCGAACAGTCCTGACAAATTGTGTAACAAGGTCACTTGTCCATCATGTCAACAAATTTAGCGCTTCAAGGCCGCAAAGCGAGCCTTGAGCTCGTCGTAGTCAGTCTGCTCCTTGCGAGGCTTCTTTGCCACGCTGGGTTTTTCTGCTATGGCCTCAGCCACAGGCTCTTCTAGCGCATTTTCTTTCGCCCCGCCCTCTCCGTCGCTCTCGCTCAAATCTTCCTCCGGCATGCCAGAGTATGGCACACCATACGCTCTTGCTATTTCGCACAAGTAAAGATTGACCAACGTCTCTTGCGGCGGGTCAATCGCACAGCTTTTGACGATTTTCGCCGGGACATAGTCACCGCCCGAGTTCTCTGCCACTTTCGTAGCAAACTCCGCGCCGTAGCGCATTCGTAACATGTCTCCCAATGCAATCATCTCCTTGATCTCCGTGTAATGGGCCGCGTACACCACCAGCAGAACTGCGTCTTTCAATCCGGAATCCAAGGGCCGCTGCATGTCCAAAATAAGCAGCATTCGGGCCAAAAGCAACTCACAATAGAGCTCGCAGTACTCAAGAAGCTCGATGTAGATGTCGTCGCGAATGATGTTCTCCACTCTGATCTTGGCGCTCAGTTCTTTGCCGGCGGTAAGAAGGTCGGCCAACTGGCGGCGCTGCTGTTTTGTGAGGGCGGTTTTCTTCTCCTGAAGAAACTTGAGCTTGGAGATGGCCATCTTGAGCGTTGTTTTCAACCTCGTCGCATTGAGCGGTGGCACTGGCGACGTTGGCATTTTTGAAAGATAAGATAGAGAGATAGAATATGGCGGTGTGCACATAAGCGCTTCATCATGATTACTGGTATTGGCAAGCTATCACTATAGAATGACGGAGAATACTTCCAAAGGCTGCAAGACTCGAGTTTCCGAGGCACAGAAGGTGTAAGATTGAGATATAATTAAAAGATTGAAGTATATGTGGCGACACAGAAAATAGACATAGACAATACGTCGATGAGATTAACGGCAAGACATTATTAAACAAGCAGTCTGGCTAGTTGCTTCGGAGCGTCGTGGTGTCGTTGACTCCACTTGACAGTCGGCAAGAGAATAGCGTCATTCCATTAACCTGACATTTGTTCACAAAACGGGAAGGTCACAGTTCTCATAGGTAAGCGATCATATCCTTCCTCATTTTCCCAGGCTTCAACTCAGTCACTTCAACTGTCCTCATGCATGCACAACTACTCCTTCTCGTCCGTCACAATTGTGTGTTCATGCGCCGGAGTTCCGCGAACGAAAACTAGGTCCTCCTCTTCTTCTATGTTATCGCCAGTAGTTGTCGAATGTAGAGTACAACATTGAATGCTTTCGATCCACTCGTCCGACAAGATCTCCTCCATGGTAGCACGCTTTGTGGGATCAATCTGGAGCATTTTCAGAATAATGGGCCTCGAAGCATGTGGTAACAACCGCATCAAGCGGTAGGGGCCCTGGATTTGCCGGTGGTGCTTGCGCTTTTCGTCGTGTTCTTCTACACGCGGGCTTGCCGGGCGAGAACGGGCAAACTGAGCCTTCATTTCGTTTTTCCGATGCTCGAGATCGTCTAGCTTAGCGTCAATCTCGCGTAACTCACGAGTCACTTCTTCCAACTCCTCTTCGCTGAGAACTTCGGCCTTGACATCTTTCGATTCATGCTTGTGCGAGTGAGACTTATGCGTATCGGGCTTCTCATGGTCATGACTAGGTTCATGTGCGTCTTTGTTCTTCTTATCAATCACATCCTCATTTTCATGTGCCTCCGTGGTGTTTGCACTTTCACGTTCGGCCTTTTCACACGCTTCATGTTCGACCTTTTCGCTCACTTCATGTTGAGCCCCTTCATTCTCGGTCTTTTCATGCACCTGTTCATTCTCAATCTTATCCTGTGCCTTTTCATGTTCAGCCTTCTCTTCTCCATGGCGTTTGCGCTTATTCAGGCGTGCAAGCATATTCTTCAACTGCCGTTGCCGCAACAAAAGCTTATGACTCTCATTGGAAAGATGATAATCATGCCAACTGTCATCCTCCATGGCGTACAACTTGAAACTGTTATCCTTCTCTGGGCTTGGGATTTTCCAAGGGAAACGTTTCAATGTCATGCAGCAGTAGATAATCGCAATAGACCACAAGTCCACCGGTTGCGGGTTATACAGATTCAGACTCGAAAGCACCTCGGGCGCGAGATACGGGTCTGAGCCCACCACGCCGTGGCAATGATGCACCTGGTCCTGTGACCCAAACTGGTCGTAGGGATAGCGGAAGATCACCGCACTGCCAAAATCGATGATTTTGAGGATTCCATCTGTGGTGAGAACACAGTTGTCGAGCTTCAAGTCACGGTGAGCCAAGCCCAAAGAGTGTATGTACAGCACGCCTTCCAAGATCTGCTTCAAGCAGCAGTTGATCTCGGCCCGCGACATGTTGCCGCTCATGACGACAGCGAAAAAGTCGATGGGTGCGTACTCCATGATCTCATAGTAGCGGTTGTTTTCGTGGATGATATCAATGGTCTGGATGATGTTCGGGTGCCGAAGCGTCAGCCCAATGCAGTACTCGGCCGTGCACTTACGAGTGTAGTCCTTGAAGGACTCTGCGGTTCTTCTCGGGCGGAACTCCTTGACGGCGAACGTTTTCCCGTCCAGCGGCCGCACAATGAGCCGAACAGAGCCGCCGGCGCCGGACCCGAGCTCTTTCTCCACCTTGCCGTACTTCTTTACAAGCGGCAGCTCGTCGTGCATAAAAGGCTCGTGGTACGGGCCCTCGGACTTCTTATGCTGCTGCGAAAGAAGCTGTGTCGATGTCTGGTTGATGAGAGCTGCGAGCGACGTCAGCAGCTGTTCACGACTGTGGACACCGTGCTCGCCGGAAACAGGTGTCTTGGAGTTGCGCTTGACAGGCTTGAAGAGCCGTTTGAGCTCCACCATGCTGTGCGACTGCTTCACGTGGTCCTCGTGGCCAGGCGAGGTGTGGGACGGTGGCGCCAGAATGCCCGAGTGCATTTTGTGGGCGGGCAGATGCACCTGCTGCGCCTGGTGGCCGTGGGCCGGCAGCGGCACTTTCTGGGCCAGGATTCCGGGCAGGTGGAGCTGCATCTGCGCAGGCGACGGCACGGGTGGCGCGTCGTGGTGGTCGGACAGGTTGGTCAACGTGGGCGAGTTGAGCGAGTCCAGGGAGTCGTGGCGGCCAATGTGGAAGCCGAGAAACTTGCGGCCGCCCAGCAGTTGCGACGTGGACGGGTTGAGCGCGTTCTCCGTGCCCTGCTTGAAGTGGAAGAGCTTGAGCTTGTGTCTGTCGGGCATGGCGAACAAACGAGACGAGCAACAGACAAATGAAATGAAATGAAGCGAAACGAAACGAGACGAAGCAACAGACAAACGAACCGAACCGAAACGAGCAGCGGTCTAGACTGTCAGTACAGAAGCAGGTAGCCAATCGTAGGCGTGTTTTTGGCCCAGGACCTGGAAGGTGACCGTGAGTCTGGAGCTGGGAGGAGCTTAAGCTTGGAGCTGGAGCTTGACCTTGGAGCTGCGTCAGTTGGGCAGAACTCGGCGGGGAGAAGCGCGGAAAAAACGGAAATAGCAGGCGAGACAGCGTCCACGGGATGCGGCAGTAACAAGTGCGTCTGTGTGAGGGAAATGCCGCCAGAAACACAAGCAGCAGAAAATGGGATTCGGCCGCTTCTTCCGTGGAATGGAGCCGCCTGAATAGTGGAGCGCGGGAGGCACGGGTGCGGGTCTTGTGACCTTGCGACTTTAACTGGGTCCTGGTTTTTCCTGTTTGGTTGCTGCGGCGCATTCTATTGGCCGGCGATGTGCACACCCGGATTTTTTTCCTACCTGGCCGTGTCTTTGCTTGTTGATCATATGGACGTCCTTTTCGATTTGGGCTTGGTATTTGTGGTTAAGGGACATCCGGGGGGCCGCGCTGTGTGCAGTCTCTCCCGCATGACGGCGGTTTGGCGCCCTCACCTTTGACACTTCGGTGCGTATGCACATACAGTCTCTATGCTTTTAGGCCGAAAGAACGGCAGACAATGTGACTACGGATGACTCATACAAGACCATGGGCAGACAGACGGGTAGTAAATGAATTGGGTGCGTATTGGGTAGACAATGACATGAGTATGACTATGAGTATGACATGACTATGACTATGAGTATGACATGAGTATGACTATGAGTATGACATGAGTACGATTTTGAGTACGATTATGAGTATGACTATGAGTATGACTATGACCATGACATGAGTATGATTATGAGTATGATTATGAGTATGATTGTGAGTATGATTATGAGTGTGATTATGACCATGACTATGACTATGACTATGACTATGACTATGACTATGACTATGACTTTGACTATATGACTCTATGACTATGACTATGACTATATGACTATGGATATAATGGTATGAGTATGACTATGACTATGGGTACAATAAGGCTATGAGCATGACTGTGACTGAGTGTCCGTAAATGAATTACACTGGAACGGCAACTCTCAGCTGACTTTCATTTCTAGAAACAATTTTCGTAGTCTTGCTTTATGTGCGCTCTACATCCCAGCTGCCCTGTTATAGCTCTAAATTTGAAACTTTCATACCTCGTCAACCTTTTATTTCTGTTCATTGAACTGGTAAAAAGCAGCTAGCAGACTTGTTGAAACCTTCAAGCAACGAATTCTCCAGCATACGATCTCCATCAGCGTTACTTGGATGACGTCCGTAAAGCTACATCAATTTAACAATCTAGGCCAAAAACGCTGTTTGGTTTGAAAATGGGGGATGATAACTTGATAATCTTGGAAATCATCCCACCCTCACCTTTCATATTCTTGGACCATGCAACTGTAAATGCTTATTCAAACACTTCACCGTAATCCTTGGGAACATACCGCTAGTAGATCTTCAATTACTGAACTTTTCGATGTTATTAAGCTTTCTAAAGTTTGTGTTTAAGAAGCTGCTCATTAATGCGGTAAGTAATACCAAAGCAATTTTTGGTTTGGCTAACCACCTTGCCCGCTAAACCATATCATCACTGTAAATCTAGTCATCGTGCTTGCTCCCCATTTGAATACTCTCGATACCTCATTTGACAAATTCCATCTATTAACTTACTTACCTCTTTCGGTAGTTAAATCTGCTGCAAGATAAAGTACCACTTTCAATGATAAAGAGACTAATGCCATCACTGAGAAAATGCTGAAACAAAAAATCTTGTGGTGAACCGAACACTGTAAATTGTCGATAGTTGAAATTTCAGTAGATTTCTTCAACTAGCTGTACAGGCCACTGTGATATCGTTACTATAGCTGCTCTTATGCTGTGTTTCCTTTCTCAATGGAAGCAAAGTGGATGAGACTGCTTATCCACTGCTTATCACGCCGGGCGAAGCCTGGTGTCGCCTGGACTTGTATATTTGCCTTGTTTCGTCTGACTATTCTGTATTTTCCTTCTTTTCGCCTGGATGGGCATTGAAGCGGATATTTATCTCATTTTTCTTCAAAATTAATTCCATCTATATATTTATTAGCATTTTTATTATTATTACTTTCATAAGTACGTAAAATATAAATTTGTTTAATTAAATTTAATTGATTCCGGTTAGTCTACTGATATCAGTAAGAAGTGCTTCGTTGAAGATTATTGAATGAATTGGTGACCTCAACAGAATGGTTTACGATTAACGCAAGCTACAGTAGAACCAATCAGCGTGTAATAAATTCACCAGCCAGTTCATCAAGTATTTCCAGAATCACTAGTTTCCCCGTAATCGAAGTGGACCACGAAGCCGTGCTAATACCAACCCTACCGAGAAAGCAACCGAGCTGCAATCGAATGGTAAGAATCTTCTACTCTGTTTGTCTTTTTCTCTGTCTCTTGCGTTTTCGCTATCAACAAAGTTTGCGTGCCTCATGTAACAGTCTGATGCTCAATACACCCGCTATTACCTGGAACAATAAACTACACGGCAATTGATCACAATATTGGTAGCTTTACTCGGTTAGCATCGATCGTGATTCAACTATCCATTCTGATCTTTCAAATAAGCTTCATTTTCATACTTTTCTAACTCTTCACACACATTCGCTAAATCTTCACTCTACTTTCTTTCAACAGCTCACTGCTCCTCGTCCTCCTTGATGGCCGTGCCACGAACGTGTTTCTGGCGTTCGGGCACGCGAGGCGCCGGCTTGCTGTGCTTCCTTGCGTTCTCCTCGCGCCGCTTCAACGACTGGAGCTCGACCGTCTTGATCTGCTGCGCCTTCTTCACCACACTAGGCAAGTGGCGGTGTCTGGCAATGCGGCGCACCTCGGGCATGTACTTGTAGCGGTCCTTCAACTTCTGGTCGTAGTTGAGCTTGGCCCGTTCGCGGGACGACTTGACGTTCGACCGCTCCGACGCGTTGCTCCGCCACACCCTCACGTTGGCGTCGTCCGAGCCACTGAGCACATACCGCGAGTCTGTGGTGAAGCCCACGCAAAACACATGCTGCATCCGCTTGGTGTGGTAGACGTCGCGCGAGTGGCCGTCGCGGGCCCGGTAGAGGCGGATGGTCTTGTCATAGGAGCCCGTGACAAGCTCCTGGCCCGTGGGACTGAAGTCGAGGTCCGTGACGGCACTTACGTGGTCCTTGTAGATGTTGAGACTCTTGGTCAAGTTGCGCATGTCCCACAAGTAGGCGTTGTGGTCCTCGTGGCCCAGCGCAAAGTGGAACGCCTCCATCGGGTTCCACGAGAGCGCATTGGCCCGGAAATTCGTCACCACCTTCTGCACCGGCGTGCTTGTGCGGATGTCGTACAACACGATGGAGTTGTCGGCGCCACACGACGCCACCACGTTGGTTTCTGTCCGGTTGAACCGCACGCTGTTGACGTTATCGGCGCCCCACGACATGTTGGCCACGTAGTTGGACCGGCTCATGTTCCAGAGCTGCACCGAGGCGCCGCCGGTGACGAAAAGCTCGTCCGACACATGGTGGTCCAAGCCTTTGAAGGCGTGCTCTCCGCCAAACGTTTTGAGCAAGCCGGCGGTCTTGACTTTGGAGTCGTCGGTTTCGCCAAACTCGTTCACGTCCAACGACCACAACTTGATGGTCTTGTCGTCTCCGCACGAGAGCAAGCCTGCCGGCGACACGAAAAGGCCCGTGACCATGCCGTAGTGTGCTCTGAAGCTGAGCGTTTCTGCTCGCGACGTCATGTTCCAGTACTTGACCACGCCGTCGCCCGAACCCGAGGCGACCTGGTTTGTCGTGCGGAAGTTGCGGGCAAGACAGTAGACACCGTCACGGTGTCCGTCGCCGAGCTGGCCCACAAACGGCCGGGCAAACATTCTTTCGAGCTTTGTGGCCGTCACCGCTCGCGTGTATTCTCGGGCCCGCTCGAACGGGTGGAGCGCCGGGTCCAAGTTGCGGGGCAAGGCGGATTCTTGGGTGTTTCGGGCGGGGACATAGGTGTCGGCCGAGCGAGAAATGGTTTTGACTTTCATGACGGTTCTGTGGGGTGTATTAGATGGACCAACAAAGGATAAAGCTGGAGATGTAGTTGAGCTGTAGTTGGAGATAAAGTTGGTGGTGGGACAGATATAGTTGCAACAGGTGGAAGACTCAAATATCACTGGACAACAGCAAGTATGGAAATCGGACTTGCAAGTATGGGCAGACTTGAAGATGGCTTATGTTTCGGCTTGATCCGGTCAGCTTGTTGGGGAGCCAAAAAATTCAAATGGTGATGACTTCGCAAAGATGGAGGAAGTTGGCGATGAGCATGTGTGCACACCTATAGGTGGGACTATTCGATCGACTGGACAAAATAATTATTCCACATGCCTAATTTATCAGGAAAAAAATCTTATGCTTGAGCTACGATCCTACGGGTTTATTTTCCGCCCAATGAGTTGGCTATAGGGGATTGCATTATGCGTTTTCTCGGTATCTCATTCTTCGAATTCTTCCATTCCACAGATAAGTTACAGAACGAATTTATCTCTGCGTAAAACCGGGCCATCTTGTTCTTTTTTTTTCCACTGTAGTACGTGTCTGCGCAGTGGTATGTATTATTAGGCGTTGTCATCTAGCAACTTCTATAGAATAGTAGTACAAAACAGAATGGGGGCCCAGGTGAGAGCCAGTATTATTCTCCGGTATGTGCGATTTGCTTTATTGGCTCATCTGGTTTTCGTTCTCGTGTCAACCTTTCCCGGCTGTATACTCCTGCTTATCCAGGGATGTGTCGCCTTGCTTGTGTTGGTTGTCCCACATAAGTCCTGCTTATGCATACTTGTAATTAAATGGTGATATCAAGCACCAAGCTCACGTCGTCCACGTTCAGCTTGGAAATGTCTTCCAAAAATGGAAGCAAGTCCAATAACTCGTTGTCGTGGGTGTCGCTAAACCAACTGGAGATGGGGATTGAGTGCTGAGGATGGAAAATGTAGGACGCAGGTGAATTATCAATAATAATCGAGTCGCTCAAAGGACGACCAATCTGAGATAAGTTCTTGATAAAGTTGCCCTCGTGGTTGTAGCAAGAGTCTCGGAAGAGCCGGTGATGCACGGATTTGGAGATATCCAATTTGTTCAACAATGGATCACCATACTTGGCCACCGATGCAGTAAACACCACCACCTCAAACCAGCGGCCCACTTTGTCCAAAAACTCGTCCACACCAGGCCGTTTTATCACATACACATGATGCACCTGGTTGTCAATCTCCACTGGGATGACAAAGTCTGCAGTGCGCAAATACTTGAACGACGAGTGCACAAGCGTCTCATCCAAGTCCAAAATGAGACATTTCTTGTTGCCGAAACGTGCTGTATCCTTTTTACCCAAAAGAAACCCCGTTTCTGGGTTGAATGCTTGGCCCTCCTGAATTTTGGACAAGTCCAACTCGGACTCGTTATCCATGAGTTCCTCTATAGCGCTCGGGGCCACGTCAGGTTCTGTTGGAGGAACTTCATCGGAATCTAATACCGGAGCATTATTGTTGCTTTGCTCGTTGTTTTCGGCTATTATGGGTGTTGTGTTTGACTCCTCATTTGTGTTGGTGATGGTGTCGGTCTCGTTGACCGAGTGCTCGTCATCCAACATGTCCTTTTTGGACTTTTGCTGCGTTTTCTGCTGCACTTCTTTCTGCGACACGGAAACTTGCGGTTTATCCGAGTCGTCGCTGTCTGTTTTGCCCGAAGCGGGAGCGGCGCGTTTGGCGGTAAGTTTTTGCTGTGCTGGTGGGTGCCGTTTAGTCGGGTGGCTGTTTTTGCTTGTATGCTCGTCGCTGGCGTCTCCACAACAAAGAAGCGACGTGAAAAGACCCATGGTGATAACAGAGGGGCCCGCGGTAGTAAAAGACGGGGAACGGTCGGAAAAACGGGCAGGGAAAAGTCTAAAGCCAGTCTAGAATTTCAGTCTATGAAGCACAATCTATCTCGCCCTAGGAAAAGCCCGATATGAAGCGTGGCGGAAAAGAAAGGGAGCGGCGCCTACCTAAAGAAAACACAAGGGCAGAATGAATTTGAATAGCGCCAGGAAAGGGTGGAGGCTGGTTTACTGGAGCCACGGTGGCACGTGTGGGAGGATGGAGATTTTTGGTTTGCTTTTTTTTCCAAATTTTATGGAAGCCAACAAAGGTTGTGGTGAAAAGTGGCGAGGAAAGAAATGGGAAAAAGATGAGTCTTGGAGTTGGCGAGTATTTTTTGTGGATACTGGCTTGCTGCGGCGACATTTTTCCCTCGTTTGTGCCGGGAAGTGCGCGACATTTCCCATTATTCCGTTGGCACGGGGTCAAGACGGAAAGAAAAGCACAAAAGGGCAAAAAGTAGAGACTTGGGAAAAGCATATAGGATATTTGGGAACGGTTCTATCGCCTTCTTCAAGCTTGCCGTTCTTTTTCTTGTCTATTTGATTATTTTTGGGGAATCTTTGCTGTTCGTCTATTCTTGCACAGAACGGCTGAATGTTAGATAGAGGATTAGAGGTTATCAAAGAGCCAAAATTGGACTTCCATACCATTTGAGCATTTATTCATCAAAGGCCGTAACTTGAGTAAAATCAGTAAGCTAAATCCAGTTTTTTAGCAAAATCCATTTTAATGGCACATTTGTCACGTTTACGATGCTTGGTATGAGTATGTGCCAGTTGTCTCTAAACTCCAGTGCCGAATAGAAGCAAAAGCACTTGTATAAAAGAGAAGTCTAAAAGTCAGCCTAAGCTACTTCATTCGGGCAAAGAATAAACTAACATGTTGCTACGTCCTTTTCTCTCGATATTGGCTGATTTGGGCCCAAAGTGTCTTTGGCCATTTGAGACGCGCCCGCGCCTTTTCTATTTTTTCGCGTAGCCAGCCACCCTAGAACCAGCATTTTTCTCTTTGGGGTCTGATCTGATTTCATTTGTTTTTTTTCTGAACACTACTCGTTCATCTTGTCTGTCTGCTTGTCTCAATTGTCTTACTTGTCTTACTTGTCTTGTCTCGCTTGTCTCACTTGTCTCACTTGTCTCTGTTGCCTAGCTTTCTCCCCAGTCTACTTGTCTATCTCATTACCGCTCAAACAGCATGCTGGATTTTGCTGTTCCTCATACGCCGCCTCGAAGTGCCTCCAAGCCGAAAAACCAAAAGCTGTTCCCCGTGTTCCAGCTTCCGCTTCAGACGCCAAAAACCCCAAAGAGAAAAGTTGACAGGAAACTCACCACTCCGGGCCAACAACCCCAGGGTCTGCTATTGCCGCCTACTCCTGATTTCACGCCCCACAAGTCGCCTCGCAGAAGGAGAAAGTTGATCGTCGAGGAACTATTCGCCGTCTCTGAAAATGTCGGTCTGCTATTGCCTAACCATGCTATGGTGGGAAGCGGAAGACGGCTGCTACCGCTGCAGAAACCACTCAAATCTGCATTGGACTTTGAGGACTTTTCGCTGATCCACAGTAAGTTGGATTTCGAGGAGGACCTTTTCGAAGATCTGTTTGAAGCAAACCTCATGGCCAGCCCGACGAAAAAGAGACACGTGAAAGGGCCAAAGCACGAGAAACAAGTGGCCCAAACTCCGGGGAACCAGCTCATCACCGATGAGAAAGTTAACCTGTGGCATGGAAAATCCTTCAACACGTGTTTTTCGTCAGACGAAGAGTCCGACGTCGAACTGGCACCACAAGAACTCCACAACCCGTTTTTGGACCCGCCTGCTGTGCAGAAAAAGACCTTGTCGAAAGCTTTTCAGTCGAAACTGCCAGTCGACTACTCGACTCATATAGAGTACATTAACCACCGCACAGGCGAACGCAGAGTGGAAGAGCTTACGGAAGAGCAGAAACAATTCAAACCAAAGAAAATCGACTTTTCAAAAATATAGAAGCAACTCCTGCCACTGGAATGGCAAGGAGATCAGCCAAGGTTGGAAACGTGAAGAGACACGTAATTTTGCTATAGAGTTTTCGGATGATTTCCATTTCTATATGCGCTTATTTCGATATTAAATAGCATTTTTTTAAAGAAAATATGACACCTAAGATTTTGCTGGAAGCAGTTGTAGAGTGGATTTCAACTACACACGATGACGATGAGATGAATATTTGTGAGTGGTTGCATGATTACAAGAAGCTTTGCTTAATTCGTTTCTGTAGAAACCGATTTTCTTGACAGTGGGTTCAGTAATCACTTCTCTAGGTATCTGATAAAGAGCAAGAATTTCCCAGTCTTCGAATTAGACATCTAATTCTAACAAGTGGCCATTGTCTGGAAAATGTAATACTATTGATTTAGTAGCTAGAATGGACCAGAATGTTAGTTCTTCTGGGGAAGGACCTGGCCAATCCTTAAAAGGACCGTGTCAAAATAGATTAGGCAGATCACGTTAGACTTTAGTTAGCACAGCTCTCATCTCTGAAGTCTTTTGCACCAAAAACATCTCAAGATCATTTTGTTTTCGGCCCATTCTTTTTCATTGGCCTAAGGGCGTATCGCTCTGTTTCGCAGTAAATTGCGCCGTTTCGCAGTAATTCGCATTGATTTCGCCCTCTTTCGCCCATTTTCATCCTCGCCCATCTTCCTCGGTCTGCACAATTCACTCGCACTCTTCAATCTCAACTTCTACATCCATGTCACTTGAACAGAGCGGCGAGATCCAGCTAGACGAAGGTTGTGAATGGCGCTTTGAAGTGCCCTTCAAAACCATCTTGACGCTCAAAGTTGTCGATGGCATTGGCGAGATTTTTGGCACGGAACTTCCCAACGACACCGAAGTCCATCTCACGGGAGCAAAAGCCGCCGTGTATGCGCCTTTGCCGGCCGGGTGCCGTTTCCAATACTCGTGCTCGCTCAATAAAGAGAATGTCAACATCTCGAGCGAAGACGCCAAAGTCAGCGAGTACGTGAGTGACGAATCTGCTGTTCCCGCCTATACGCGGCTCCATTTTGCGTTGGATGTTAAAAGACAACAAGCACAGGCATCGGCGGCTAAAGGACCTGTTGTCATGGTTGTGGGCGGCGCCCAGTGCGGCAAAACAGCCCTCGTGAAGGTTTTGGCCTCGTACGCCGCAAAAATGGACAGAAGCCCGCTTTTGGTCAACTTGGACCCGCAGCAGGGCGTTTTCTCTGTCCCCGGGTCGTTGACGGCCGCAGTTGTTAGCGACGCCCTCGACTTGGAGGCGGTGGGCGGCTGGGGCGAGCTGCCGACACTGGGAGCGGCGTTTCGCCAGCCCAAACAGCCTTTGGTCAAGAGCTACGGCTTTTGCGCCCCGCAAGACAACTCCGAGCTCTTTGAACTCCAGGCCGGCGCCCTTGCTGCAGCCGCACATGAACGTATGGCCTCAGATGCCAATGTCCGTGCTTCTGGCATGATTATCGATACGCCGCCCTGGACAATGAAGGACGCAGACCTCGTACAGAAAATCGTGGAGCGGTTTGAGATTGACGTTGTGATTGCCGTGGGCGGAGATAGACTTGCCGTCGACCTTCGGCGGACGTTTCAGTCTCGCGTGGACGAAAACCGCTTGGAAATTGTCAAGGTGCCTCGTGCGGGCGGAGTGGCCGAGGTAGACGGAGCGTTTTTGCGGAAAACACAAGAGGACCTGATCAAAGAGTACTTCAACGGGTCGCGACGCACGCACTTGTCGCCGTTCAAAACCGACGTGGATGTCAAGTCTGTGGTTATATATAAGGCCGTGCGTCTTCTGGAGTACACTTCCCAAATGGCATTCTTGCCTTCTGGAGACTCGTACACGCAGGAGGACACGAAACCAGACTTGGCCTTGGACAAGTACTACGTGCGGATTGAGGCTACAAGTGCCAATTTGGAGAACTGTGTGTTGGCGATCACGCAGTTGGATGCATCTGAAGAGCCGCTGAAGTTGTTGGAGACGTCTGTTCTTGGCTACGCACATGTGTCGACTGTGGATGACACCAAGCAAAGAATGTCCATGTTGTTGCCTTTTCCGGGACAGATCCCGAGAAAAGTGCTCATAGCAACTGACATTCGGTACACGGAGTAAGGAAAAGGAAGAAAAAGAAGAAAAAGAAGACAAGAAGACAAGAAGAAATATAGAATTGAGGTTCTAATTCCGATTCACGAATGACGCTGCTCTCTGTCCTTCAGGACATTACATGGAGTCTAGGACATTGAGCAAAACAGCGTACAAATCGTGCGAGATGGGATAGATGTCAGCTCATCTACTGGATCATTAGGGAAGATTTTACGAAAACATTTTAGAACCGTTGAAGTTGATACAGCCAAACATAGTTAGTTCACCTGAAACAGCAAGCAAGATGATTCAAACATAGTTTCAAAAGCAGTACGTAATATTCTGTGCCGATTACTTATATCTACAAAAAAAATTTAGAGATCCATATATTAGACAAGTCTGCATTATCCATTTCGTCATCCTTTTAGCCGCAAGATACGCCCAATCGTGAGATTAGTATATAGAAGGAAAGACAGACATAAAAGAATTCAAAGATTACAAACCTGAGTGTATAGTGAATAAGAACTTCAACAAGTACAATTGATGGAGACATTGCTTACCATTTCAAGCAAATCCTTTCCGAAGCCTGAAAATGAAGTATAGACACTTGTTGTCGTAGCTCATACGGAAAATAAATCCAATGTCTCTAAGATACTAATGCTTTCACTACAGCACTCTGTCTTCGAAACCTAGCCTATTTATTGTCCCATATCCTATGTGTGTAGATTTCTGGATCTCATTATCCAAAACCAGTCTACCAGTCAAATCCGAATCAGCGGAACTCATTGTGAAAACCGGGATGCACTGACTTCCAACTCCAAAGTCTGGGCTTCTTACGGGTATGTGTGTAGTGTTTTCCTTATCCACTATCGCCAGTCATTCTATCACAATCAACTTCCAGCATGAATTTTCGCTTGAATCCCAACTAATCAAAGGGCATGGGTCGAGACATCGACGCAGCCACAGCACTAGGAACCTTGATGCCGCAACAGTCGCCCCATGTGTTATGCAGACACCGAGGCTCAGGAGCATGTTGGCCTACGCCTTCGGGCGCGGTCAAAATCGACCCAAACATCATGTGTTGTACGATAGGCAATTTTGCAAGCACTTCAGCAGCGTACATTTTCACCATACCGTCCCTGATTTTGCCCCAGGTTTTTGCAGCCAGAATATCGTCAAGCATGGGCAGGTGCCACCGAAGACTTGCTTCTTCGTGGCCCGGAACGGTTTTAATGCTGTTGATGAAATGGATGCACTCCAAGTACATGTACTGGCGCCAATACGTCTCGACCAACTCGCGATTGTGGACCAGTTTGGGTTTCATATGAGGGTGGGGCGCCAACTGCGCCGAACCGAAGAGAAATGGAAGAAAATGGTAATCGTCCAAGCCCCAAACACCGTGCGAACCTGCGGGCTCAAGCCAATATGTTTTTTGGAGGCGACGCATCACGGCCATGTACTTGTTGAACACCACAATGATGAGTGCTTGGTAGTCAGATGGTGCAAGAACGCCAATCTCCTTCAAGCAGTAGAAAAGGCACAAGAGGTTGAGTTCGTGCCCAGACCCGTAATCAATACGCATGCGGTCTCCCCAGGATTCGGCAAAATAGCAGCCAAGCTCCTCAGCGTCGTCCGGGGCCACTGCCGCCATCAACAGCGGTGCTTCGACGCTGACCTGGTCGTAAAAGCCCCGGAACTCGGGTTTTCCAAACCGGGACACGTTTTTGTCGCGCACAACGGGGTTGGCGTCTATAATCTGGTCCACGCGGTCGATTGCAGCGGCAAGAGAGGCGACTGGAGCGGAAACGGCGACCTTTGCGTCGTTGGCAACTCCAAATACGGAGTCCTGGAGATCTTGCACGAACGAAAGAAGGGCCGTATGCTGCAGCGACTGGGTCCATATATCGAGATCCTCGCGCAGGAGAATGCGTTTCTGTGGTTTCATTGAAGAAGTAAAGAAAAAGTGGTTGGAATAAAAGTAGTTAAAGGTGATCTGGGTATCAGAGGCGATCGATGGTGTGGGGACTGTCTGCAGGACCATAGTTAAGGATTGGTCGGAAAGCGCATAGAATTTTGTGTCGGTTTGAGGTCAAGGCGATGTGAATATGGAGACAAGAGTAGGTAAAGACAGAATAGACAGAAGACAGAAAAGACAGAAGACAGAATAGACAAAATAGACAAAATAGACAGAATAGACAGAATAGACAAAATAGACAGAATAGACAAAATAGACAAAATAGACAAAATAGACAGAATAGGCAGAATAGGCAGAAAAGGGTGAATAATGCAGAAAAGGATGAAACAGAGTAGACAGAAAGAGTAGTCACAGCATAAGATGAAGCCAACGCAATGCTTTCCCATTTTATGGGAACAATCATCTAAATGCGAGACATCGGCCATGCGAATTGGATCTTGACCGGACCAAGGCGAGAAATCGGGCAGGCTGCACTACGGCCAAATGAACAGAACCGTCCACTTACTGATGGCCCGGCCGATCTGCCACTCCAGTTTATCCCCAGTGTAGCCACCAAGTGGAAACACAGTATGTGTCCTGCATAAACGGTCATGGGTTTTCATCTCATTGCTCGCCTTCACTAACGCCCACTTTCCATCTATTCCATCTTCCCACCCTATCGTTTTCATATCTCATGGCTCGACCATTTGTGTTTGGAACGCTGCGGGAGGCATTCCGCAGCCAGCTCCGCACCACGCCGCACCTTGCGTCGCTCTGGCAGAAAGGGCCCGGCGGCACGCTCAATTGTACGCGAAGCATGCCCATGGAGATTGCGCTGCGGCAGGAGATTTTCGCGGCGGCGGCGCAAAACCCGGGCCGCGCGCCTGTTCGCGTGGCGCAGACGGTGGCGTACGCCAAGGCGCTCGCGCGGTTTTACCGCTACGGCTTGGGCGCGGCGTGGCGCAACATGAAAACGGCGCGCGCGCTCCGGCGCCAGTACGTGCTTTCGCCGTGGGTGGACCGGGCGGGCGATGCGGGCGCCATCAGTTTGCCGCGGTTTCGGGTGCTTGCGCGCGCCATGGCGCAGGCCATATACATGGACAAGATGGAGGGAGAGAAGGCGGTGAAAAAAAGAGGAAGGACTGGCAAAACAGACAAGACAGAGAAGGCGAAAACAGAGGCAACAGAGGCAACAGAGGCAACAGAGGCAACAGAGGCAACAGAGGCAACAGAGGCAACAGAGGCAACAGAGGCAATCTCGGCGACTTCAACAGCCCCAGAATCTGTTTTCTCAACTCCAGAGACAAACTCAGAAACAGCATCAAAAGCGACAGAGGCTGCAAAAACGAAAGCCGAGGTAGCAACAGTTTCTGGAGACTCGACAGTTTCCGGAGACTCGACAGTTTCTGGAGAAACCGTCTTGTTTTCCCTCGCGCGGCGCGACTTCCAGCTCCTCCGCCGCGCGCCGCCCGACGCCGCCAAACTCCCGCTCTTTGCGCTTGTGGCCACGCTCTTGGGCGAGCTCACCCCCTTCATCTGCTACGCGGTGCCGGAAATCATGCCCCTGACATGCTGCCTCCCGCTGCTTTTGCCGCGCATGTGGCGCGCCGCGCCGCTCGAAAACGTCCGCACGCTTGTGCGCGCGCAGCCGCCCGAGCCCTACGCCCAGAAAACCGCCTTTGCCTTGCCGCCCGCGCATGTGCGCGCGCTCTGCCTGGCGCTCCGCCTCAAGGCCCGCTACATTCCACTGTGGATGTACCCCGAGAAAGTTCTTCGCCAGAGGCTCCAGGACCACTACAACTATTTGTGTGTGGACGACTTTTACCTCAGCGGACACAACGGCGACGGCAATGTGTGGAGCTTGACGCCGCAGGAGGTTGTTCTCGCGTGCTTGGAGCGGAATCTCGGCGGCGACGTGCGCCAGTTGGTTTCGGGCTCCGAGCCCGAGCGCCGCGAATGCTTGGCCCAGTGGCGCTTGAAGTTGGTGCAGTATCTCGCCAACGCGCCTGCGGCCAACGTGGGGTATTTGGGCGTGGCCGCCCTCATGGAGGCGCCGCGCGCCGAAATCGCCCGCTGGTAGGCCAGGGAACTGTAAATAGGCCGAACTGTAAATAGACGTCAAGACAAAGACGAATAGGGCCCAAGACAAGACTGAATAGGACCCAAGACAAGACTAAATAGACCCAAGACAAGACTGATTAGACCCAAGACGTAAGAGGATGTCGTAAAGACTGAATAGGTCGCCGTAAGAGGACGTACTGAATAGGACGTCAGTCAACGTTGGTATTCGGTGGCAGTTGTAGATTTGTTTGCAGTGGTCTGACGTGCTTGGCTTAATATGCATCCTGTTTGCTTTACTGCTTCTGGTGGGATTCACTGCTCCAGATTGTTGGTATTTCTGTCTCCAAGTCTAGGTGCTCTATGGTGACCAGCAGGTTCTACTAGTCATGTAGTGAAGATTTTTGGTTCTTACTTCTTTCTAGTCCTTCGGCATGACATCAGCGCATGCCTATCTCTTTCTCAAATGACTCTATCTTCGGCGAAATCGGCAGTAATACGAACTCTTATCGACCTCCGCATGGATCTTATGTGTGAAGATTCTATGGTTGACGGACCACTGACCCAAATGCCATTATTCTCGATATTTCGAGATTCTGCCTACTGCGTTTTACTAGTTTCAACATTTAATCACCACCGCATCACAATAAATCGCACTGCCGTCCTTGCTTTTCTTCTTCGTTTTTTACTTTCACTCTTCTCATCATCACACGTTCATATGGTTCAATCTTCCCTAGCTCTACTTACTTCTCACCCTCTCTATTCCTCACTCTGTGCAATTCCAGACCAATTCCTCAATACTCATTTTCCTGCTCGTAGCGCGAAAACAAACCAACTTCATCTTTCATGACACCCGTGCCGAGCGCCAAAACGCCCATCAAAATCGAAGAGGGCGCTTCTGTCGCCGAGTTTGGCCCGGAAGATATAGTGTCTGGGTGCAAAGTCTATGTGTCCAAAGAGAACAGCACGCGGTTGGCAGAGATCTTGCAAATCCACTATAAGAAGGGCCACAAGCGGTTCTACGTCCACTATCAGGATTACAATAAGCGGCTTGATGAATGGATCACGCCAGAAAGAATCGATTTCCTGCGGCCCATGTTTTTGCCCGAGGAGAAATCCGAGGAAAAGAAGCAGGGAAAGCTGAGCAAGACCAGCAAGACCAGCAAAACGAGCAAAACAAGCAAAACAAGCAAATCTAGCAAATCAAGCAAAGACTCGGTCCCGCCTCCCCTGCTGGAAGGAACACCGTTGGAAAACGATGAGATGGACCTTGACAATTTGAACGTGCAAGGACTAAAGTCAGAGAATGAAAAAGTCAGCCGAGAAGACGAGATTGAAAAGCTCCGAACAAGCGGATCGATGATCCAAAACCACTCGGAAGTGGCACGAGTCAGAAACCTATCGTCCATCATTTTGGGCGAACACATTATCGAGCCCTGGTATTTCTCGCCGTATCCAATTGAGCTCACAGAGGAAGACGAAATCTTCATCTGCGATTTCACGCTTTCGTATTTTGGGTCGAGGAAACAGTTTGAGCGCCACAGAGCGAAATGCTCCATGAAACACCCACCCGGGAATGAAATCTATCGTGATGAAAAGGTGAGTTTCTGGGAAATCGACGGACGCAAGCAGCGCACTTGGTGCCGTAACTTGTGTTTGCTCTCGAAGCTATTCTTGGACCACAAGACACTCTACTATGACGTTGATCCGTTTTTGTTTTACATCATGACGAAAAAATCAAAGCAAGGCCATCATGTGGTGGGATACTTTTCTAAGGAGAAGGAAAGTGCCGATGGTTACAACGTTGCATGTATTTTGACACTTCCGTGCTACCAGAAAATGGGATTTGGAAAGCTTCTCATTCAATTTTCGTACATGTTGTCGAAAGTAGAGAACAAGGTCGGCTCACCTGAAAAGCCGCTCTCGGACTTGGGACTTTTATCTTACCGTGCGTACTGGACTGACGTATTGGTGAAGTTGTTGGTGGAGCGGTGCAATCCTCATTTGTACAAAAAGAATAACATACATCACGAAGACCGGGACTCGTTGCTGCCACCACCAAGAACGGGCACTCTGCCGCCTGAAATCACCATCGAGGAGATCTCCTCCATCACCTGCATGACCACAACTGACATTCTTCATACGTTGCTGACGCTTCAAATCATCAAGTACCACAAGGGGCAGCATATTATTGTTATTACAGACCAGATCATGGCATTGTATGAGAAACTCACGAAAAAGGTTCGTGAGAAGAAAAAACATGAGCTTGATCCAGCCAAACTTCAATGGACACCGCCGTCCTTCACAGCCAACCAGTTGCGGTTCGGATGGTAAATATAATGGGACAATGAATGCATGTAAGGGGCGAGTAATCAACCAGTAGTGAACACATGGAGTATGTAAATAAACGATCGTGCTATGCACTCATTTCCTTTTCCGGCCATCTCTTGGCTCTAATCCTCTTGAGATTGCCTTAAATATCTTGCACATCCGGTGCCCAGATTTTCACCGCCTTGTCGCTTTCTGCCGTCACCAACCGCAGGCCCAGCATGTCGAATGATGCCGCGTATATGGTGGTGCGGTCCGCGCCCTGCGCCGGAACAGAGCGCGCGGTGAAGGTGCGCGCGCCCGACTCGTAGTCGTAGAAACGCAAGGCGCCGTCGGCGTGGCCCGCCACAAGCTCGTTGGAGGCGGGGTTGATTGCAAGCGTGTTGACAATATTCCCCGCCGGATCGGGGACGTGGTTATTTGCAACCAACCCCCCAAACTGCGCAAGCAACTCGCCGCCAGGCAACACCCACTGTTTGATGCCGTTTGCGTCGGCCGTGGCCATGGTGGACTCGTGCGGGTGCATGGCTAGCGCACGCACGCCGCGCGCATGCTGGGTCAAGGTCAAGTGGGTTTTTTGCAGCCGCAAATCCCAAAGACGCACTGTGCCGTCCATGCCCGCCGAACAAACCTGCGGGTCTGCCGCCTGTGCTGCCAAGGACGTCACGTCGCCGCGGTGGCCTGTGAGCACCATGACGGCCGCCCTTGTGCGCATGTCCCAAACACGCACGGTGCCGTCACGGCCGGCGGAAAAGAGCACGTCGAGCTCAGGATGCAAAGCCAACGCGTACACGCCGCCCACGTGGCCGTGGTAGATGCGGACTTGGCAGCCTGCGGGGGAGGCGGTGCGCTCCAAGTCCCAGCACCGCACCGACTTGTCTTCGCCGCCCGAAAACATGTAGGCGTATCGGGGCGAGATGGCGAGCGCGCGCACGCCCAAAACATGGCCCGAGATGGTGGCGCGGACGGAGCCGGCCCAGTCCCAGACCTTGACGGAGGCGTCGGCCAGGCCCGTGGCAAACCACGCGTTGGAGACAGGGTCCACGGCCACGCAGCGCACCCACCCCTGGTGCGCGCCGGCGAGAAGCGTTCGGAGACGCCACTTTGGCGCTGTCTCTTTTGCAGCCCCTGGCTCTTGGGCTGTTTCTTTTGCAGCCACGTTGCCGGTTTTGTTGTTGTAGGATCTTGCGATTGTGTGTGTGTGATAGCCGCTGGCGGTCGGATTAGAAGGGCCGGTCAATCCAGAAGGGCTTGTGTTGGCATCCAAAGAGCCGATGGCGCTAGCATGGGCGATTGTGCTTTTGTTTGTGTTTGTGTCTGTGTTTGTGAAAGCACTGTTGCTGGCGCTTAGACGGCCCGTTGTGTCTTTGGTTGAGTTGTTGCTGTATGGGTCAGAAGCGACACGATCCGCTTCTGCTTGCAAGATTCTGCCGTCTCCCAAAAGGCCCTCTAGCTTGACGCTCGCATACACGGCGTCTGCCAATTCATCTTTTGGCACGAGCTCCACCGGTGTCTGTACCAACTTGTGAAAGAGCATGAGAGAAAAGATAATACACACGCCGCGATGGCTGATATCAGGCGCGAAAGACAAGAGACAAGATCGCGAAACGGGCAGAAAAGAGGCGGAAGAACGCGCAGATCCAAAGTCCACAGAAAACGAGCGACCAAAGCCGCACCTGCTCGAAAACATGTCGTTGGCGGCACAAATATTGACCCGGATCTGGCTTACGCCGCATCCATACGTGACTCTCCAGATTGGGCCGGTGGACGAAGTGGTTTTCGCTCTGGACCCCGAGTCGGACACTTTGCAAATTGGCTTTTCCAAGCGCAAGTACTTGGAGCTCTTCATAGAGGGCCATCACTTTTTGGAAGGGCGCAATTGGAGCGCCGATGTGGCGCTGATGGGCGACGTCGAGCTCTGGCGGTTCTTTTTGGCTACGGCGGCGCTTCTCGCCACGACAAATGACCATCTGACGGCGTGGCGTTTGCACGAGCGCGTGGTGAGAGAGATGGCATTGAGAGAGTGTAGAGACGAAGAGAATGAAAGAGAAAATGAAAGAGAAAATGAAAATGAAAACGAAAATGAAAACGAAAATGAAAGAGAAAGAGAAAGAGAAAAAGGGATCACCGCACGAAAGAGCAAGAACGGCAATGAAAGGTCTCTCCCAGATATCCTGGAAGAGGGCAAGGCCGAGACATTGAGTAGGGCAGCGCGCATGTCTTTTCTGCCCGACGTCGCGCCGTTTTCCGCGCCCGCGCCCTTCGGCTCTTTTTCCGCGCCTGGTCTTTCGCTCGCCGCAGCGTTGTCGCTCCGCTTCTGCGGCGCGCTAGCCACGTCGCGCCTCGCGCGAATCAACAAGAGCCCGCTCCTCTGGACCTGGCTTCGGAAATTGGCCGTGGCCGGTCTGTTCTCGCTGCAAAAGAGCTTCCGATTCTTCTTTGAAACAACGCTCCGGTCCATGGCGCTCCATTTTGCAAACTACCATGCAGCATTTACTGCGCACTGGCTGGTTTCTGTTGCGCGTGCCCACGGCCTCGACCCGCGCCCTGCGCTCGCCCTCTTGCGCCCGCTCTGTCGCGCCAACTTGACCGATGTTTCCGCCTGGACTGCGCTCGCCAGAATCCTCGCGCCCCAACCTGATTCACTCCGCCTCTATCGCCAGTTGGAAAAGGAGACCCCTAGAATATTTGGAGTCACGCCGCAAACGCTCTCGCTCGAGCCTTTGCAATCTGAAGTTTCTGACTCGGAACCGTATGCTCTGCCGTTGGCGGACTTGCAGTGGCTTCTATCTGTGAAATGTGCTGTTGTTGCGCCATACTGCATTCTTGGGGCCGTGGACTTGCCAGCCGCGCGCCACTTGCTACGAGAATATCTTTTGCAGAATGAAAATAATGAGAGAATAAGGACGGGGGTCGCCCCTGAAATTTCTACAAACGGAAGCGAAAAACAATACGCCACGGCTGGAGCAGAAGTTAACGTCTCAATAGAAGATGGAAGCTCGGACCAGAGTCGACTGCAGGAATCGCATCTTCGCACAGTATCGCACGCTCTCGATTTTCTTTCCACATAGCCTGCATCTTTTCCCGTGATCTCTCCATCTAATCTAACAACCTCTATATCATGGTATGTTCTTCGCATGTGCATGTTGTCGCCTTTTGCTAACCGCAGCTTAAAATCAGACAGCTTCAGAAACAGAAGCAGGAACAGAGCCTGGCGCCTCCTCTGACGCAATCGAAAGTTTCGGCGGCCCAGATCCGTCTTCAGAAAGATATCACCGAGCTTGAGTTGCCTGCCAGCGTGAAAATAAGCTTCCCCAACCCTTCAGATTTGTTTCACTTTGACATCCTGATCCGGCCTACTGAGGGTTACTACAAACTGGGCTCGTTCCTTTTCCATGTGGATATTTCGGACGATTTCCCTATCGACCCTCCACGCATCAAGTGCATGCAGAAAATATACCATCCGAACATCGATCTCGAAGGAAACGTCTGCTTGAACATTTTGCGCGAGGACTGGTCGCCTGTGTTATCTCTCAATTCTGTACTTCTCGGCTTGAACTTTCTTTTCTTGGAACCGAATCCAAATGACCCGCTTAATAAGACGGCGGCAAATGTCTTGGTTCGGAGCACCCCAACGTTTTCAAAAAACGTACGGAATGCTATGAGGGGACAATATGTGGATGGAGAAACGTACGACAGAGTATTGTGAGTGGACAACTATGATGCTCTAAATGGAAACAAGCGGGTGCTTTGATGTTTGTGCACATGTCAGTGTCTCGTTGGAACTGCAACACGTGAAAGTTCTTTTGGATCGGCTGGAACGACTTTATTGTATAAGGAAACGTTGTCACTTGAAAACTACTTACACCTGGTCAATGGAGGATGTACCATCTGGTCAATGGAGGATGTACCATCTAGTCATCTGGTGTTTTCTTCGTCTATTGCGTCATTCTTTTGGGAAATAGAGATAAGAAGATTCTTTTTACGAGCACTAAGTACGGTAGAAGCATTAAGATCGCCCATTTGTTGACTATTCCTCCGAATTTCAGCCTATGTACATCCCAAGAGAATCGCAAACGCACGAAACTCAAAATCCGAATCCGGACCCGCCGAATCCTGCTCCTCCGGATCCAAATCCAGATCCTCCAGGCCCAAACCCCGATCCGGGCCCAAAACCTGGGCCACCAAAACCCGATCCGGGTCCGCGAAGACCACCGGGCAATCCCATTCCCATATCGTCCAAATTGTCGTCGCCATACGGATCGTCAAACCGTGCACCCGGCGGCACGCCTCTGCGGCTTGTATTACCACGCTGCGATCCGAACATAGGATCGTCTGGTCCAACATACATTCCGCCGCGTGGTCCGTCGGCCAAAGGGTCCAAGTAAGGCTTCATCTCCGGGTGCCGCGGAAGGCCGGGAGGGTAAAGATCACGGTCTCCCACAAGAGCCGGAGGTGCGGCTGCTGGTCTGTGTGTATCTTTGAGTTCATACTCATCATCGAAATCCGGCATGTCGGACGGTCTTTCGGGGCCCGTTGGGTGGACCTTCTCCAATCGCCGTGGGAGAACGTTCTGCTGGTCCGGGCCCGGTTTCTGTTCTGTCCTGTCGTTGGGATCTCTGCGATCCTGGCGATCTGAGGTCAATTGGGGGAAAAACTTCTCGTCCAAGAAATCCGCAAAGCGGCGGCGAAGTTGCGCAGACACTTCGCAGTTCGGCTCAATGCCCCATTCGGCCCAATCTACAACGGCTGTCTTTGTTTCACTTTTCCTCACAAGGTTTATCAATGTCGTGGTGGCGCCTGTTTCAGTGACAGAAACCGTGTATGGGCCTGCGGACCACTGCTGGTGTTTTTCGCCGGCAAATACGACCTCAACTGGAAGATCGGAACTGTCCAAGTAGCCTCGAAGTAAGCTTTGAGCTAGCTCGAAGAAGGTCATGGTAAAGCAAGTATGTGGTTTGGGTTAGGATGGACGGGTGTTGCCACTATATGATGTGTTGAGAGGGACGGGTGTGGAGATACTACTGATACTAATCGAGTTCCATCCTTGCAGTGTCTATTTGAAATTTAATCTTTGTCATCGGGCGTCATTGTGTGTTGTGGTAAGCTAAAGTTTCTGCCAAATATTTATTTGCACATGATTATGTTGATGACAACTTCGGCACATAGATTATCCGTTCCGATGTGGCTACAGCACAGAAAGCATGTAAACATGTCTCATAAATGATTACTAATGGAAGTTAGATGCACATTGTTCCACTGTGGTTTCACTCACGCCGAACGTATCCGATCCATCTTATCTCCGTAGTATCCCCGTGATGACCAGTTGTTGAACTTCGGAGAATGCATACGGACTGAACTGGCCAGCTAAAGGAAGTCCTTCGATTGCAAGCGACATCTGGCTTCTGATACATTCGGTGCGACTACACAATTGCGCCGCAAAACGAAGACCAGACATCAAGGTCGAAGTGGTTCAAAAGACCTCTTTCTTGGCTGGTCTGCTAGACTGTATGAACGAGCTGCCCAGTATGGTAATTTGTGTCGGCCTGGCACCTTTTCCAAAACGAGCTAGGGTATTCTTCGAAAATCGAGCTACCGTATTCTCCGTTCCTGGCGGTCCAATTATCGTTCCACCGTGGAATTGCGTCAACTTGCTTCTGTTGCTTGCTGCGAGTTGTGTATTGACTCACGCAAGCATCAAATAAGGTACGAAAAAGATAAACGAGCCAAATGAAAATAACAAAGTGAAAAGAGTAGATGAACTGGCCGTGAACAGGAACGAACAGGAACTAAACGAAGTAGAAGTAAATCAGAAAGGGAGAGTAGAAACGCAACACTCAACCACACTCCTGCGGAAACTGGTTACAACTCGGAAACTGGTTACAACTGACGGTCATTGGAGGCACGGGTCCACCATCAAAGTCTAACTATGACATTTGCACCATTGCCGATCTGGGCCCATAACACGGAGCCGAAAACTGTAGTGGGCCGCAAGTTTGGCACCAACCGACTCCCAAACCTAAACGTACAGTGAGACATGGAACAGAGGCCACCATCAATCATACAACTAAACAAGCTCCAAGTTCCATTTGTCTGAATCTATCTCTTGAATCTTTCTGCTGAATCTTTCTCTTCAACCTCTTTTTTCGAGTAAAAGGCCATTCCGTCACTTATCGGGCCGCAAGTCAGGAGCCGGCCGGTCACGTGCGGACAGAAAAAAACCCCCACTAGCAATATCACTGATTCGGACAACAAAAGCACTGGGCTAAAAAAACCACCCAGAAAACAAAAACAAGCACCCTCTTGTTTTCCGCCGTCACATCTCCGACCGGACTTCCTTATAGCATTTTCCCCCGCTGCATTGTTTTTGTTTGCTAAACGCCTGCCAACATCCGTTTTCCAGAACTTTCCATCTCACATTCCGATAAGTGTTTCCATCTCCCAACCACATCACCACCAAGTCTGACTACCCCTAATGACAACCACCGTGCCCTTAATATACTCGTTCCCCGAGTTTGAAGGCGTGGCCGACGCTGTGGCCGACCATGTCATTCTGGCACAGAATTCGACCTTGTACAACACGTTGGATAAGGCGGCAATCGCCGAGGCCAAGAGAATTGCAGCTGCTCGCCCCCAATTGACGGAAATGGCGTCGTCCACATCGATCGGCGGCTCCAGCGCCGGCAGCAGCTCGCTCCGCAACTCCAGAAGTCTTAACCAGAGCAACAGCAACCTCAATCTCGCCGGCGAAGGAGGGGGCGGCCGCCGGGGCCCCAAGAGCAAGAAACGCGCCGAATTGCGGTTCAAGGTGGCGCTCAGCGGCGGTTCGCTCATCAAAATCTTGCACCAAGGCTTGTTGTCTAGGCAGGAGGAGATCGAGTGGGACAAGTGGGACATCTACTTCGCCGACGAGCGGTTGGTCCCATTCGAAAGCCCGGACTCGAACTACGGCTCCGCCAAGAGACAGATTTTCGACTTGATCTCGGGCTCGAAAAAGCCACGTGTTTTCCCCATTGATGAGCTGTTGATTGACGATCCGCAAGAGTGCGCCGACAGCTACGAGAAACTACTCATCGACAACTTCGCCCGCAAGGACAGCGTCAAGTTGCCCATGTTTGACTTGTTGCTTCTTGGCTGTGCGCCCGATGGCCACATTGCGCTGTTGTTCCCCAACTTTGGCGAGCAATTGCGAGAAAAATTGGCCTGGTGCTTGCCCGTGGAAAACGCACCCCTGGGACCTTCCAACAGGATCACGCTATCCATTCCTGTCATTTGCCACGCTCTGAGGGTGACTTTTGTTGTGGAAGGTTTGACAAAGGCCCCCGTGATGCGTATCATCATGGAACGACCCGAGAAGGGCTTGCCCAGCTCTATTGTGAACGAGGGCGCTGCAGGCCGTGTCACTTGGTTTGTTGACGATGCTGCTTTGAACGACTGCTACGATGTGACCAAGAAAAAGTACAAGTTCTTGAGCATTGCCGACCCATCTTTGTAAGTTTGTTCCATCTGTCTTTGAGCTGTTGAGCAGCGGATCAGCAGATGTGATGGTCTCTTAATCTTTGTCTGCCCGCTTTATCGGCGTTGTGGTTCAGACCGGGTCGTTGATCTACGGATCCTGTGCATTGTCATTCGCTACTCTAGGGCGATTCTTCCGATCGAAAGAAATGTTCGACGTCGATATAGAAGAAGAGCGTTAACTGTTACTTGGGACTGAAGCCTCGTTTCAATAATTTGGAGTCCAACTTGGGAATCCGACTGGAAAGTTCCGCAGAGTCCCAGTTCAATGACGTGGAAGTCTGACATTTCACCGAGAAATCTTAGCTTTAGTGACGTTGATGGATCTTATAGAGTCAATTCGATGTTTATCTCAGCGGATAGTAAAAGCTTGATACGTTTTAGAATGTAGGCAAACGAGAGAGCAAACACAAACGGAACAAGTTAATTGAATGATCTTATCCCGTTAAGCAACTTAGTCAAACCGTACAAACTGTGTTTACTATAGAGTTGAGTTGTGAATGAACCGTCAGTTCTTTGTTTGCACCTCTTGAAAGACTATCATCGTTCTGATTCGTACCTCGATGATCGTATCTTTAGTGTTGACAGAAACGGAGATTCTTCAGATTTCAAGCAACTGGAGCGCTCTATTTGCCAATGGAAGTACGTGCTGATGTAATCTACTTGCTTAGCAGCGCAGACGTTCATATAAGACGGAAGATCAGAAACGATTTTTTCGGAAAGAATGTCAATTTCAATTCAAAGAGCCGAGATGACAGGCAAGGGCATTTTTCCACATCACATTCACTTTTGCTTTACATCGATGGGGCACCCCTGTATTCTGATTCTCTTTCAGCCATACCCAGTTTGACAATGTCTCATACACCTATGTCTTTAATCTTCCGCTGATGCTGGAACTGCTTTGTTGTTAGATAAATTTTGTTGTGAGAGAAATTCCACACGCGAGGAACACCGGAAGGTGCATGTCCCCGCAGAAGGCGCATCCTAAACAGTATATTTGATCGGCAGGGTGCAGCGGGCGTGCCCTAAAACAGTAATAAGCACCTGCACACAGACTCAAGGATGCGTCTGGTCCATGCTCGCCGTATGCACCATCTTTCCCCAAACGGGTATAGTGAAGTCTACTCGAATTGTGGAGAAGAAACTAGGCCCTGGAAAACCATTTAAAAGGATGCGGAGCCCCATTTTCCTACACCAAAAATGACTGTCGGCTCATCTCCAGAGCCCCGTGAGCCTTTTTCTTCTGACCCTTTCTTCTCAGACCCCTTCTCTCCCCAGCCTTTCACTTCTCCACAAAATACTCACGATAATTATTCTCGAGAATACTCTCGAGCCACTACGCCACAAAGCTCAAGTTCAAACGAGTCCGAAAACACGTTTGTCGGCACGCCAATGAAACACCATGCGAGAAACTCCTCCGACGAGGAGGCGAGCGTCGGAATGCCCGACCTCCAAGTGCAAAAACGCATGTTCACATTTCTCTTCAGCAAAAAGGTTCCGCCGGTTCCCCTCCCCGAAGAAAGAACAGAATACCCGTGGAAACGGGCGCGTTACGCTAGTCGAATGGTGTTTTTCTGGCTCTGGCCGGTGCTTATCAAAGGATACAAGAGGACGCTTGTTGCAGACGACTTGTGGTATTTGCCCACAGAACTCACAGTGGAGGACATGCATCGGCGCTACCGAGAAAATCTCGACAAAATCCTAGCGACAAGAAAAGATGAGGAGGAAGAGTGGCCCGTTTGGGCGGTGCCGCTAGCGCTTTACAAAACATTCAAGCTCGACTACACATTATCGTGCATCTTTTTGGCGATTTCGTTTGTGTGCCAGGCGCTTTCGCCTTTAATCACGCGGCGCTTGATTGATTTCGTCCAGGACAGGTACTTTGGGCTCGAAACGACATACAACAAGGGCATCGGCTACACTATTGGTGCTGTTGTGCTCATTTTCATCAACGGGTTGCTTTTGAACCACTTTTTCCACAAGGCCATGGCCACGGGAGCTTGCGTCAAGCTGGTCTTGACCAAGGACGTCCTAGTCAAGAGCTTTGCGTTGCTGGCCCAGCTGAGACGGCGTTTTCCCGCGGGCCAAATCACATCTCTTATGAGCACAGATTTGCTGCGGGTGGACTTGGCGGTGGGATTCCAGCCGCTTGTGGTGTGTTTCCCGATCCCCGTGGTGATTGCCGTGGTGCTTCTATTGCACAATATCGGAGTGACGTCACTCGTGGGCATTGGGCTTTTCTTTGTTTCGCTAGTGGCATGTGTTCTTCTCACGTCGAAGTTGTTCTTCACCAGAGAGGCGGTGGTGGGGCACACAGACGAGCGGATCGGGTTGATGCGGGAGGTTTTGGCGCACTTGAAGGTGATTAAGTTCTACGCGTGGGAGTTGGCTTACAAGGCCAACATCACCAAGGTGCGGGAGCGGGAAATGCGGTACTTGTTCACCATCAAGGTGTTGAGAAACTTCATCACGGCGTATGCGGTGACATTGCCCACGTTGACGTCGATGGTTTCGTTTGTGACCATGTGGGCCACGGGCAATATGAAGCAGACGGGCCAGGTTTTCCTGAGTTTGTCGTTGTTTTCCATTTTGGCGCAGGCGATCATGCTCTTGCCCATTGCTTTGGCCACGGGCGCCGATGCGACCATTGGCTTCAGGCGGCTCCGCGAGTTTTTGTCTGCGGAGGAGCAGGGCGCGAGCGGGATCGAAAAGCCGCACGCGGAATGGGCGTTGCAGGTGGAAGACGCCGACTTCCAGTGGGGCGGCGGAGAAACAGATGAGGAGGACGAAGAAGAAATGGATGAAAAAAACGAAAAGGACGAGAAAACCAAAACGAAGTCGAAGCGTCAGGCCGTGGCAGAAATAGAGACGCCGCAAGTGCGGCGGCCCGCACATGTGTATCGGCCGGACATTGCGAGGCCCGCCCAAAACATCCGCATCTCTGTGCCGCAGCGCGACGACTTGGCGGACATTTCCACTGCGGAAATCGCCACGGCCGAAGTGGCGCGGAACATCAAGAAGACCGACAGAAGTGACAAGAACAGAATCGACACAAGGGACAAAAACACAATCGACACACGCAAAAACAGAAGCACAAAAGGCACGTTCCACCTCGCCAACGTCACGCTCGCGATCCCCGCCGGAAACTTTGTCGTGGTGACGGGCGCCATTGGGTCGGGCAAAACCACGCTTCTCCACGCGCTCGCCGGGCTCATGGAGAAAACCCACGGCAAGTTTGCCGCGCGCGAAACGCTTCTCTGCGGCGCGCCCTGGATCCAAAACGCCACCGTGCGCCAGAACATTTTGTTTGGCCTCCCGATGGACTGGGCCCGCTACAGCGCCGTCTTACATGCGTGCTGCTTGCAACAGGACCTTCGTGAGCTTCCGGGCGGCGACCAGTGCGAGATTGGCGAGCGCGGCGTGACGCTTTCGGGCGGGCAGAAGGCGCGCCTCAACTTGGCCCGCGCCGCCTACCGTGGGGCACCTGTGATGCTTTTCGACGATGTTCTTTCGGCAGTCGATGCTCGTGTGGGCAAGCACATCGCCACGCACTTGTTCCACGGCCTTTTGCAAGGGTGCACGCGCATCGTGGCCACGCACCAGCTCAGTTTGGTGCGTTCTGCCGACCAGGTTGTGTTTTTGGGCGACCGCATCGAGGTCGGGCGGCCGCGCGAGCTTTTGGCGCGCAGCGCAGGCTTCCGCCTGTTGATGGCCCACGACAGCACCGACAGACACACAAACGGAGGCTTGGACGGCGACGATGGCTTGGACGCCGCCAACAGCGACTTTGACGAGGACACGCTCGGGTCCGACAACTTGAGCAACGCCAGCTTGCGCCGCAAGAGCGACCAGTTTTCCGCCATTGTGGCCGAAGACGTGGCGGTCAACGCCGTGTCGTGGGACGTGTACCGCCAGTATATAGCGCTTGGCGCCGGGGTGTTTGGCCGCCTGGCGGTGCCGGTGTTTCTCTTTCTCGTGGCGTTGGCCACGTTTTGCCAGTTGTTCACCAACACGTGGCTTTCGTTCTGGATGGAGGGCAAGTTCCGCTTGCTGGACCGCTTCTACGTGGCGTTCTACGTGCTTTTCGCCGTGTTGACGGTGTTCTTCACGGGCATCCAGTTCACCATGTTGGCGTACATGAACAACCGCAGCGCCGAGCTCTTGAACGTTCGGGCCATGGAAAAGGTTCTCCATGCGCCCATGAGCTTCATGGACACGAATCCCATGGGCCGCGTGCTCAACCGCTTCACCAAGGACACCGACAGCGTGGACAACGAGATTGGCGAGCAGTTGCGTCTCTTCATTTTCCCTGCCGCAACCATTGTTGGCATTATCATCTTGTGCATCTGCTACTTGCCGTACTTTGCCATTGCCGTGCCCTTTTTGGCGGGCGTGTTTGTGTTTTTGTCCGACGTGTACTCGGGCTCTGCCCGCGAGATCAAACGGCTCGAGGCCGTGCAACGGCTGGTGGTTTACAACAATTTCAACGAAACCCTCACAGGCATGGCCACCATCCAAGCGTACCGGGCCGAGCAGGATTTCGTTGCCAAAAACGACCGCTTGTTGGACCGCATGAACGAGGCGTACTTGTTGTCCATTGCCACGCAGCGCTGGCTCTGTGTGCATTTGGATGTCATTGCGCTGATGTTCGCTCTCGTTATTTGCATGTTGTGCATCACTGAGCAGTTCAACATTTCGGCGTCGCTGACGGGGCTTTTGCTCAACTACGTGATTCAGATTGTGGGCTTGTTGTCGTTGACGGTGCGGGCCATGACCCAGGTCGAGACGGAAATGAACTCTGTCGAACGCTTGCACGATTATGCATTCCACATGCCGCAAGAGGCGGCCTACGAGAAGGTGGAGTCTCGGCCTGCTCCCGAATGGCCCATGGCTGGCTACATCAACTTCCGGGACGTGAGTTTGCGCTACAGACCCCAGTTGCCGTTGGTGCTCAAAGATTTGAGCTTTGGCGTTTATCCCGGCGAAAAAGTGGGCATCTGCGGCCGCACCGGCGCCGGTAAGTCGTCTCTTATGACGGCGCTTTACCGTTTGACCGAGTTGGAGTCGGGCCAGATCACCATTGACGGCGTTGATATCGCGCACATTGGTCTCCGCGATTTGCGGTCCCAGTTGCTGATTATCCCACAAGACCCTGTTCTTTTCCAGGGCACGGTGCGGCGGAATTTAGATCCGTTTGGCGAATACTCTGACAGCGTTTTACGAGACGCCATGCGCAGGGCCGGCGGAGTGCTGGAAAAGTTTGCTTTGGACAGGGCTGTGGACGACGACGGCGGAAATTTCTCCTTGGGCGAAAAGCAGCTTGTGGCGTTGGCCAGGGCCTTGGTCCGGGGCCTGAAGATTTTGATTTTGGACGAGGCCACTTCGTCTGTGGACTATGCAACGGACGCTCGGATCCAAGAGACTATTGCCCGTGAGTTTTCCCACTGTACCATTTTGTGTATTGCTCACCGGTTGAAGACGATTTTACACTACGACCGTATATTGGTGATGGACCAGGGCCGGGTGGTGGAAAAGGGTACACCTTGGGCCTTGTACCAGCAAAAGGGTGTTTTTTCACTGATGTGCCACAAGGCGCAGATTGGTGAGGAGGACTTTGGAAAGTAGATAGAATTTAATGCATGGATATTTAAGTTGGGGGATAGTAGCATATGTTCAAATATGGGCAATAGTTTACAAATAGAACTTGACTAAGATAGACAGACATCGACACCAATATCGTTGAAACAGATGTATGACATGAAGACGTTAATCAGATTTGAAAAATCGAAACATAAAAATTAAGGCCCATACATATTATGTATCAACCGTCGAAAATCAAACCATCAACCTAGAGGTCGCTTTGGTATCATAAAATGACAGGGCAAGCATTGTAGTAGGGTTCTTGGAGACGAACTATCTTCTTTTACCGTGAAACTTGATGATACAGAGACGAATAAGTCATAGGAACGAATAACAATGAGGCACGACGGTAGACTTATGAGGTCAAGACGACAGTTCAAAGCAGCAAGCCCTCGATACATATAATCAGCGATAAATTTATTATGAGTATTAAATGCAATTTGTTTGCTAGCAGCAATGTCTGGGTGCACTGGACGAGATGGACGCAAGTGGATGTAATCTAATAGGCTTCATCTACTGTCACCTCGTTTCCTCCTCACACGGCATGCGCAATGTAAAAGAGAAGGTATGCATTTGTCGCCTGGACTTCTTCGTGAGAGACAAGTGAGATCACACTATCGTCAAACTTGAACCAGTGCCCGCCGCTGCTTTTTACTAGCGCAATGTAGTGGCCTGTGCTGACCAGTCCCACATGATTCACCACAGCAAAAAGCTCGTACACTTTATTTGCGTCAATGTCGTCATCATGCTGTGACGCATACTTGGACAAGTTAAGGAAAAGCGGCGCATCCACCCTCGCTTCAATTTTGGAGGCAGTGTCGCTTCCCACGGTGTGTTTAAACCGCTTGAGCTGGATGCTGATAACAGGCGGAAGTGCCTTGATACGGAGAGCTCGATGTGCCTGTGCCTCCTCACGGCACGAGCTGCATCGGTATTTAGCGTCCAATGGCTCGTGCCGCGTGAACTGGTCAAGACAATCGTAAAGAGTTGCTTTCCCGTCGAGTCGCGAGATCTCGAGAGAAAGGTCCATGAGCGGGTCCACCGTGCGGGTTATTGCGCCGCAGGCACTGCAAACAACGGAGCTTTCGAGCTGGCCCGCAAACGTCGAGTGAACAACGCAACGGCACGGTTCTTGCGGCAAGCCGGCGCTTTCGGCCACACGCTCGTAGTCCAGATGGAGCTCACCCAATAAAAACTGCCAGAACTCATGCGCATCCTGCTCCTGGAAACCTGCAAGCAGTTGGTTTTTGTACCAGGCCGTGGCTAGAAGCGTGGCAATGCCGCATCCGTCGCGGGCAGAAGACATGTACACTTCCTTGAACACGGCATCCAACAGACAGGTCATGCACGCCAGATTCTCGTCGATTTGAGGCGAAGGCGCCGCATACCGTGACAGCAGATCGCAGTTGAAAAAATGGAGGTCATTGTTGAAGAAATGGCGGCACACGAGCGGGTTGTGGAGCAATGTCTGGAGAATGCAGCTCATAAAGCATGTGGCGCCGAGGTTGACGATGCCACGGAGCCCGTGCACTGCGGACGCCGGCGGCTTTGTGTATGCGCCATCTGCTATTGCCAAATCTGCGCTTCCATTTGTGGTGCCATTTGCCTTTGCAGCACCTGCCTCGTCTGACTTGTCGGCTTTTTTACTAATGAGCAGCTTCCGGATAGTGTGCAATGCGCGGTGGCTGACATAGTCTCCACACAGAAAACAGTGAAGCAACCCATTTGCAGAGTCGATGGCGAAGCGGTGGCCGCGATTCGAATGCGTCTTGGCGTGGTTGTAGCAACCCACGTGCGGACACTGGAGGCAGATCATGGCCTGGCCGCTGCTGCCGCGGCACTCGGTGCATCGGAGCGTGGAGAAGTACTGGGCCCACTCGGCGGGAGAAACGGGCCGCCCGTCCTTTTTGTGGCTGTAAATGACGTGTTTGCGTGCTAGCGGGTTGGCGGCCACTGAGATCGCCACCGCCTGTCGATACGTGTCGAGCACAGTGTCGTGTGCTTTGGACTGGAGCACCTGTGTGAGGTGGGTGCACAGGGCAATGTGGCTGTAGTTGTCTGGCGGCGGTGTGAGCTGCTGCATGACTTGGCTGTGAATGTTTTAGGGATGGCTGTAAATGACTGAAATGCAACGGGGTGTCTGGATGGGTTTTGGTGGATCCGAATGATGGTTCTAAATTGTGGAGTACCTGATTTTGACACAAGTTTCGATGGTCTGGTTCTGTTTGTTTCTTTGGCGTGCAATGTGATGACTAACGGCTATGTTTTCTTTTAGATCGAATTTTACACAAGTGTAGGCGAAATTCGGTCTGGGATCAGAAAGAAAGTGGTACGTGAGCCATCGGCTTTCGCGCTTATCGATGTCCTGTCTCGTCTCTTTTATCGTGGACCACAGTAGTTAAGACTACAAATAAAAGGCATGGACTGTAATTCGATTGAGATCCGCCAAAGGGTTCAGAATGGGCATAATTAACTGGTGGTTAGTTCTGTGAGTTAGTGCCGTCATACCAAGCATTAGTGACAACCTGATCAGGAATTATGATGGAGATAGCATGACTTACTCTACTCTGGCGAGACTAGAGCCAAAGAATATTCAGTCGAGGCTATTAGAGAGTTGGTAGAATAACGACTGCTGGTTACAGTGTCTCCTTTCTGTCGGGCATAAGCGTTCGAAGTTCTCAATGTTACCTTGTTATTCATATTTACGTCTTGCAATTCGTCAACTATGTTCATCATTTTGCTTCAACTCTTATGTTCATATTCGTACTCACCATGCTCTCTACTTCATCTTGGAACGTCCTAGCACCTTTTACTCTTCGTTGTGTTCATTTCCACTACATCAATCGTAAAAATCATCGTCATCGTCATGGTCGAGTTTCAGACCACGCAACGACTTCTTGACAAAGCGGGTTCTCCTGGCCTCCTCCAAATCGTCATCTTGCTGGTTCATCTCAAGTCTCTCGTCTGAATGTTTGACTGCACCAATGTCGACCAAAACCTTTTCCAAGTCGGCTATCTTGCAGTCGCTGCCACCCAACTGGGTGAGCGTGACGTAGTTCTTGACAATGTTCTTCTTGTGGTAGATGATTAGCGTCGGGCAGTTGGCCTCCGGGTAGTTTTCCACGCACCTGTTTGCTGGGATCTCTATGACCTTGATCTCGGGGAACTTCTGCGCCAACGTCACCAAAATCAGCGCCAAAAGACGGCTCTGCACCGCCAGCTGAAGCGACATGTGCACTAAGACAAAGCACTCTTCCAGTGCCTTCGTCACCTCGTCCTCATACTCCGGTTTGGTAACGTGATATACCGAGCCATACTTCTGCTTCTCGCCCAACTTGCGAAGCTCCTGGAACCGTTTCATCTTGTACTCGTGCAAGAAATCCTCGTCCTCTTCGTCCTCCAACTCTTCGAGCTCGCCCAACGTTTTGTTCTCGAGCCGATTGTCGTGCGCCCTTTTCACCGCTTCTTCCATGGCTTCTTCGAGCTCTTGCGTCGGCGACTTGGGTCTTTGCGGAATGATTCCGTGGGCACGGAGAATGTCGTTCCACTCCGTGTCTTCATCGGGGTTAACCTCCACGGGCACTTGGATATCTTGTAAACTCATAAGAAAGAAGGTGTGCAGGCGATTCCGGACTTGATATAGTGAGCGAGCGTCTGAAATAGAGAAGACAGAAAAAGAAGCGATAGACAGAGAAAAAGAGAAAAAGACAGAGAAAGATAGAGAAAGACAGAGACAAGATTGAGAAAAGTAAACAGAGACAAAATAGAGAATATAGACAAGAGAGACAAGTAGCAAGATAATTTCCAAAGGTTGAAGGTACGGCGAGCCTCAGGAAAATTCAGAAACTGCGAAGATATCTGAGTGGAGAAAGTGTCTCAGAACTATGGAAATAGGCAGGGCTAGTGTAGTTCACGAACTCTGCCTATATTCTTACTTTTCTCTTAGTGATTAAGGTTTACGCGCTCAAAAGTACCTAAGGTGTAACTCGAATGTACTTGAATTATTTTGTCTGTTGGATTCAAAGTGACTCGCTAAGTAGTGAAAGCTAAATCTGGTCAAATGGCTCTATTACGTCATCGAGAACAATTCATTTGTCTTTCAAAATCCATCGTGCCATTTTTACATTAAACTCGTATTTTTGTTTTATGTCAGTATCTATTTTACGTGACAACTAATTTGTTTCCTCTCCGCACTTTTCCAGATTTATTGCATTCCGTCTTAGAATCCACCCAAAACCAAAAATCGGTTTTGCCCAAGTTGGACTCATTTTTGAAAACACTAGAATGTGAAACAGAATCCTCTTAAAAAGTGAGCAACTCTTCAAAAGACTACGATTTGTCATGTCCACTTATGCAACTAAAACAGGTGTACGGGTGCAAACACCAACCACCTCCAACTTCATCTCCTTCCATGGTCAAGTTTTATCTCAAGGCGAAAGCCGAGCTTTCCAATGTGACGGATCTCGAGCCCAATGACTCTCCTTCATCTCCGTTTGAGTACACTTTTAGAATCGAATGCACAAAGTGCAGAGAAGTTCACGACAAACCGGTGACAATCAATATTTTCGAACAGCACGACATCTCTGGATCCAGAGGAGAAGCCAGTTTTGTGTTCCGATGCAAAAGTTGCAAGAGCGAACACTCGGCGCAGATCGAGCGGACCAAAGAGAAAATCTCTGCCAGTGGCGAATGGGCCAAGTTGTTGTCCATCGATGCTAGAGGAATCGATTTCGTGGAGTTTATCCCAGACGGGCAATGGAAATGTGCTGCAGCAGAGTCCAGCACCAAGTTCGAAGAGGTGGACTTGGAAGACAAGGAATGGTACGACTATGACGACAATAAGGGCGAGGAGGTGAGTGTTACAGAAGTGGAGTTTGACATTGCCAGATCCTGAGGCTGGCACAAGTTGCTACGATAGCGGAGTTCTGAAAGGTGTACTTAAAGAGTACCATCGTATCAATTGGACGACATGCTCTACTACTTTATAACCAATGTACTCCTTCTCACTGTCCTCATCAATATTCACTGTAACCCTTTCAATGCATCACATCATTATTCAGCTTTCTGTTCCTCATTTCTTCAAGCGTTTCTCTGATTGTACAGCTTTCAGTTTGTCAGCCCATTGACATTTACGTAATATATCCTACCTCATGAATTCCACTTACGGCACTGGCCTATTATTAGAACTTCATTGTTGACATGCGGAATACCGTGACACTAAAGCCCAATTCTGAGTACTCCAGTTATTTCGATAATACGATATTCGTAGCTTTATTATTCTGCTCGTCACATAATTTCAGTAGCTGAAATGCTACTCTTACTCTGCCACGAGAGCTCTTCTATTGGTTTTCTCATACAGTTATTGTATGTTTTCATGGCAGATCGCATCTTGATCAGCCTACCGGATACATTTCTGAGCTTGTAAGTGACTATAAGGCTGCTTCTCATTCATTGGCTCGAGTATTATTCATCGAACCACCTGACATCTTTTACTGTATAATGAATTGAACCACCTGACATCTTTTACTGTATAATGAATTCAAATTCTCTACAAGTATGTCTATTGGATTCCAAGGGACAAATCGACACTGACTGTCTTTAAAAATGAAATAGAAAACGACAACTAGCCTTAAATTAAACTAAACTAAATTCTTCGCATCTCGCACGTCATGCATCGTATATTCTTCATTCAGTAAATATAACAAAAGCCATGACGTTCGCAGTCTGTCCTATAAGGTTTTAAGGTTTAAGGTTTTAAGGGTCTTTCTTGAATACACATTAGACAGTGTGCCGTCGTAATTGATTTTCGATGAAAATATAGTGGTAAATCACTTTCAAAAATGCCTTTTGGGGAATTCGAAAAGCCGTCATATCAATTGGCACATACATGTAAGTCAATTATTCAGAACAAACGAGCTCTTGCAATGGCCGATCCAGAATCTCTGCTCACATAAGCAATATTGTTCAGTACCAATATTGTTCAGTACAAATCAGACTTTCAACCCAGTCAAACATGATCTACACCTGCAGCCCAGCCACTTTTTCTGCGCCATCTTCAATCACAAGGGAAGCAACATTTGATTCTTATATACAGTGTCTATTTCATCATCGAGACGATTATTTGGTGGCACTAGCCAAGTAGGTGATCAAGTCGTTTCTGTCCTTTGGCTTCTTCAAACCACCGAAAGCCATCTTGGTACCTGGAATGTACTTCTTTGGGTTCTCCAAGTAGTCAGACATGGTTTGCTCGGACCAGACGACACCCTTCTTCTTGTTGGCGTCGGTGTAAGAGTAGCCAGCAGCCTCACCAGACTTTCTGCCAAAAACACCGTGCAAGTTTGGACCAACCTTGTGTGGTCCGCCCTCCTCAACGGTGTGACATTGCAAACATCTGGTCTTGAAGAGAGTAGCACCCTTCTTTTCAGAACCTTTTTCGAATTTAGCTGGCATTATGGAATAAACTTTTTGCGAGAAAAAAAATCTAGCGAGCAAAAAAAACCAGAGCCAACCACCGGTGTCTTTATATATCGGGCTGTCATTTGTTTCTTTGCACGCCAATTACTGCACTGATGATTATCCAGCGCGCCGCCATTGGCCAGAAAAAGGAAAGACTAGGTCACGTGCAGCAACCTCTCACATTAGTCGGCTCATTGTGCGCACACACAAACATGTACCCGTGGAAAAAGAAGACGAAGGAGTAGCGAAAAGGCGTGATGTTCGTAAGACCGAAAAGAAACTTTCTGGAGCCGTTTGTGATGGAGAGGGGTCGAGGGATTACGCTCAACCGATATATCCGAAACCTGCACACAATTATCGAGAGTGACTCGGCCTGCATGCAACACAAGAGTGACTCGGTTTGTATGCAATCCGAGACACTCAAGATGTATTAAGAAGGCCCAAAAGTAGATTCTGTAAATGGATCAAGCATCGAAAGAAGGATTGCAAGAGGACTGCATGAAACCAGTAAAGGGATTACTAGCTTCGTTAAGCAGTGAGTTGTATGGAAATGGCGTTATTCCATACGTCATGGAAAATGTAAGTGGTGTGAAAACCTTCCACAGCAACTACTGCGAAAATTGGCTGTCTGAAGCGATGCGAACATCCACGTATGACGTAGCGATGCTGGAATGTGTCAAAAACGTGATGTGCAGAGAGAACATCGAATTGTATTCTCAGAAAACAGGTTGAAACGCCCGTTCGTGTAGTTCTAAACGGTGAAGTAGATCACTGCGTAGATCACTTCATAGATCACTGCGATGCATTGTGTCTGCTTGGGCTCCGGCTTGGCGAACGAGAGAAGGACCTCTGCAGAGCATTCGAAGGTGAGCGAGAAAACGATCTTTGCAGAGGCGACCGCGAGTAGGATGCGGACCTGGACCTGGAGTAGGAGCGAGACGAGGCATACGAACCCGATCTGGATCTGGAATACGAACCCGATCTGGATCTAGAATAAGAACCCTCCCTCGACGAGAAGGAGCCCCGGCCGCGCTTGCGTCCACGGTCTTCCGGGAGCGCTTTCAACACCAGCCGCATCTCCTCCGTGAGCACGCCCAAGCCGATCGCCGTGAAGTAGTTGATGGAGAACATGATGTGGTCGGCATCGGCACGCGACACGTCCACCACGGGGAAAAGGCCACGGAGGTGCACGCGAACATCCGGGTCCAGAAGAAGCCGCTTGAGAGAGTCCACGCCCAACTCCTCCACCAACTCCTGGAACAAGAACTTGATGAACACTCTGCTGGCGCTGGAGGTGTCTGTCTCGGTCAACGTGATGACGCCGAGCGTCTCGTGCGGCGCCAAAACGTCTGCAGCGACCAAGTGGCCAAAGTACTTGCCCATGTTGCGGAGCTGGGCGCCCTCGTGCTGGTAGAGAGCGTCGTACGAGCGGCGGAACTGCGCCACGAACGCCGCGTGCCAGCGTCGCGACGATCCGCACAACTTCTCGCCTAGCACGCCAAAGTACTTGGAGTACGTCTTCTCCTGCGCGCAGCACTTGACCAACATGTCTGTCATCACGGCGTCCGACAACTGTGCGCTGCGCTGGAGCCGGAGGAGCTTGTGCACGGCCTCGTCCGCGGACATGGACGACATGACCGTGAGGTAGATGCTCTTTTGGTGCTGTAGGAGCGTGGCGTCCGTCATGTCGGTGACAGCCTCTTTGGTCTCCTGGATGATCTGTTCGTTGGTAGTATTGTCTTGGTTGGTCTGTTCGTCGTCGTCGAGGATCTCCGCCCGAAGAGCGGCGTACGCCGCGTCGGCCTCCGCCACGTCCTCTGTAGGGTCAAACCAGTCGAGGGCCGCCTCCACGGGCTGCGGCTCGGCCAAGTCCACGTCGTGCGGCTGGACGTCTTCGGCCGGCACCACATCCAAGTGCCGCGGCACCGCAGGGCCAAGGCCGTCGCGCCGCGCCCGCATGAGCTCGGTGATGCGCCGCATGGCCTGCGCCAGCGCCTGGCCCTCGTGGAGCACGTCGCGGAGCCGGCCCCAGATCATGTCTGCCGCAGCGGGTGCGTGCGCGTCCATCCACGAGCCGAGGCGGCGCATTAGCGCCGTGGCCACGCGCACCGTGTCGTCGGAGGGCCGCTCAAGAAGAAGCTGGAACACCTGGAGCAAGACGGTGTCGGTGGCCACGGCAAAGCGCACCAACTCGGCGAGAAACGCCGCCGCCGCGTCCACGCCGCGTCCGTCGTTGCGCAAGTACGCCCGCTTGAAGAGCGCCGCCGTTCGTGCCGCCACAAGACCGCCCACTTGCGGAAGTTGCAGGTTGAGCACGCCCACGAGAGCAGCGAGCGGCGCGGCGGCTTGCGGCTGGCGCATGGCGCGCGAGAGCACGCTGCGGGCGACGAGGCCGCGGCCGCGGACGAGGTTGAGGCGGAAGAGGTCGACCGAGTGGCGGCGGAGCGCTGGCGACGACGCGGCGGCCGCGCAGATGCTGTCGATGTTGCGGGCGAGGCCGGTCCACGCTGCCGCGGCGGTCATTGTTTGGTTTGTGGTGGTTGTGTTTGTTTGGTTTGTGGTTGTGTGGTTTGTTACTGGATCTTCCCGCTTTGTCTCATTCAGCTCGGGCTCTCTTTGTTGCCTTTCTGTAGACTTGCCATCGGCGCTCTCGTGGCCATGCTCTTTGCTTCCATCGACATTCTCGCCATGCTCCTTGTTTCCATCGGTAGCCGTGTCTTTTGTGCCTTCGATTCGTTCGTTTTTATTTTCGCTTTCCTTGCTGTTTGTGTTTCCGTTTTCCTTTGTTTCCGTTGCCGTGCTGTTTTCCTTTCCACTGACAACACCGATTGTATTATTGCTTCCTTTCTGGTCCTCTTTCTCGGTTCTAGACGCCATGCTAAGAAAGTGGAGGTGTAGATGTTGGAATGCACACAGGCGCATCGCATCGAGGTGGACTTCTAATCGACTACTGCTCATCATTAATCCAGACCATCGACCGTTGTCCTCTGTTCTTATCGTCACATCGATTTTCATCCACTCTGATTACATCTGATTACATCTGATACGTCTGATACATCTAATACAACTGATACAACTGATACATCTGATACATCTCATTTATCATCTCATCTGATTACACCTGATTACACCTGATTACACCTGTTCCATCTGAATACACCTGATTACACCTGGTCCATCTGAATACACCTGATTACATCTCCATCTGATTCATCTGCTGATTCATCACCGTACACGTTTTCTCCATGCTTCCCTCGCGCCGCCATCTTGTGCCCGCGTCGCACATCAAGGCCCGCCTCGAACACTTTGTGGAAACAGGCGAGGTGCGCCGCTGGTCCGACCGCCAGCAGGCCCGCAAGCTCGAACACGCGGCCGAAAAGCGCCGCGCCGCCGTCTCGCGCAACAAACCGTCGCTCCAGAAAACGCTCTTGTTGTTGCAGGCCAAGTACGACGCCGTGCCCTTGCAAACGCCCACGGGCGTGCTTGACCTCCAGCGCCTCACCGCCAAGGACCTCCGTGTGGACTCGGCCAAGAGCTTGTCGATTTTCCGCGCCTTGGTGGGCTTCAACAGCGCCCGCCCGACCGCCAAAACTGCCAGTCTGCCCGGCCTGTCCAGTCTGCCCGGCCTGTCCAGTCTGCCCGGCCTGTCCAAAGCCGCCGCCACAACATCTGCCGCCCTCCCGCGCCCGCCGTCGCGCCTTCTTCTCGCGCTTCTCGGCTCGTCGCCCGACCAGATCAAGGACCCCTATGTCGTGACCCGAGACGTGCTCAAGCTTCTTGCCCGCGACAACGACCCGCTCCGCGCCATGCACTTGTGCCGCTTGGCCGGCCCCAACGCCACCGCCGGCCTCAACGCCGTCCTCGAGTGGTGCCTCGACCGCTCGGACGTGGAGCTCGCCCACCGCTGCTTGGCCAACGCCGCCCGCTGGCGCATCCCCACCTCGACCCACACCTATGTCCACTACTTTGGCGGGCTCGCGCGCTGCCACGAGTGGGGCAAGGTGCCCGACGACTTGGTGGCCCGCACGCTCCGGCTTTTGGACCGTCTTGACGCCGTGCCGCTCGAGGTGTTCAACGCGGCACTCTCGCTCGTGGCAAAGTGCTTCTCGGCCAACCAGCAGGCCATGGTCGACTTGCTCGAGCACGCCGGCGACCGCGGCGTCGCGCCGTCCGCCCACACCTACACCATCTTCCTCAACGGCGCCCGCCACCTCCACCGCCTGCGGGCCGACGCCATCCGCGCCGACACCTCGCTCTCTGCGCCCGTGCGGACCAGGCGTCTCTTTGAGGCGCACGCCCGCCTCGTGCAGACGGCCAACATGGTCATGGGCCGTGTTGTCGCCGGCGCCACGCCGCCCGTGCCGCCATCCAAGGCCGCGGCCGAGGCGGACCCGCTGCTCTTGGCCGAGTACCGCAAGCAGTGCCGCCGCGTGCTCGTGGACGTGGATCCCGTGTTCGCGGCCACGTTCTTGCAGTGCTACGTCAACGGCGCCGCCGGAACGGCGCAGAACCCTCGCCTGGGCGCCCACTACCGCTACTTGCAGCAGGCGCTCGTGTACCTCGAGGCGTGGAGCCCTGAGGTGGCGGCCATGTTGCGCTTTGCCCACGCCGAGGCGCCGTTCGAGCCCGCTGCCGCTGTGCGGGCCAAAGTGGACGCCCGGCTCGCGTCAGCGCCCGAAGCTACGGCGTACCTGCCGCACAACCTCACGCCGGTGGCCACGGAAGACATCAACCCGATGGTGATCTTTCCGCCGCCAGCGTTCTCGTCCAACAAGACACGCGCCATTTTCTCGGGCAAGAAGAAGCCGTTGGTCGACTTTGGCCGTCCGACGTTCGCCGATATCCATAAGGCGGTTTTGAACCGCACATACGAGACTTCCAAGGGCAAGTTCGGCAAGAAACTTCCGCGGCTGCAGCAGGTGTCGTTGGAGCGGCGCCCGGGCGTCAACAAGTTCTTGCTTCACCTCGCGCTCGATGCCTTGGTGAAGTTGGGCCGCCACGCCGAGTTCTACAGGGCTATGTGGTATGCTCTTTCGACGTGGGGCGGCTTGTACGTGGACAAGACCCGGTTGGGTCTGCAATTGGCGTGCCAAGCGGTTCCGGCGACAGAATATCCCGAGATTCCTCATGCAAAGGAAAGGAAGCCGACAAGAGAAGCAAAACGCACCGAAAAATCCACCGATACACCTTCCAACAAAAAATCCTCCGCTGAACCCTCCAACGAAGAGTCCAAACCTTCGCTCAACGAAAAGTTGCGCAGCTCGTCCACCCACGACAACAGCATTCTCGACACCATGCTTGTGGAGAATTTCATCCACAAAATTGAAGAATGTTTCCCCCATTCAGCAGTGCCGGCAAGATTTGCTGCCGAGTTGGTGGCGGCTCTAGTCAGCCACGACACAAACATGGCTAGGACGTTGCAGCCACGCGAGAAAACCTTTGATGCTGTCTTTGCCCTTCTCAACAGAGACGTCTATCTTTACAATGACAAAAACTGGCACCAGGGCACCGTGGGAAATCGCCGCAGAGATGTCCCCAACAACACGCCTAAGCGATCTTTAACCGAGGCCCAGCTTCATGACATACTTGATCCCCTTTTGGTGCTCATTAGAAGCATCATAGTCCACGAGGGTCGTGTTTATGCTCATGTGGCCAACCGAAAGTCGCTTATGCTGAACCGTTTTGTCGAGTCGTACATTTCACTCGTTAACAAGCTTTACGACTTCACATGGACCGACGCACCAGACAACAGCGCCGCCGCTATCAGCATTCACAAAAAGATTCTTGCTGGCGGCATTTTCTTCTACAGACCCCAGGCCCTTGTGGATCCTCGTGACAAGATTGTGTACGCTGACAACGTGCGCCAGTCCATGGAGTTTTTGTACAAGACATTGAAGGACAAGCTGGACCTCAGCCTGGGCGACAAGCGCTTGATGCATGCGCTTCGGTCGTTGTTCACGATGGACACGCAGGCTCCAGAAGCTGTTGCCAAGTTGAAGGGATTGCAGAATAAAATCTACGACCTCTGTCGTTAGAAAGGCGACTGAGGGATCGATTCTACGGCACCGCAGCTAGAGGCACATGGACTGAGATTGATGAGGAAATGAGATGGGATCATGTGTGCTTGGTGTCTTGGATAATCTGATCAGTTTTGTCATTCTCTCAGATTTGTTCTACATTCTCTTAGATTTGTTCTACATTCCCTCGACTTGTTCTGCCTTTTCTCAGAATGTTCCACCTTTTATCAGAATGTTCTACATTTTCTCAGACTGTTCTACATTCTACAATCTGCTCTTCCCTTATGTGATTGTGTTGCTGGTCCCATGTATATAGCCACCAAACCAGCGAATACATAGTGCATAAAACCATAAAACAGCTAGTCTAAAGTGTCTTATCAGCACTTGTACCTGAACTGTTTTAGAGTGATAATGTTGGTTATGATGTTAGTAGTATTGAAAATTTAATAATTATGATTTCACTAATGTATCACAAGTATGTGCTGAAACTACTGTTTTATACTTACATGTATTAGTGTTTTATGATTATTTATTTATATAATCGTTTCCTGATGAGATTCCTTCACTCATAACTCTTTTAGAGCTATTAATATAATTAGCATAAATTTATTTAAATGATAAGAATGTTCAACCTCTAATCAAGTACTACAAGTCCGTCTGACCTGTACGTAACACATATCACCATGGCTCTTTTCTTGATAAGAGATCCACTCCATCAAAACTACTCGGAATTCTTCGACTCGTGTTTCAATCTTCTTCCTCTTGATACACTGGGTATTCATGTTCTTGTGGGGACAGCATTTCCCGATTTGACAACGACTCGTCATGTTCTTCTGACTCTATATGCTCAACTAAGAGACAATTCCACTAAGCACGGTTTTCCTCCCGAATTGGAAATCGACGTGTTGCTTCGTCCGTCGGGCCAAAGTTACAAATCCCAGTATTGTGTGAAGGGCGAATTTCCTGATCCTCCAGCGCACATTGTGCCGATTGATGCTGAAACTGAACAATGTGATTTTCCGTCCGAAAACAATCCTAAAGATGCAAATGACAAGAAGGCTATTACGGCCGTAGGCGGAACATTTGACCATATCCACGATGGGCATAAGATTTTGCTTCAAACAGCGGTTTTATATGCTCAAAAACATGTGATTGTTGGTGTCACAGGGCCAAAACTCCTTCAGAAGAAAAAGTACGCCGAAATGCTACAGCTGTTGCCAGAACGAATCGACAATGTGTGCAAACTTCTTCAACTTCATTTGCCTTCAGGTGTGCTGTTTTCTATTTACGAGATCAACGACGTATGTGGGCCTACAGGTTTTGTTCGAGATATTGATATTTTAGTCACCAGCCAGGAGACAGCCAAAGGTGCAGAATTCGTCAATAAATACAGAAAAGAACAAGGCTTTTCCAGCTTGGAGGTGGTGGAAGTCGGCGTCGTGGGAGGAGACGGCTCCGACAATTGGAGTGGAAAGCTCAGCTCAACAGACTTCCGCGAGAGGGAGTGGCGCAAATTACACCCGTGAACTGGAAATATTTCACTTATGACGAAACCAAGTACAGTAGATACTCTCCAAAGAGGCGTACTTTTCCATAGACAAGATATGCGAGCTGCTTCAATCCTCTAATGGGCCAAAAGCAAGAGCTTTACCGGATAGAGATACCACGCTCGTATGGGTTCACCCTACGTGGAGTACGGTCCGGGTGGTCCAAAGCAAGCGACACGTGCGAGTCAAACTTCAGAATCTCTTGGAGCAAATTCAAGTCTGCCTTGTCCATGTCGAGGTACCGGCCCTTGTCATTGCTGTCCGCAAGAGCAATTTTAATTTTCTCGAACGCTTGAATGCCAAGACCCAATTTTTTGCGCAACCGAGTCTTCGTGTCTTCAAACAACTCGTCCGGAAATACTGCAAACACAAAGGGCTTGCTGTGAACGTAAGATGTCGACTTGTGGAAATGGAAAACTGGGATAATATTCAACAGTTTCAAGTAGCGTTGGGCCAATTGGAACTCCAGCCGGAGAGTCTCATCTGTAATGTCAGAGTCAGATGTATAGTTCTCGTCGAATCGTTTGAACATGTCGTGGCTAGTCAATATTTCCACTTCTGCCGGAAAATATCCGCAATAATACTCGTACTGGCTATTCAAATCTTCAATAGACCGGTCAAACTTGACGAGGTCTGCATACTTGTAGTCTTGGCCAGCCCATACAAGTAAATTGCTCCAGTGTTCTTTAGGCACATCCATCTTATCGATCACTTTTTTAATGAGATCTGCAACCGTGCTCGTTTTCGGCACAAGCATGTCAAGGAGATGGAATTGAAGAATCGTATTGAGCCAGTAAATTTTGACTGATTTCATATTCTCGTACTCTTTCAATGTGATGTTGAGGACCTCGTACTCAAACTGAATTGTTGTAGACACTGCCACTTGCTTGTTAAAAATTTGTGACAAAACCAAATTTGATGACAATGGGAGTCGGCTGCCGCTGTTGTTGAGCACAAAGAGACGCAAGTGCTCCGGGTTAACATTATTTCCAAGCTTCATAGCAATTTCTTCCGCCAATTCTTGATAAGTGTATGACGTAGATACCCACATATCAAAAGATCTACTCATTTCTTTAGCCAATTGGATTTCTTGGGCCTCCGTAGTTTCTCCGTTAGTGGACTCCGTCTCTGGAGTCTGTTCATCGGCGACAAAGTTACTGTCTTCCTCATCGTCTCCAGCCTTGCAAGGTTTTACCATGATATGGAACCTTGTCGATAAGAAGTCATAGTAATCTCTAGCGTTACTAAACTTCTTTTCCACCGCACTACTCTCGACGTTGGCGATCTGGACGGTCAAAATGTCTCCAGTGCCTAGTTCGTTTTTCTCGAGCGTGACACTTGAATCGACTGGTTCTATGCGAGTCAGTGATACTTCTTCGAAAAATTCCAAAGGTGTCAGTTCATCGAAGCCGAGGACCTTATTGATTGGCTCCATCAACTTTGATACCACAGTGTCCTTAGGTACGCTAGCATAAGTGACTCCACGAACTTCATTCAACACAGGATCGAAATACTTGATGAATATCTTGACATCGCTATCATCAAAATGCGCAGGTTTTGCATCTTGATTGCTAACGATACGATCAGCCAATGCTTCAAAATCAAATATTTCAGGAGCAATTTTTGTCGTAGGAGGAATGATGTGGCCCAACTCTTTCCGCAGTTCTTCCACAAAAAATACTAACTCGTCGTACTTGCGTTTGAAGCAATGTGTGTACACGTCATTAATGGTTGATTCATACATCTCTGGAGGAACAGCGGAGTCGGGTCTGCTTGTTCTATTGTTGCGATGTTTGACTGTAAGTAAACGGAATGGAAATTTGGAGAGGTCATTGTCGTCATCGATGGAGATCGCATCGTCTTCTGTACCGAGAGCGTTCTCCTTCTCGTAGCCTAACTCCTGGGCCACAAGTTTGTATAAAGAGGCAAATGTCATATCCTTCTTCACAGAGAGCACTGGAGGGTATGCGCGTTTGTCAAAGATGTTCGGGTCGTAGAATTTTGGTTTCGCTGGATCTGGGTATGTGTCAAACCCATTGTAGCAGACAAAGTTGTCAACTGTCGCGAGCTTGACATTTGTGTAGAACATGGCTTCACGCTTCTTCTTTTCCCAGTTGGCAAGCTCCTCACGCTCTCTATTGATTTGTTCAGATACGTGGTCTGGGATAGACGCAAGCTTTTCAGGAAGTACAAACTCCATCTCTGATTCACGGTAGTAAACTAACATGTATGCTGAAGTTGCTCTCCGGATCAAGTACTCATTGCGCTCCAGGCGAGTGAGCAGACGTAACTGTACAGGTGACAACTCCTGAGCACCAAAGTTTTCTTGGAAAACTTGCGATGGGGTCACCTTCCACACCTTATCGTCATCAAAACGGAGCCACGTTTGGCTGTTGGCTTCTGGTTTTATCATGGCATAGTAGTGCCCGTTGGAAATGCTTCCCTGGTGTACAAGTACACCGTGAAGTTTATAGTTCCAGTTCTCGTTGCGCACTGCCGGAGGTAAATCAGCATCCAAATATGGGCTGAGGTCGATTTTGTCAGGAAACTCGTATAAATCATCGATTTTCACGAGATCATCGACCATAAAATCATACTCGAACCGTTTCAATTGTAAATGCAACACAGGAGGGAAGGACTCGAATACCACACCCTTCTTTGCATCCTGATAGCCGTATTCCTCACCTGCCTGATATTTGTTTTCTCCCTCAAGCATTTCGATTTCGATGTAGTTCTCGAATGACTGTTGCAAATTGCGGAACCCTTTCACGTTGAGTTGAATATCCCAAAATTCCTCTACACGTGAAGATTCATATGGCACATTGACACACTTAATGTACAGTTTCATCTTGCCGACGAAAACGTCGTTCAATTTCTTTTCAATGGGCGTGCCTTTCATGGCTGTCTCGAGACGGTCCATTAGCACACGGTTGAGTTCCTGGACATCGTGTTGCGTAAAGGCATCTGAAGAATCCCAACCAAATGATTTAGTAAGTTCCAACGTTCCGACCGGTTCATTGGACAGCTGCATGAGGTAAAAAATACGCTGCAATGCCAAAGGAACGGCTTTGCTGCCGGCACCGTCGTCGGTAGGAATTTGGCATACCAAGTCTCGAAATACTCGTGTGGTATAGTACGATTGGAGTAACGAATTGAGGTAGCATGTAGCTCCCTGATTGTTCAAACCCACGTAACCCGTGTGCGCCTTAGAGTCGTATTCCACGAAATTGTGCCACAATACCCCTGTAGCAGAGTCGTCAATGACACGAACATATCCCGTGATATTCAATGTGTTGTTTTCGAGAATAGCATGGGTCTGATTGCACTTTGCGGGGTTAGCAAGATCGCGGCCTGTGATGAAGGCCGAAAAACCCCAGTCCGTTTCGTTCTTGTTGAATCTGTGGCTTGAACTCGACGGGTAATGGGCTTCTGGATGTTCTGGATTCCACATGTCCAACGCAAACTGTGCGCACACATACCAGTCGGGTCCATGCGACTCGGATGGATGCGGCTCCATGTAAAGTGACACTGTATCATTGTTTCCTCTTGGAAACAAGAGCATATTCCACAGAAAGCCACCGCACTCGAAACGGCCGCTGCGCACTTTATCTTCACGGCGTACTGAGTTCCAGTCGGAGATGGTCCACGTGTAATGAGCCTCGCCCAATACGGGATATTCTGGAAGCGGTTTCATGAGCCTCAGCGCAAGTTTTTCGTACTCGTCTGCTTTAGGGTACAACAGCAGCGGCGCCAGTTGTGAAGCAGCCTTGCTGGGTTCGTTTTCAGGGGCACACGCATCCATGTCGTCCATGGCGTCAGGATCGGAATCATCGGCGCTGTCAGCGTCGCTGGCGCTAAGAACTATGGCGTCGGGCGGTTTTTCCCCGACAATGTCGCAGTCGCTATCAATGTCAATGATTTTGTCGTCGTTATCGATCATGTCGTGAATCTATGGGGACGAAGGGCGATTTTCAGGATGGTTGGGACTAGATCCGGGTGCTTTTGGGCCTGGCGGCTACTAGATTTGTTTTGCGCTCTTGTAGATGCAGAAATGGGCAAAATTGATGCGGAAAAAACGTGGAGATCGAGGCTCAAGCCAAGTATTGCAATTGAGTAGTTATATTCCTGGGTTCCTTGCACGAAGTTGCAAAGTAGGAAGTACAGTGGAAAAATGTAGCAAGGGATAGAAAGGTAGGTGATGTGAGAGTCACGTGGACTGTCTGCAGGATTTGACATGGCCATAGTAGCAAAGGAGTTGAAAGGATGATTGAAAAAAGAAAAAACATGAAAAAAGTGGAAACTGAACTCTTCTAATACAGAGGAAGTAAGAGAAAGACGTTACTGGAAAAAGGAAATTTTGACGCAGTCGAACAACAGGTCATTGTAAATTGAGCGGCTTGATCCAGATTGTAAAGTAGATCGAATATAGATCAATTGTGGATGATATGATACGGACCAGAGAATATATGGGTCTAGCCGAGGGTTGTTTACTACTTTGGTCAGCTAAACTGAAAATGCTTTTATTTGCTTTGGATGACGAATTTATTGGTCTGTTTCCATGTTCATGTATGAGTGTGGATTATGTATATTATCGCGCGGATGGACTATAATGTTCAAGTACCATGAAAGGACGATTCTGGGATTTTCGTACGAGAAAATGTGAAATGTGTGGGGTAAATGGACGAGATTACTGGAATAGTCCATCTGTTGTATCTTACCGACAAAGGACGAAAGTTCTTATCTATTCATCAAAAAAGGTAATTTACTTGAAGGACAGTACTTTTCAACACGAAAACCAGATGTTTGTTACATTTACTGATGGCTTCTTTAAGTATAAGGTGTAGAATAACGTGTCACTTGTAGTTCCGTTCCAAAAGTGTCGCTTATCTCTTTTAGTCTAATTAGAATAGTGGTCTGCATCTTTAAGACTCCAGGAAAAATGGAATGCTATAGGAGAGTGGTATACTAATGGTTAGAAAACATCACGAATAAGATCTCAGGATTATTATAGTATATACCAGCTTTTGATAGGAGTATGTAGTCCAAACAGTGTTGATAAGAGCATGTAGTCCAAACAGTATTGATAAGAGCGTGTTAACAGTATTGTGTTCAGGCCCCTCAGTACAGATGCAAGCATTAATTGTATCATGTTACTCTGGTGCATTTGAAATTGTCCAAGACGGTATCGAAAAGTGGTGTATTTCTATCTGTTCAAACCTATTTGCCATTATGCACTTTGACCATGCATCACTGGCTATTCTTTGTGGTATTCAGTTTGAGATCAAGAGCGGAATTTCAAGGAATTTCAAGGCAAGATTAATGGCTCGGAAACGAAAGCTTATTTGCGAACAAGTGTGTGAAGGCGAACGCATTGTCTTGTAGAGCCAATGAAAGCTGCAAGAAGCAAATATGGCGCTTATAAACCAGTATAGAGCAGTTAGACAGAGATCTACAGTATATATTAGCACAGGCAGAGAGCACTATAGGGTAGGGGACATCAAGAGATGCTAGAAGATACCGTGGATGACATGCTACAATCTGATGTCGGAGAAAAATTGCTAGCATGGCGTTAAGACAATAGTCTTGTGGGAACTACATTAGCCATAGGAGCCACGACAAGAAAAGAGATTCATGAGCGAGATCGGACGAGCCCAGAGATGCAATGCCGCACTTTTCGGTAGACCACTTGTACGCAGCTGCGGCGTGGGCAAACTTTAATTTGCAATTTCCAATGTGAGTAAATGAACACACGCCTCTATGGATGTGTGGATTCCGTTTCGTGGGCCCACGGAGAATGCAAATTTTTTGCCTGCGACATGAAACATACATGGCACGCAAGGGGGAAACACACATACATCGACCAGATATGCGCTACTCAAAAAGCTCCTGACGCAACTCCTACCAGCTCCTGCTGCACCATTGTCGTATTGGCTGCTGTGTCCCCTGCAAGTGATGGCTCCTTGACAGCGATTAGATGGCGCACAGGTGGAGTTACAGGAGGCATGCACGTAATTAGCCTGTTTCGGATACAGGAGCTGCGAACCTGAACCATGCGAGGCACATTGAATGCCACACGCAGAAACGAGAAAAAAGAAAAGAGAAATCGAAGAAAATAAAATGGAATAGAAAGAAAAAAGATTGTAGCACTCACGGTGTATTCTGGCTGCCTCTTCGCCCAGTCCGTCGTGCCAAGGACTCCGGCCTCGCGCCAACATCTATAACCAGTTGGCCAAAACGGAGTGGGCAAAACAGTCAAGAGCGCGCACCGCCAAGGCCGCGGGCCTGCACATGGATCGACAAATCTCGTCCTGCACTGGTTGCGGCAACGTCCGGAGAAGACAAAGCGTGGGGCCAGAACAACAGCGCGCAAATGCACGCTGCGAGCTTTCCGAGGGCAACGCGCGTCGGCGCCTGCGCGGACCGCCCCCTGCGGTGCAGGATGCCTGTGGTGCTTGTATAAAAAAACATCACCGGCCGCATCCTCGTTTCACCTCCAAGGTTATTCTTCTACAGTCGTTCCTTTCCCTCCCTAGAAAAACCTCGCCTTCGCTCTTTGATTATGTTGTTCAAATCGCTCGTTCTGGCTGCCTTGGCTGCCACCGCCTTGGCCCAACCTGTCCAACAACACCAGCACCACCAGCACGCCAAAAAGGACCAAATCACCCACACCGTGATTGTCACCGCCGGCGCCGCTGCTCCTTCTTATGCTGCCGCCGTTGAGGTTTCCTCTGCCGCTGGCTCTGCCGCTGACTCTGGTGCCGCTTCTGCTCCAGCCTCTGCTGCTGCGTCTTCTGGTGCTTCTCCTGTCGCTTCTGGCTCTTCTTCCTCTTCTAGTTCTTCTAGTTCTTCCGGCTCCGGCTCCGGCTCTTTCTCCGGTGCCGCCAAGGCCATCACCTACACTCCTTACGCCGACGACGGTTCTTGTAAGGATGCCTCCACTGTCAAGTCCGAGCTTGCCAAGCTCTCTGGCTTTGAGGTGATCAGAATCTACGGTGTCGACTGCAACCAGGTTCCAAACGTTTTGGCTGGTTTGTCCTCGGGCCAGAAGATTTTCGCCGGTATCTACAACACCGACAACATCTCCGGTGACATTGAAACCTTGGCCTCGGCTGTCAAGAATGCCGGTGGTTGGGACATTGTTGACACTGTTTCCATCGGTAACGAGTTGGTGAACGGTGGCCAGGCCACTGTTTCGCAAGTCGGCTCTTACGTCAAGGAGGCCAGATCTGCTTTGACTTCGGCCGGCTACAGTGGCTCTGTTGTCGCTGTCGACACTTTTATTGCTGTCATCAACAACCCAGGTCTCTGTGACTACTCCGACTACATGGCTGTCAACGCCCACCCATACTTTGATGGTGGTGTCACTGCCGAGGAGTCTGGAAAATGGGTTTTGGAGCAATTGCAAAGAGTCTCGTCTGCTTGTTCCGGAAAGAAGGTTTTCATCACCGAAACCGGCTGGCCTACCCGCGGAAACAGCAACGGTAAGGCTGTTCCTTCTCAAAGCAACCAGGAGGCTGCTCTTTCGTCCATCTCCGAAACTTGCGGTAACGATGTCACTTTCTTCACTGCCTACAACGACTTGTGGAAGGAGGATGGCTCTTACGGTGTGGAAAAGTACTGGGGTATCTACTCTTCGTAAGCTTGTTTACGGTTTTTAGTGCTTTTCTCATTTTTGCATCCGCTTGTTTGGTGTGTTTTATTCCCTTCTCTTGTGTGGGCGCACTGCGCTTCAATTTGATTCTTGCTTTCTTGTGTATGTGTAGTTTAACATGAGCCTCCGCTTTTGGATGTGTGCGTTTGCCGTTTTGGTAGTGTGCGTTTGTTGACTTTTTTTCTCTTTTTTTTGTCGATGCAGAGTGCCCTCGGTTTTCTGCAAAAAGTCGTGTTTTCCGATTTCCTCATTGCGCTATTAACCGCTTGCGCATGCTCTATGTACTCCTGTCAATGCAGCCCATGTTAGCCCAGTTGAGGTGGACCGTGTTCATTTTGCCAAATTAAATCTGTTATAATCTTGTACCAATCTGGTCTGTTTCAATTTTTTTTTTTTTGTGTTTGGAGTTTCAAAACAGAAATGCCAACCTGATATTGCTGTGCCCTACATTTCTGTTTCAGATCTTGTCGTGTCGAGTTCCCGTCTAACTTTATTCTAGCCGATAAGCGCATTCCATGCAGGCGACTACTTATAGGAGAGCCAAGGGCCATCGCCCGAAGAGGAAACAACCACATGGCAGAAGGCTAAATTGGAGTAATTAGATTTGTGGGATGACGACACTAAGAGTCGAGTAGACAAGCTTGTTTAGATTACAATTTACATTATGGTTCAGATCGAGTAAGATTAAGGATATGAGGGCTAAATTAAGATTAAGATTAAGAGTGGGGATTACGATGGAGGATGAAGACGAACCTGAAAAGAAACCAAAATGACGGAATTAGAGAAATTCGAGTGAACATTTCCCATAGGATTCTGTTAGTCTGAGTGATTTTACATGATACCGACCAATCAAATCATCGGAGGGAAGACTTCTTTCAAAGATCGTATAGTTACCTTTTTTATCAGTCCTAGTAGTTTCGTCAGCGCAAACTTAGCAGATGCCAAGAGATAGCTAGTGGTTCTTCCATTCATGGCCACAAAAAAACTGGTACAAAAGATTTCACACAAATCTACCTCTCATACGGATCGAGTCAGTATTTATTTACGCCCTTATCTTGTACCAGAAACAAGCTGGGCCTAACATGGTGTTCAATAGAAATCTCGAACATAATGTATTCACAATTGTACTAGCTAGCTCTTCTAAAGAACATCAAAAACATTAAGAACATTAACAAGCTGAATCTTACAATGCACCACTCTATCAGGATAATACTGCCACTGAAAGACTTGTCTAGCCACCTTTTTACGTGGTCAATTACATCCATCCTGCCTAAGCGTAAATTTCATAAACACTACTCGTCAAGCCCCAAGAACACCCGCCTTTGTGCGATGCTCAGCTTGCTCTGGAACTGCAACTCCCGCAAGTCGCCCTTCTCGAGACTCATATCATATTCCGGAATCCAAAACCCGTTTTGGTTGCGTGGGAACAACAAGTCCTCTGTCTGGATGTGGTTATCGATTCCCTGGAGGAACTGAACCAAGAACTTGTGTGCATAGCGCACATCAGCACCGGTCACCTTGAAAATGTGGCCCGTAAAACGCCGTTGCAAACCAATGTTCTCAAACTCGCGGAAAATGTGGCCCATGTCCTCGGGCCCCGAAGAGCTCAACGTCTTTTGGATGAGAATTAAAATCTCGTGGCCCTTGTGCGTGTAGAAGTTGTTGTTGAACAAGTCATCCACGTCGGCGTCCTTGGGCAAGTACACGATTTCCTTAACAAACGCATCCTGCGAGTCTGCCTCTGTCTTTAGTTCCAAATCAAAGTCATTGTCAGAGTGGCCACCGAGGTTTGGATGGATAGCCCCTACACCCGTGTTGACCATGTCATCTTCAATGTTGACCCGTCCAGCTTCTGCACCCACGTTACGAAGAGCTTCGTGGATGTTGGAGTTTTTCACCTCGCCAATTTCCTCATCCAAAGCGGACGCCTCACGCGCAGAAACTGCCATATTGGCCACGGCCGCGGCAGCATTGGCATCCATCTGCGAATGTGGCATAGGGAGATGATGATGGTGGTGGTGGTGACCAGAGTGACCAAGAAGATGGCCGTTCGTGGCAACGGCAGCTACTGCAGCAGCGGCAGCAACCTCTGCATCATCCTGAACCTTCTTCATGCGACGCACATTGTTCTCAATCTTCTTTTTCTCCTTGGAAGCGCGCGAGGTCAAGTTCTTCATCGGTTGTGGGCCCTCCTTCGAGTCCTTCTCACGCAAATAGTAGTCTCTGTACTTCTGCAAGCCGTAAACGCGGGCGAACTTACGGTAACGGTCACGCCAACTCGAAGACGAGTGCTGTGGGTGAAGGCGAGCATACTCATCGAAGAATACTATCAGCACACTGAACTTGTTTTCGTTCAAAGGATACTCGTAGGAGCCGTCTGTGACTTTGAGCTGGTCGGCGTCCTGATTGGCCAAAACGTGGTCGATGATATCACGGCACAAGTTATAGTCGTCCTCGGCAGTGAACCGGTTTTTGATTGTTTTCGCCGAGTTGGTGGGGATAGCAATCTGGCGGCCCTCGTGGTCAAGAACCAAGTTGTCGTATTCGTCTGTTTTCCAAACGTAATCCAAGCGATGCTCCAAATGCGCCCGGAACCGACTTCTCACAGAGTTTCCCGTGTGGCCCCGCAACAACTCGTGATGTGACAACTCTTCAAAAAACTTGTGCGACGTTCTGAACCGTGGCTTCAACCGCACCTGCTCCAAAATGTACTTGTCAGCCTCGGGCGTGAACTTCGTGGTTGTTTTGCTCATCTTCAGCTTCTTGGCTAAAGCATGGGCTACAGCATCGGCAGCCTCCATACTCTCTTCGTATGGACTCATGCGTTTCTTGATCAAGCCCGGCATGATCCGGTACTGGTCCATGAAACACATGGAGCCCTTTTTCAACGAGTCGTCGATGAAGCTAAACGACACCGTGGTGCGGTCGTCCCACGCAAAAGAGCTCAACTGGACCACCAGGCGGTTTTCTAAGACGCGCTCATCCGTTTCCACTAAACCTCCGGCAGAATGGATTAACTTGATGTACTTATCTCGGTTTGGGTCCAACTGGTCAATGTAAAAGACCATGGGTTGGCCATTTGCCTCTGTGAAAATAGACAGGAGCACGCCTGGTGGTGCCATGACTTGGTTGTGGTCGGCCATGGTGTGTGGATGTTTTGATTTTTGGAATGTTCGGATGTTCAACTGATGAGTTCTGGGGGTGTGGGTTTTCGGGTGTTAGGAGGTTTTTATTGAGTGTTGACTTTGTTTTTTTTCTCCATCGCGGGGGGGGCACAAAAAACCGTGCTGCATGTTGCACGTGCGATGTGTACATCTGAGCACAGAGCCTTCTGGAATAGTATAAGACGGTTATAGATCCTCCAATTTGGTTGAGTTTGAATGAAGTATTTTTATGAATCGAGCATTCATGAGCGGAGGTTCGACTGGAGTTTAATTAACACAAATGCTCATGCTTTTGCAGGCACTATGATCCACATTTAGTTGGTAGTTTCATTCATCGGTGTAGTTCTCCATTTTCCGAGAGGGTCATGTTTTATGATTGGCCATTCGATACTGACTCTGTGGCGAAAAGTTAAAATCTTCATCATTAGGAGCCCTCCGTTTGCCACTGCGGACTTAATAGCGGAGAAAACCTCTTTTGGCAATGACGGAATCGAGAAGCCTATCATATGCAAGCTGGGCCCGTTCACAATAAGAGTTGCTGCACCTAGAACTTTACCATAGGAGTATAAAGAGACTGCTCCTCTTCTCAGTTTTTGTTCTCATTATATCAATTGCTTAGTCTATACCTCACTCAATCATGTCTTTAAAACCTGTTTCAATCCCTGGCACTTTCGGTTTCGGAACCATGTCTTTGACATGGACACCCAACCCCAAGCCATTCGAGGAAGCTTTCGAGTCGATCAAGTATTCCATGGATAAGTACAACATCCGGTTTCTTAACGGAGGTGATTTTTACGGTCCAGACAACATCAACTTGAAACTCTTGCTGGAGTTCTGGAAGAAGTATGCTAAGGATTATCCCGACTTGGTCATCTCCATCAAGGGTGCCATCAACCCCACCACGTTGGCTCCTGACGGAAGCAAGGAGTCAATTTCCAAATCCGTTGAAAACATGATTTCCTTTTTCCCTAAAGAGAAATCCAAGAGACCTGTACTCATTTTTGAAATTGCCAGAGTTGACACAAATGTCCCATACGAAGAGACTATTGGCTATATCAAGGAGTATGTGGAAAAGGGTGCCATTGATGGAATTTCGCTTTCTGAAGTTGGCGTTGGTTCTATTGCTAAGGCTGTCAAAGTTGCACCGATCTCCTGTGTTGAGGTGGAGGTTTCTCTTATGTGCCAGGATGTCTTTGAAAATGGTGTTTTGAAGGAACTTTCCGAAAAACAGATTCCAATCGTGGCTTACTCACCATTGTGCAGAGGCTTCTTGACTGACAGAACCGCCAATGACTTGGATGCCTTTTTCAAATTGTGCCAAACGCCCGGAGATGTTAGGGGCCACTTGGACCGTTTCTCTGCCGAAAACTTCCCCACAAACCTGAAAGTTGTCAAGAAATTACAGGAGTTTGCTCACAGTAAGAACACTACCTTGGAGTCCTTGGCCTTGTCATGGATTGTTAGTGTCAGCGAACAAGAGGACTATGAGGGCATCAAGAAGGTTTGCAAGATTGTCCCAATTCCAAGTGGTTCCACTGCCGACAAGATTGACAAGAACTTGGGCAACATCACCAAGTTATCTAAAGCTGACTTGAAGGAGATCAAAAACATCACTGACACACACAAAGTTGTTGGCTACAGATACAACAAACATGCGGAGCATATGAATTTTGCTTGAGTGGTCACATTGATGGCGATATTCGGCTGTGCCAAATGCGTTCAAGTGTTTTGTCTTTTATATCATGTTTGAAAAACAAGCAATGCCTTTTCAACAATTGTAGCTATATTCTGTACTGTGTGTAATATCAGACAGATTGAACAGCCTAATGCATATTATTTATATAGTGAGCACGTCAAGAAAATTTTGCAGCCATCTTTTCTCACGCATATATAAATGTCCCTATGCCCACTCTTTTTAAAAAAAAAAAATTATAAGAGGGAAGAAAAAGTTGACTACTCATTTTCGCAAACAGCGCATCTCCGTTAAATGTCATGATAATGTACCGACATAAATAAATTAAATAAACACCTAGTGTATGTTGAAATTATGGCACACAGCTAAAACCAATCAGCAATTGACAGAAACAACCTGCTCTTTATATAATACATGTCCCTTTGGTGTTTTCTCTTGCCAGATGACCATGGCTGAAAGTTGGTCGCCACGCACACAGCCAGAATCTAAGCCCTTGGCCCATTTCTTCAACTTGACTCCTCTGCGGGCATCGTGCCCATAGTATACAATGTACTCATGGTCCAAGGAGCCCTCTTTCTGTTTTGCGTTCCAGACTTTGGACCAAGAAACGGCGTTCTTCTCATGGGGGTCGTCGGTTGTTTCGTTGAAGTGAGGCGCCAAGTAGGATCTCATTTCTAAACAGTCCATAGGCTCTTGCTCATTGAGATTGTCCAAAGCATCTAGCCTCAATCCAGCGTGCACAGCAAGACCATCTGCGTGCTTCCTTTTTCCATTGTTCCTTGAAGAGTGCAAAGGTACAGGACCAAGCTTCTTGATCAACAGACATTTGTTGATGTATGCAATGTGTTCTGGCTGCAACTTCTTGGCCAATAAATACTCAGGGTCCTCAATAAAACCTGAAGGAGACACAAGAAGGCTCCGAAAAGGAACTGTCGAGTTTTCCGCAACGAAGAATGGGCTATCCAAACCGTGAAACCTGGCATAGTTGTTCAAAACATAATACTCGTGGTTGCCCAAAATGCAGTCTGCGTTGTATTCGTCAAGCAATTCGAGAACACCAATCGAGTCTCTTCCTTTGGTGATGAAATCGCCCAACACAAGAAGATGGTCTTTCTCTTGGTTATACTTAACTTTGCTGAGAAGTTTCTTGAATTCTTTCAACTGGCCGTGAATATCGCCAACAAGGATAAGTCTATCTCTCAGATTTCCAATCTTCTTTCTCGAAGATGTGGCGTCTGGTTCCTCATCATCATCACTTTCCTCATCGCCATTATCTGCGACTTTCCAATCCCCTAGGTTCCATCCGGCGGCTGTTTGTGGATCAACTGGATCTAACGAGACTGGCAAGTCTTGAACCATGACAATTCCCTCAAGGGGCCTCAGCTCGGGGATGAACATTTTCGGCAATAAAACGCAAAAGAGATAGACGAAAAAGATACTTGCAATGACGCTGATGGCTATAATCACACGCTTTGTCCTTTGAGAGAACAGCCATTCCTCCTCATATACAATATCGCCGTACTCGCTATCCCTTGCCGACGCATAGTTCGCCTCATTTCTCGACTTGAGGGGGTCACTCATGACGAATTGTGGAAGAAAATAATAAAAGCCGGATAACTTGAACGGTTAAATAATCCAATGCAGTATGCAATGCATGTCTGCGTACAGGCGGTTTTTGATGGCTCTAGTAGTTATTAATGCCTCGTGCGTACTTAAATTTCATATGTCCTACATATGGGTTATATGAGTGGCTTATGTACTATTTTAGTGCATCCACTTGTCATAAGAGTAACCACGACCGACACCACGAATGGCAGTATGAAAGCTTAACCGTTTACATTTAAAAATTCCTAAATAACCCATGTGTTTGGAACTAGCCGCCACCAACTCCTTCAGGCCGCTCCACCTCCTTCTGGACCACAACCTCCTTTGAAAGAAGTTGCCGCAAATCGGGGTTCACTCTCACTTCGTAGAGGTCTTCTGTTTTACTCATGTTCTTCCGATCGATGAGGTCAATCATGCGTCTGAACCGCAAGAAAAGTAATTCCGCTCGTACTAGTAAGTCATGGAGATTCAATTTGCCCAGCAAATCGTTCATGTACTTCAAAACCTCATCGAACCTCTGCAAATTCTGGATGATAATGCGTTGGTTATCGCTTAAAACAGCTAGAGCGACAAAGAGGTGGTACTGACTAGAGAAATAGTCTGTCCATAAAACCTCCCAAAGTGTATTTACGTTTTCCCAGTCAAACTCACGCTTAAACCACACCAAAAGCATGCGGAAAAAGAAAAACAAATCTGTTGATTCACACTTGTCCAAATGGCGGAAGAGGTCTGGAAGCATAAACTGCACAAGCTCGTTAAGCACAAGCATCTGCTTTTTCATCCCACTCTGATCCCGTACGAAATTTCTCTCCATTCTTTCCATAAAACCAGCAAAGGCCCAGAACGAGAGCACCTCATCCTGGAAAACAACGTAGATGGGCGAAAGCAAGTCTGTCATTCCCTGGACGTAGCCCAAATTGACATTGTATTCGTTAAAAGTAAGAAGAATCTCGCGCATCCGGAACAAGTGAACGTTTGTGATGTTGGCTAAGTCCCACTCTTCGTCCTCCTCGTCTGGTGTTTCTGGAGATGATTCTCTGCCCTGCGTGGATGTGTTACGCCTCTTTTCGCTCTTAAATATATCCAAGTGTCTGTCGTTGCGGTGGATGTCCTTCTCGATACGCACTTTCTGGTCCTTCCAAAATTCTGTCTGCCTCTTGTCATCGTCCTCAATCCAGCGTCGCTTATATTCGGCGTAGCTTGATTGCAAACTTTCGAAAGCAACCTCGCGTTCTTTCAAGGACGAATCCCACTCGAAAACCCCAAGTAAAAAGGGCCACGCAGACTTCCGGACATCCGGTTCAAGTCCGCCATGAAATACACGGCTTTTGACCTCTTCCACAGTTAAGATAAGGCGCCCGTTGTGATCAAAGAAACCGTCCCACTCTACTTGCGACACGGGTTTTCTCCGGGAGGCATTGCTAATTTCTTCGGGAGTCAAGAGATGATCATCGGGACCGAGTTCTTCGTTGATTCTGGCATAGACCGCATCTTCAAGCATGAAGTTACGTTGAGACTGCTCTGCTTCTTCTTTAACCTGTGCTGCCCACTTTGCCAAATAAACTCTGGCACTTTCAAAATCATTGCTAATTTTTTGCACTTCTGGCTTATTCAAAATCAGCTTGACAACAACCTGTGGGACGTGTTCATCCACGATATCCCGCACCTGGTTTTTAGTACGCAGCCCAAATGTAGCCACAGTTTCCAAAACCTTCCATTTGGCTGTGGCCAATAACTTCCCTACGTCGGGCAATTTGAAGGGCTCAGTAGTCGGGACATTCCTTTCCGAGGATTTATCCTTGAGTGGAGCAAAATTACGGAGATCAGCCAGAGTGGGGTCCACCAAGTACACTGAAGGTTCTACCGTAGACTGTTCCACATTGACAAGTTTCCCGAGCGCCAGTAAAAAATCCTGTCCACCCCAGTACATTGCGCCATCCTCTCCAAAGGGATCGAACTTTTGATTCTTAAGTTTCTGTCTCTTCAATGTCAGAGGAGACTCGTCATCGTGGAAAAAAACCACCGGTAACTTTTCGCCAGACCTCATGTGGACCACAATTGATCCATACCACCAACCTAACGATGGCTTTCGAAACTGAATCAGATAAAGCGACGCAATTGGCACAGAAAAGGAGAGCCCACCGGCGTAAGGCTTGCTAACTATCACTGCCTTTTTGGTCTTTTTCGAACTTTGACCCGAAACCAGCAATGCTTCTAAGCCTGAAATCAAATCATCAGCCATATCAATCTCCTGGTACAGTTTAGTGTCTTCGTTGGAGATCACAGACTCGGGCGAAAACGAAAGCAAGTAATCCTTCTTTGTGGAGGCGCCCCCAGGCCGAGAAATCGAAAGGTAACCCGGGATATTGTCCCTTTTGGAGCTCGAAGGGTGTAGGTATGTCTTTGACTTCACATAGAGAAGTTCTGCCTGTGACAGAGACAACGAAGTCCTTCTGTCCATATCTTTGGATTTGTAGCGATATTGAGGAGTTTGAGATGTGCCTGTGCTACTGCAAAGTATGCGCCCCCGCACATGACGCAGAGAAGCGAAGATGCAGAACACAAGAACTGATTCCCATGGCGCAGAACGCAAGAATGAAAGAGGATTCAGAATTGCGTCAGAAACTTTGAAATGTTCGTCAAAATTCGTAAGATTTCTCACTAGGCCATTATGATGTCAGAAGCATTGATGGCACACATCCCAAAGTTGTAGGTGATTGCATTCTCCGTTTAATTGCATAGATAGCAATCAGAATACGAGAGACTTGGGAGTAATATTTACTCTACAGTGACCAGCTCTAAATTACGTGATAGGTGAAACTTTAAAGAAAAATCTATTGCACGTACGGCAGATTTAATCCTGAGCTATGAACATGCGAAGTAGGAACAATGCAAGGCTCTTTAGCCATGCAAGCTGAGGATCCAATCATGCAATCTCTCGTCAGATAGTTGCTCAGCGGCATTGTCCAGTCTTATTCACTCACAAATCGCTAAATTCTGCGTTGTTGGGGTTTTCGCATCTATTTGAAAATTACTATACAAGTGTCAATACCCAGACGTTAAACAGAGTAGGTCTGTCATATGCCATGAGCCTATAAGTACAACGAGCCAGCAGAAACAATGTCTCTGTGCACCAACTCAGCGGCTTTCTCCATCTTCTCCTGCAACTCGACGTTTCCAATTGTCTTGGCCGCAGCCTCCATCTGGCGGATCATCTCCTCCAATCTTCTGAAGGTTCTGATGAGCGAACCTTCATATACATCGGTCATCTTGCAAATTTGTGTAAAGCTGGCACCTTTACACCAGGCATATGTCACTTCCATAAGCTCGGGCCGGAACAGCTCCACGTAGTCCTTCTCCACTACTTCGATCTTGCAATCCTTATACGTTTTCGCCAAGCGTGTGGCCATGTCTTGCATTGCCTTCAAAGGTTCCGCCAACTCAGGCTTAAGACGCGGTACCTCTTTCGCCCGTTCTTGGAAAACAAAGCATGACAAGAGCGCTGCGCATTGTTCAGGGCCCAAGTTGTTGAATGTACCATTGAAGATGAGCTCCGTGAGCAAAAGCTCATCGCCTGTAGAGATCTCGCATGCAACACGGCCCTTCAACTCGATAATGTCGTTTGCCGTAACAAACGCAAGCTTACGCAAGACACGTTTGCGGTGACGCAAATCGTCAAGCTGGATCACCGCCTGCGCCTGGAGAATCTTCTCTTTGGTTTCTCTGATTTTGGCGTCAATGTCCATTTTCTGCGAAAACTTGGCGTACAAGTCGGTAATGCGGTCCGACTCATGCAACGGGTTGCTGGCCAACTTTCCTTCTAACACGTCGATCTTGCGCAAGAGCATTTTGAAGTCTGGATCGTCGATTTTCATGCTGTCGACGGGGTTCATCAACGGAATTCCGTCTGGCAATTTCTTGGGCAAATCTTTCAACGTCCGCACCATGCTGCGCTTTGCCAGCGAGCTTTTGAAGTCTTCAGGGATTTTCAACCGCACGCTAGAGATCGCTTGAATGGAGTCCAATGTGATGGGGATGTATTCGGCCCTAGCCTTCTCGCCCTCTTGGGCTGGGCGGATTCCCTCAGGAAGATCAGGATTGAACGGCTTGATCAACCCCACAGGCGAATCCACAAACATCGTGCATACGAAAACGCTCACAACGTACGATTCGTGATCCGTATACGTCTGCGATGGGTTTCTTTTGTTTGTTCTCTTCGAGAACGAAGCCACCATACCCCAACCATAATCGTGCTCTCCCACGCGGATTTTAATTACACGGCCCGGTTGCAAGAAGGGTAAGATGTGGCCTGGATGGGTCACCACCAGCCGCACATCTTCTTCATATGTCTTCAACTGCTTCTTCAAGTCGTAGTACTCCTTCACAAGGTACTCGTCGTCAACCTTGGTGCTGTTGTATTCCAAAGTCAATTTCTGGAGCTGCTGTTCCAACACCGGCACAGCAGAAGCATTCTGGAACTGGTAGAACGAGCTTTCCAACATAAACTCGGGGGAAATACCCTCCACACGCATCAAGTTCAAAATCATGTTGTAGCCTAAGTGAAACGCCGAGTCCAAGCGGTCAGCCTGGCCCTTGACCATGCCCTTGGCCACCTGCGGCTCCATTTTCTCGTCGATCATCATAATGACAATTCCACGGTCATCCAAACCTCTCCGACCAGCACGTCCAGACATTTGAATGTACTCACCACCAGAAACCCAGCGGAACCCTTTGCCGTCCCATTTACGCACAGAGGTGAACACGACAGTCTTAGCCGGCATGTTGAGACCGATGGAAAATGTTTCTGTGGCGAAAAGAACCTTGAGAAGACCCTCTTGGAACAAAATCTCGATGATCTCCTTGAGAATGGGCAAGAGACCCGAGTGATGAATGCCAATACCACGGCGCAACAATGGCAAGATGTTCTTGATTTGAGGGAGTTCGCGATCCCCCTCCGGAAGCAAGCTGATGGCATTGTCGAAGATCTTAGTAAGCGCACTGCGCTCGTCGTCGTTGTTGAAGTCCAATTTGGACATTTTGAGGGCAAGCGACTCGCAGTCACGCTTGGAAAACGAAAACACAATCACTGGGTTGTATCTCTTCATGTAGATCATCTTGACGATTTTATAAATGTCACTTTTGCCGTCCTTGTTGCCTCCTTTGAAGGTCTGGCCGTTTTTCTTTCCCCGCAGCTCTGTCGCTGCTGGATCGTCGCCGATATTGTTGGAGATAGACGACATGGCCTTTTGAAAGTTTTCTTCACGGAAAGTGCCCATCTCGTCAACCACCAAGTGGATTCCGTCTCCCGCAGCTGGGAACAAATAGTGCTGCAACGGTGTGGGCCGGAAATCCGTGTACACAACGTGACACGGTTGGTTGTGGATTTTCACAATCCACTCGGCAAACTCCATCGCGTTGGGAATTGTCGCCGACAAAAAGACATGGTGCACCTTATCTGGGAGCAAGATGATGGTCTCTTCCCACACAACACCTCTGGACTTGTCTCGCATGTAATGGACCTCGTCGAAAATGACCCACGCCACTTCTCGCATCACCTCGGAACCACGGTACAACATGGATCTCAAAATCTCGGTGGTCATCACAAGACAACCGGCATCCGGGTTGATGGTGACATCTCCAGTCATCAAACCGACATCGCCGAACTCGGCCAAAAGCTCTCTGTACTTCTGGTTACTCAACGCCTTGATGGGCGAAGTGTAGATGACTCTCTGCTTGTCTCGAAGCGACTGGGCAATGGCGTATTCGGCCACCACGGTTTTTCCTGCCGACGTGTGGGCAGAGACCAACACAGACTCGTCCCTGTCGATGCACGAGATGGCCGTATCTTGGAACGGATCCAACGTGAACGGATACGTTCTGGCCTCGCTTTTCCTCTTGTGTTCTCCGATAGGAATGTATGGGTAATCAGGCGGGATGGCCACCTGGTGACGCACCTGGTGCTTCAACTTGAGCCCGGTCTTCTCAGTGTTTTCTGAAGGCGCCAACAATCCGCTTGACGGCGCCACCTCTCGCGACGCTTCGATTTCCGACGCATCTCGAACAACTGGAACCACTTTGGCGGGGGCGGTCGTTTGCTTTTTTATCGTGGGCTCGGGGTCGGGGGACGCGGCTCTTTTTCTTGTTTCCTTTTCTTGCTTAGGAGCTTCGGGCACCAGGGCTGGTGCCTCGGAAAAGACATCGAAAAGGTCGTCTCCGTCCATAGTTTGTGGTTGTGAATAGTGAATTTTTCGAGTGTGGATGTGATGAGATGCACACCCGTACCTCTGTAATATGGTGATGGCCCAGAAGCTTGAAAAATTAGTGTCAAAGCAGACGGTGAGAAGGCAAAACAGACAATCAAGAAAAGAAGAGAATGAGCTTTTTATCCGCAAAGAGAGTAAGCAAGGTCGGAAATGGGATAGTAGTGGATTGTAGTGGGGATGATGTTGGTGCTTTCTGCAGGAAGAAGGTCTGTAAATGCTGAATCTTAGCTTTAATCAGCAATCCATCGCTTTTAGTATTTGGTTGGGGCCCATCCTAGTCTTTTGCTTCCATATAGCGAGATACGGCTGGCGAAGTTGCTAACAACGAAACGGACGAATTTTCTTCTTGTCTTTTCGCACCCAAAGTGCACATTTGTGCAGAAATGCGATTGTTTTCTCAGATACCTGTCTGGTCAAAAAATGAAGAGAAATGCTACATGTTGATAATAAATACAAATAGGGTGGGAATTGAAAATAGAACAGCTACACCTATCTAACTAGTGTGCAAGAATGATTTACAAAATTCCTTGGCCATTGTTGTACAAGCAATGATGCAGTTTGATCCACCGACTTGAAGGACTTTATTAATAGTCACATCTTTTATGAATTTGTTCTTATCAATTTTACCATCCCAAGTTCTGGGCTCGAATGAATCATCGTTGGGTCGATGTGAAGGTACTTAAGAGTTGATTGGACTCAATATTTGAGCCAATCGCCAATAAAAACTCAGTCCGCAGAGTTTGGCCAACTTCATCGATGAAGTATTAGCATTCGTCTGATTTGTTGTAGCACCCAAAATGTCAGGGTATTAATGAAGAACTAACAACTTTTGATGATTTGATCTGGTGATTTAAAATCTTAGAAAACGCTTCAAGTAAGTAATGGGATAAATGGAACCAATTTCGGCTGAAGTGAAAGCAAAATAGTAACTGATTCCAACTCATCTACAAACACAATGTCTTAACCAGATTAGGTTCGGAAATAATTCATAACTAGAGTTTGATTTCAACCAATTCAATATCTTTTGGTTCCGACGTCTGTGAAATTTGCATCTTTTGTCAAATCACTCGTAATAGCTTCTTATAAGTATTAAGCAAAGAGTATACCATCAGTAATTTTCAACTATATCCAAAAGTATGGGAGCCAGAGACTTAAAAGTTCTTGTTCGCTCAATCAATTCACAAATCTCGAAGTCTAAATAAGGTAATTGCGAGTGGCCATTCTACACTACACTGAAGTTCAAATTAGATGTCTGATATGAAATAAATGAATGCTTTGATGTGGGATCAGCCTCCCCCTGGAGACCTTCCCTCCCACATCAAATATATTGGTTTGAAATGCTGTATTATGCTAGGGTATCTGTGCGAGCTGGGTGGGGGCTCAGGGTGCGGCGCTCCAATTCTTTGAGCGTGCGCCACTTTTCCTTGTCGTACTCTCCCACGACCGACGTGGGGAAGCTGCTCACGCGCGAGCGGTCCAGGGCGCCTGCAGTTTCCGCATCCCAATTGTCTTCGAAAGCCGGAAGCAACTGCGGTTCTGGCGGCGGAGCCAACATGAACGTTGGAGGCGGGTCACGGGCCAAGAAAGACTTGGGCTCGGTGAAAAGTGCCTTTAGCGCTTTGCGCGGAGATCCAGAGCGCGACGATTTGGCCGACGCTAAAGAAACCAGAAATGATGCGAGCGACGCAGAGTGCCGGTGGCGCCGTGCCAGCAGCGCAGAGGCCGAGTGTTTGTGCGAGCGCTGCGGCAGCACCAGCAGCAGACGGAACATGCCAAAAACCTTTTTGAGCGGCGACGTTGAAGCCGCACAAGGGGTTCCTGGAGGAGTAGAGGGCGGCGGGGTTTCGGGCGACTCACGCGGCGTTAGCGGCGGCGGCGAGTCTTGGCGGTACGTGTGGAGAGACGGCGCCGCAGACAAGCGGGGCGAGGGCGACTTGAATGACGCATGCGATGCAGGCGAAGATGGCAAGACGGGCTGCGAGTACTTTTCTTGACCTGCGTCAGTGACATTGTGGTCACTGGTCGACTCGCAATCGGCCGAGTCGTACATGTTTGGCTTGGTTGCAAAACCCAGGGCTGCAAACTCGGTGCTGAATTGCAGGGTTGCAAAATCCGGAGATGACTTTGCAGACGCAAGACGTGATGCCTCGGCTGCAAAATGGGCCCTGGCTGCAAGTGCATCTGCACTTAGCGCATATTTGTCAGACAGTCCAGGGTACAAGAGCGGTCCGGGCGCGCGGGGCCAAGCGGACTGCCAAGCTCGATTATTTTCCCACTCGTGGAGCGATACGTGACGCACTGCGCCGCCGCCCCAGCGGGGTGCAGCAATAGGAATCAGCAATTCTGCGGCGTCCAGCGCCTCCTCAGCGTGTTCCAAGATTGTTGACGGTGCGGAATCCGACGAGCGGCGGGGCGAGCGCTTGCGCGGGCTGGCGTCATTGCGAAGAGCTTCTGGCCGGAGACTGTCTTCGGAATGCGCCGTGACTGGCATTGGCATGTACGGGGTGACTGGCATTGCCGGGTATGGGGCAGCGTCGATGGGCGGATTGGCGTCTTTAGGCCGATGCGCGCGGTCCCAGCACTCAAGCGTTCGGGATTCGAGGTTCTGAACCGAGCGCGCGCTGCGCAACGTGTTGACGCTAGGTGTTGGCGCGTCTAAGCTTGGGGCGCCGGCGTCGATGCTGCGGCGCGGCACAGGGAAAGTGTCCAAGCTCCGAGCGCGAGCGGGAGCACGCACTTTGGCCAATACCGCCGGCGGCGCCATCCAGTTTTCGCCGTCGTCCCACTTGCTAGGAGCCATAGACGCCTGGACAAGCCACAGAAGCAGATCGTCCACCAATGTGCGCTCGCTGGCTTTTGCCGAGAGCTCCTTGCGGGGAAGGTTTTCTGTCGATGTTCCCGCAGTGGAGTGGAATTCAGGGGCAGGGTGAAGCGTGTCGGCATAGTGGTTGGGTGGATGGCGAATGGTGGAATCTTGCGAGTGATTGGAAGCGTGCCAGCTGTAGGCGCTTTCAGAGAAATGTTTTTCTGTGGCCCTTGACGCCGTGTCTGCTGCAATGGCAGCATTGGCAGAATTGGCATCATTGGCAGCATTTTTGGCATTTTTGGCCACTTTCGTGTTGCCCTTTTCCCTCGTGGTGTCTGTGCGCCCCAAGTGCGCCAAGTCCGAGCACATGTCGCTCACAGTGCGGCTGCTGTTTTTCTGGCTAGGGGCGTCGCTCGCATGAAGGCTTTGCTGGGGCCACATTTCCTCATCCAGGGCGGCTCCGCGTTCCTGTTCTAGTGTGAGCGCCATGCCCATACTGAACGCAGCCGCCATCGAAAGCGCCTGGAGCGCCGCAGTTTCGCCCACAGGAGAAACCTTGGCGGCGAGCCACATTGCCACAGCCAAGTAAAGCGGCGACAAAAGCCCCCAAACTGCCCTTTCTTTCGCTGGCAGTAGAGGCGCCGCCCACAAAAACGCCAGCCCAGAGGCACACAAGAAGGCCACAATGGAAACAACCAAGAGCACAGGGTGGCGTCGCCGAACGTAAGCATGGGCGCCAAGCAGGCCTTGCACCACTAATAGAGCCACGAGCCACGGACTGAGAAAAAGACGGAGGCCGGGCATGTGGAGAAAGAAGAGAGGAACGGCGAGAAGTTTTGTGGGTGTTTATGGAACGTCCCAAAGAGGCAGGTTGGGTGCAAAAACTTGTTCTGTGTGCAGGCATGTTGATATCGAGTGCGCTTGAAACTGAGACATGTGATGGCTCATCAATGATTTCACGAGTCGCCATTTTTGTTTTGGTTACTATTGTTGCTTGTTTGTAGTCACCTTGCGAGCTTTGTGATTGCGTTTTCATTTTTTTTTTTTTTGTTTCTTGTCTTTGCCTTGGTAGCCTGGTGTCACTAATGAAACGGCTGAGACTCGGATGGTTATTGTTTCAAAAAGTGCTTTTGGCACAATTCAACTTTCTTTGATGCTTGCAAGAAAGTTGGCGTCAAGACCTAATCAACATTATATGATTATGGAGCCTTTGCTAGAGAGTTCAGTAATTAATGGGACAGGAATATGAGTTTCTTTGACCGCGAATTTACATTACATTCGAGTTAAAGATTGAAACAGGTGACTTTCAGACATCAAGACCATCAACATTCGACTAAGGACCATTTGAGTTTTTTCTTTTCTCCCCGAATGAGATTGCAGGCCTATAACTTCAAACGAGATTGCGGGCTTATAACTTTAAATGCGATTGTTTTTGGAGCCAAAAATCGACACTGAACACAAACGTTCATTTGAGAATCAGCCAGTGAATTCAAACTGGATAACAGTCCAGAGATGTATCAGCAAATTTAACTTTCTGCCAACTGGAAAAGGACAAGGTCAATGATACTACAAAAGAAAGCCCGCGTCAAAGGTGAATGTCTTCTGCGACTTCTTGTGGAGAGGTTTTATGGTCAAACCACCGTATCTACTGATATGTACGATGAATTTGGGAAATAGCTGTTGATGGAATGCTCTAAAAAATTACAGAGTGCTCAGTCCATCACACTCAGTCCCAAGCTTCTACACTCTTTCTTGAAATCGGTCAATTCTCTAGTTGTACACAAAGTCACCAGCGACCCATCTGTTGATCATCTCCAACGAGTTTTCTGGCTGGTCGTATGGCACCATGTGGCCAGCGCCAAACACACGCAAAAAGGTGAAATGCTTATAGTTCTTCACCTCACCGGCGGCGTGCTTGCCGACAGTCCATTCGCGGATTGGCTGGGCCTCGAACTTCTCGTGGTGGGACCATGGCAATCTGTCGGCCCACGCCTGGTTACCCAACCAGTTACAGATAAAGTCCTTGTCTCCAGCATAGATAAGAACAGGAACATCTTGTTCCAACAAGTCGATGACGTTCTTGTGGTAAGGCTGCATCCAGTCACCAGCAAACATGAAGTTGCGGTTGACATCAAAGTTGCACGACTTGTACTCTTCCACTTCCACACCCAACTTTTCCTTGACTTCAGGCAAGTTCAAGTATTCATCAATGTACTCCAAGTCCTTGTAGCACAAGCTGGAGCCTTCACACATGGTTCTAATGTCATACACGTTGCGACCAGTCTTTTGGTATGGACCCATTTGCGCATTGTTACAGTAGATGGTTGCTGGGACACATGACCAGACAGAGCCGGAGTTGTAGCACGACTCAATCAAGGACAAGCACCGTGGGATGGAGCTGGCCATATTGTCACATTCCTCTGGCTCCAAGACAGAAGGCTCGCCACCTTCGCCGCAGGCCATAGGCTGGTAGTACTCGTATTGAGTCAAAGGATCGGTCAAGCCATTTCCAATCATCACCGAGGTCAAGTTGAACGAGCGGTCCTCGTGGCTCAAGATCTCAGAAGAGAAGACAGGAATGTAGTGGCCACCGTAGGACTCGCCTGCAATGTGGAAGTCTTGGTGGTTGTACTCGGGGAATTGCTTGAAGAACAACTCCAAAAAGGCGTAAACGTCCTTTCCAGCATTGACGGTGTTGGAAACAGAATCTGAGGAGTACGAGTAGCCGACATTGACGGGTTGGTCCAAGAAAATGACCGTGGCGTTGTTGTTCCACGAGTATGGGTTGTGCACAGGCTTCAAGCTCTTGCTGATGGACGCAGGACCCAACTCAAAGAACAAACCAGTCAAGGACGAGCAGCCAGGGCCACCGTTCAACCACAAAATAACCGGGTCGTTTTTAGGGTCGTTACGCGACTCAAACAACCAGAAGAAAAAGTGCTTGTCTTCATCCTCCACATCCAAATAACCGGTGTACTGCTTCACCGAGTCCACACCCAAATCCTCGGGAGTGGACTTGGCACGGACCTTGTGGTTGGGAAAACGGGCGTCGGTCACATGGAAGTCGAACTGGGACTTTCCTGGAGTAGCCTTTTTGGGAGCGGTCTTGAGCTTCAATTGGCCCACAGTTTCAGGGAACTTGGCGAACATTTCTGCCCACAATTGAGCGGTTCCAGCAGGGAGCGCTTCCGCTGGGTTGTTTACGTACTGGGCAATCTTGGCAAAGATGTCGCCCTTCTTTTCGTCCAAGGCCGAAACCACCTGGGAATAACGAGAAGAGACATAGTCAATGTTGGAGGACATCACGTGCTGGAGATTCTGCAAGTTGGGCAGGCCAAACTGGGGCACCGCAAGAGCATTGGCGCTGGCGGCGCAAGCTATAGTTGCGGCTTTGGCGAACTTCATACTTTTTGTGGAGAAAGAGAAGGATGGGGGCAAACAGAGGCTATATATAGGGGAGCGCCTTTATGCAGGAGGCAAGTATCAAGGTCTTATCGAGTGACGTTTGGGCATGTTGAAAAAGTGCGGGTTCGGGCTGTTTTGGGCAAATGAGCTGGGAGGCACGGGTGCGCCTTTTGCCTAATCCGCACCCCGATAAGGCTCGAATGAAGTGCAGGAAGACTATTTAGCAGACCCTTAACGTTTGAATTGCAATTACAAGAAAGTCTGTGGATAAGTTGGATAGTTTGGATATTTCGGATATTTTGGATAGTTTGGATAGTTTGGATAGTTGGGATATTTTGGATAGTTTGGATAAGTTTGCTTGGAGAGAAAGCTATCTTATCTGAGGAGGTATTGAAGGGTATTAAAGCTCACGATAGAGGATATTTATTTGACATCTCCACTAGACACAATGCAGTTGTATAAAGCGATATTAGGCACTAGAAGTGATGTATGTATATCGACTTAATTTTCACCGTCACTTTTTTTATGGAGATGGTATAGCAGAATGTCCCTTCGTGATATGTGATAAGAAATAGAGTTGATGTCTCAACAGAAAGACAAGTAGCTTGCTAATGAGTTATTTGCAGTTTAGGAAGTTCAGTACATATTTTGAACTGTTTGATTCGTGAGATGTTGATGCTAATGTTTGATTTCGTTGTTTTCGTTCTTGCAGTTTCGTTGATTTCTCACTTGGCATGGTTCGTTGATTCCTCGTGTGGCTTGGTTCTTTGATATTGTTCGAGGAGAGATATAGCTCCGCCTGTTGGGTATCCGAAGAGAATACGTGGCTACGCATGCAATTAGGTTATTCCTGCTTCGCAAGAGGCCAGAGTTATCTGGTTGATCCTGCTACCAGTTCCTATATCTCGCTTTCAAGCTCCACACATCGTCCCCACGCCAACTGTCGTGGGTCTCAGTATGTGAGTATACTTTAGAAGCACATTTCAACCTGCTTGTAGGCCCTATGTAGCCATGGTATGCCACCATCCTCCAGTGTGATAGGCGACCTTCACCTGCCAGTTCCAACAGCTTTACATATTTATCAGCAGCCTTGACACCGCTTTCTTCTCCAGCTCCTAGAGTGTACTGACATTCCAATACCATAGATCCACCGGTGGTATAGTATTCATTGCCTGGGTCTAGATCACGCTTGTTCATATCATCTTTGGGCAAGATAAAGTCCATACGCATACCGGCATTGTTTGAGTACCTAACCACATGGGCAGGCATTGTACTTTTAGTTTGCGTATCATTCAGTTCGCCAAATGTCACTCTAACAAAGTCACTCAAGTACTTACCAGCAAAATCCGTCGGCATGGACAATGTGATGTTGGCAAAACTGAAAGTGGTCATGTTGCTATCTGCCCCATCGGACCGTTTGGATAACGGGTGTGACAAGTCGACATGATAGACTAGATTCCCGTTCATATCCGTAGTTTTGACATAGTTGACCTCATGTGGTTCCCGTTTGTACCAACCAGTTGCATATCCCAAACCAATTGACCCAACAGCAAAAGCCGCTACGGCTCTGCTTACTGCCACAGCACACTGATATTCATATATGAATTTCCTGCCATTTCCATCGTTCCTCCAGCAATTGGTATAAACACCATGGACAACAGGCGGAGATAATATTGCAACCCCTGCTGTTAGGGCCAAGAGCCCCCGGGCAGTTGTAGTTGGAGTAGTCATCCAGGCATTGAAATCGACAGCTACTATCAACGGAATTAGCAAAAACAATGTTCCAAAAATTGAAATAGGAAGCATTTCTGATTTTTTCTATCAGCCAGGTCAACCAAATCAAGAAAGCGAAGAAGATATATCCTTTGGTTTGTGGGATACTCAGATAAGAAAGTAGAGACAGAAGTCGCCTCTTATAAAGATTACTGCAAAGACTGCCATTCCATACCAACACGTTGTAGGTGCTGAGAAAATATGAAAAAGATACAGAAAGTGATTGACAACCAGTTTCAGTAAGTTATGTGTACGACAAGGAGATATTTATGTTTATCCCACAGTTAATTATACTCGGCTCTGGATCAGCCATTCACAAAACGTTCATAAACGTTCATAAAATGTTCATAAACGATCATAAAATGGTCTTGAGTAATGTGTAATTGCGGGCCTCATATGATCCCCTAGTCAGACATGTGATGAAAGATCAATGCTACATTAGGAAATATATACTGAGAAGGAAGAAGAATGAAGAGGAAGGAAAGGAAAGAATGAATAATAGAACAACTCAATAATAAGGATCCACACAGATGACCGAATCGATAGACAGAAACAGACAAAAAATGCATGATTGTCGTATAATGATCTTCCTGAAACAGAAGTTGGAGCCAATGACTGTATTGAGACATTTCATGATTCTATTCAGTGAATTTTCACCTCATGCCGCAAGAAGGCTGTTGTAGATCTGAGAAGTATTTAGTCACCCTAGATTGGGTTCTTTCATTTCCATCCCGATATATCAATCCTAATTGAACAATCACTTACCAACCCTCCTGATGCAACTGAGATCCTCACCCAAGGTCATCTCTGTCAGATGTTTCAATCAGGCACATTCATGGAGTATTTACTAACCTGGACGAAATTCAAAAGAAGAACCTGAATCAAAAAACAAATCAACTCAATAGAAAGATAATTGAACCATATACCTCCTCTACGCAGCAACCTGAACAACAATGTCCATAATTATGAATCGGTTTCTTACCTGATCATCCAGTCCCACAGACTTCCTGTCAGGCCATTTCGCCCGGAGTGTTCCTCCGCAGTTTTCCTGTCTCGCCCGCAGTTTCCTGTCTCGCCCGCAGTTTCCTGTCTCGCCCGCTTTTTCCTGTCTCGCCCTCTTTTTCCACTCCCGCCTCTTCTCCCTCTCCGCCTTCTCTGCACCTTTTCGCACCGTCTTCTCTGCATCCGCACCTTCTCCGCCTTCTCTTTTCTCTCCGCCTTCTCTTTCCCACCTCTCTTCCCACCATGTTTGGCCTCTTCTCCCGCGCCAAAGTTTCCCGCTTGGGCGACGGGGTCTCTGGAGTCGTGGATCTTGTCGAGTCGTCCGGCAAGGTCTGTGCGGTGAAAACATACCATTCGCGCGAGTCGCACGAGTCTCGCCTGGAGTTTGTTGAGCGCGTGGCCCACGAGTACCAGGTTCTCTCGAAACTCCACCACGAAAACGTCATCCGCCCGTTTCGCCTCCTTGTGCTGTTCGGAACCGTCAAGATGCAGATGGAGCTCGGCTCGCCCAACTTGTACGTGCTCCTACGAGAGAGAAGCGCCATCGACAGCGAGACGGCAAAGACCGAGAAACACATTCAGAAGGGCGACGTTCGCGTGGAATGCCGTGTGCTCGGCGCCAGGCGTGCCAGCCCGCTGCTGCGCGAGGTGTTTTGTCTCTGGCGCCAGCTTTGCCTGGGAATCGCCTATCTCCACAGCCACAACTGGTGCCATCGCGACTTGAAGCTCGAGAACTTGGTGTTGGTGGGCCACACGCTCAAAATCGTCGACTTCCAGACGGCGGCGCCAACAGACCGCAAAGTGCTGGGGCTTGTGGGTTCGCCGAGCTACGTGGCGCCCGAAACGGTGGCCAGCATCCACTATTTCGGCGCGGCCGCCGACATCTGGGCCATGGGCATTGTCTTGTACTACATGGCTACTGGGAGGTTCCCCTGGAAAAGCGCAGTGTGGAACGATGCCCGGTATGCGGGCTACATCAAAGACAAGACGACTATGCTCGCGAAGCTTCCACAGGAATGCGTGGCTTTGGTTGCAGCGGTGCTTGACCTGGACCCGGAAAAAAGGCCGTCGGCGCAGGAGATCCTTGTGGACCCATGGGTGTCGAGCATAAAGTGGTGTCACGGAGAGGAAGAATGCGGGCTGCATGTCTTGGGAGCGGAAACGATAACCGATGGTGATCGGTAGAGTCGATTTGTTGGAGGAAACACACCGGCTGGTAGGACTCTGCGCTTTGAGGCTGAGATCCTTACTTTCCTCATCATTACCCCACCTCAGCTTCGAAAGCATGAAGCACGCATTCGAGAAGTCATTGAGGTTTAAGATCATAACGACTGCCACCTTGTCTTTGTGGAGTTTTAGAACCCGCAAGCTCTATGGAAACTGCAACTCGGAGCTCTATGATAGTACACTCTATGGTTATTGCACAACTCGGATGAGTCAAGTGAATGACACTCAGGTTAGACGGCAGCTTAGTGAAGACTTTGCATAGCAGCCTACCGTACACTTCAAATATGACACATAATGCTATAACGAACGATATGAATGAAACTACGCAAAGTCAAAGTAATAAATGTCTTAGTGATGACAATATCCAACAGCTTCCAGCTGAATCCATTGCGCTATGTAACATCATCTTGAACTATGATTGGATGATGCCTTAAAATACTCTTCATCTATGTTTAGGGGACTTGATTCGATTGAGCCCAATAAAACCAAACTGGAAAATGCTGATAATTGCAATTGCACTTCATATCAAGCTTAAAGTGTGCAGTAATACAGAGGATAGACTACTAAAAATGATACTAAATCTGCCCAAAAACGAATTTGATTTTCCTACACTTTTTCACATACGAATACGCTACTTACCAAGCTTCAGCCTTTCTACTAGACTGTCTTCAACCTCCCTGCATACACAACTTCCGACCACAGACGCTGATGTTGGCACGACCAGCCTCTTGTCCAATCAGAAGAGCCGAGCCTCTGCTATGAGTCATCTCCAGGCCACTAAGCCAGAAACCAAGCAGAGGGGCACTCACTTGAAGAAAAGTTCCGAGGGACAAAGCAAACATGAGAAATGTCGTCCCGACCCTCGGAGAACCGAAAGTGGCCCCTCGTGCATATTTTAGGACCGAAGGGACGCCGTGTGACTCCGGCTCTCCGCTTTTGACTCGGCCAGGGGGCTGACTCGGCCTCGCGACTCGGACCCACTGCCCTCGGAATAAGATGCACCAAGTACGACACGAGCACGTGACTCACATTTCCGGGCCCTCGGCATCTCAGTCGGGTGCGAAAAAAACCATGGCTCCAACTCCACTTTCCAAAGACATCTTTACCAAGAACCCAAAATGCTTTCCCGTTCTGTCCGTGCATTGAAGCACGTGCCTTCTAAGCCCTTTGCCAGAAGCTATGCCCTTTCTGCCAAAGCACAAGCTCTCATCTCAAAGCCTGTTCAGGAAGTAGACCCGGAAATGGCCCTGATCTTGCAGCAGGAGAAGGACAGACAGAGAAACTCCATCACGTTGATCCCATCGGAGAATTTCACTTCCAAGGCCGTCATGGACTTGTTGGGCTCGGAAATGCAAAACAAGTACTCCGAGGGATACCCAGGCGAGAGATACTATGGTGGTAATGAGATCATCGACAAAGCTGAGTCATTGTGCAGACAGAGAGCTTTGGAGGCGTTTGATTTGTCGCCCGAAGAATGGGGCGTCAACGTCCAGCCTTTGTCTGGAGCCCCAGCCAACTTGTACGCCTACTCTGCTGTTTTGGAAGTGGGCGACCGTATCATGGGCTTGGACTTGCCTCATGGAGGACATTTGTCTCACGGTTACCAGACTCCATCGGCCAAGATCTCGTACATCTCTAAGTACTTCCAGACCATGCCATACCGCTTGGATGAGTCGACTGGTTTGATCGACTACGACACATTGGAGAAGAATGCCGTTTTGTTTAGACCAAAGGTCATTGTTGCCGGTGCCTCGGCCTACTCCAGAGTCATTGACTACAAGAGAATGCGTGCCATTGCCGACAAGGTTGGTGCCTACCTTTTGTCCGACATGGCACACATTTCCGGCTTGGTTTCTGCCGGTGTCACACCTTCGCCATTCCCATACTCAGACATTGTCACCACCACCACCCACAAGTCGTTGCGTGGCCCCCGTGGTGCCATGATCTTCTTCAGAAAGGGCATCAGAAAGGTCACCAAGAAGGGCAAGGAGATTCCGTACGACTTGGAGCGCAAAATCAATTTTTCTGTTTTCCCTGCGCACCAAGGTGGTCCTCACAACCACACCATTTCTGCTTTGGCCGTTGCCTTGAAGCAATGTAGCTATCCCGAGTACAAGCAGTACCAGCAGGAAGTGGTGGACAACGCCAAGGCTTTTGCTGAGGCTTTGAAGAGCAAGGGCTTTGATCTTGTTTCCGACGGCACCGACACCCACTTGATTCTTGTGGACTTGCGCTCCAAGAAAATCGACGGTGCACGTGTGGAGGCCGTTTTGGAAAGAGCCAACATCGCCGCCAACAAAAACACCGTTCCTGGTGACAAGTCCGCGTTGTTCCCAAGTGGTTTGAGAGTGGGCACTCCAGCCATGACCACACGTGGTTTTGGCCCAGAAGAATTCGCCAAGGTGGCTGAGTACTTCCAAAGAGCCGTGGAGATTGCCATTTCCTTAAAGGAAAAGGAAGAAGGAGCCGTGGCCAAGGAATTGTTGGCAAGCTTCAAGAAGTTGGCAGATGAAAGTGCGGAAGTCAAGGCTTTGGACGAGGAAGTCAAGGCTTGGGCTGCCCAGTACCCTGTTCCAGGCGATCTTTAGTTGCATATATGAGGAGAATCCAAGCGTATAGGATTAAAAAAACGTTTCAGAGATTAGAAGGTATTATTGAAGTAGATGGGGACGAGTCCTACCGAAGACCAGCTTCACATTAATGACATCGATGTTTTGAAGAGAGAAAGATGACTTGTTGTATAAAGTGCCAAAATTGAGCGAAAAGACAAATCGAACTGAATAAAGGGAAACTCAATTAGATGAGCCAAATGTAATTCGATGAACTAAATGAGCCAAATGCGTACTAGGGCCAAAACATGAGTGAAAGAATGTAGTTTTTACTGCAATCCTGGCTCTTCTGTACAAACCCTTAAATACACAAAATCAATTTGGACCTTGTATTTGTGACTTTTCGTTCTACCGTTCGTTTAATAATCGACTGGTCTAAATTAATGTCGTGACTAGATCAAATGGTCAGTTGGTTTAACGAAGGTAAAGAGTGTATAAATAGAGTGCACGGAACCACTTATGCACTGATACCATTACCATCCATCTTCAGACCTCTTGAACCATGTCCCGGAGAGAATCTCTGGAAGCCCTTTTGGAATTAGAAGAGGTACACGGGAGCCCGAATCTACCTTCTCACTCTGAAGACGAACGTATGACTCTCGAAGTGGACTTTAGGTTATGGTTCAATTACGAGAATCATCCCCTACATCGCGTCCGGTTTGTCTTTGACAAGAATGCATCGATAGAAGAGGCTAGCAGGACGGCTTTCCAGAAATGTGTAGGGAAGGTTCCAGACGACTTCTACATGTTCATCGCAAAAGGGATTAACGAAGTGTGGGCGGTTGGTGATAAGGATGAGAAAATCAGCAGTGTCGTCCATGAGGGAGAGAGGTTGCTTCTTTCAGATGTCCAAGATTATTTACAAAGAAGTACCAAGAGAGCCTTCAAGATTCTTCTAGGAGTAATGGTTGGAATAGCGGCTCTAGTTGCAGTTATAATCATTATATCTGCGTGATGACATTTTGACCTGACACTGGGACAGCGATCGAAGAAGTTTATGATTTTTTCTTTTTCCTTTTGATCAAAATAGGCCACGACGAAAGCCGAAGGGACTTATTTTTCCCATTCTCCAAGAAGAAATGGATTTCTCAATGAAGAGAAAGCGGCATTGAATGGGAAAACTCCGTCGCTCATTTGGCTCTGTTAAATATGACTGCTCGTCAAGACCGCATAAACAGTTGCCATTTTGGCCTCTCCACGAAAGACCAAGTAGTGATCAAAATAAACTACAGTAGCAGGTTTTCGTTTTGAGCACGAAATTTACATTGGGGTATAGGAACATTGACCTTGAGCAGAATGTTTCTAAAGGCTTCTTCGGATATTTACGTTCTTTTCTTTCCGAACAAACGCCACATGAATAGCGAAAAGTTGAACCAGAGCCTTGTACTAGTCGCCAAGAAGAGCATTCCAATCGATTTTACGTCTCTAATTGCTGTTTCATGCGAGGTAACCAATATAGAGATACTTTGGTCCTTGAGACCTAACACAGTGCTGAACATTGAACTTTTAGTACCAATTCGAAAGCATACAATATTCTTGTACATTCAATGATGGTACATTAAAGACGACATGATCGATAGATAACGAAAGTATCTGCGTTGACTAATTGAACAGATAAGGTCGAGAGAGCCTTGTAGAATACCGTATCAATGACACAGTAAAACTATTTAAGAAGGAGACACGAAACAAACTTCACGTCCGCCAGTAAAATATTCGGCTAGATTTTTTCTCTAATCCTCTGGGATTTTGAAAACCATTGCTAGATTTCACTCTTTAAATCGCTAGGTATAAAAGAGAATGGTATGAGTAGATGAGCTTAAGTTCGTCGTAACCAGAACATCACTGTTATTTTCCAATGATAATTTTGAAATGAGTCTTTTGGGGAATACCGATGACATTCAACATCACATATCAGTTCAGGTTGCAAGTTGTACACCCATGCAACGAAGAGGTAAGTTCGTACATTCATTTTACCAACACAGTCGATGGACATGCTCAACTTCTTTTTCTCGCCTGTCCATCCCAAATATGTGTCCTCATTTCATCAGCCAACAAAAGATTTCAACACATGATGATATAATAGAGGGGATGCTTTCTCACATCATAGATGAGAGCTTTCGAATTCATAACAAGATTGATGGCCTGAAGACTTTTTTTTTTGGCCAACGTTATGACGGACATTATTCTCATGTAGTTTCCTGCTAATGAGCTCGCTAACATATTAGCTTTAATTACACCCTTTTTACCAGATCAGAGACCAATCCAAGGAGTCTCTTAAGGAGCTTGAGTGAGTACCTCAGTAGAAACATTTGGATTGGATATTCTGATAAGTAACCTCTACTTAGAACAGATGGGGATAATCCTAAAGAACCCATCCTAGAGAATAAGAGTGATCTTATACACTAAATCCAGTACTAAGTCTTTGTCCAAAATCTAATAGAACAATCCCGAAAGAAAAGTCGGTAATCGCTGATTTCAAAAATGCTAGTAAGATAAACCGGCGTGCATAGACATCGCGTCAAATTGCTCTCAAATCTTATCTGTCAATCCCTATTGTTCTTGGCACCATGTCTGCAAGAGAATCTCTGGATACACTTTTAGAGTTGCAAGAAGTTAATGAAAGTTCAAAGTCTTCCGCCCAATGGGAAGATTCGCGCATGGCTGTTGATGTGGTATTTGATATCTGGAACAATCAAGAAAAGTTTCCTGACCGCCCTGTTCGGTACTTCTTTGACAAAAACGTGACTGTGATAGAGGCTGGCAGATTGGCGTTTGAAGAGCTTGTGGATAACTTTCGAGGGAAAATTTATGCGTCTATTTCAGGGAACACTGTGTTGGTAGTCGGAGATAACAGCGAAAAGCTTTCTACATTCATCCAAAATGGGGAGAAGTTGATTCTTTCAGATGTCCCTGACTACAATCGGAGGAGAGAGACGAGAGAAATTAAGCAGATTACTCTCACAGTCGTGGGAATTTTCGTTTTTGCAGGAGCTATCGCTGTTGTGATACAACATTATTCTTAATGCCGATGTGATATTACTGAAGGCTCTAGAGGAGGAGCTTGAACATCATTAGTACATTGGGTTGGAAATTTTGATAAGTAAGATTTTGGGTTCTGGGAACATCTTGTAATAATTTCAGTATAAGTCCTATCAGTTCCCCAGTTTTCTATACGAGATAACTAGTCTATTTGTATATGTAAGGTATGCTGGAAGCGTCCCAAAGGGTAATAGAGATGAGTTTCCTTCAGTGGACGCTTCATATAGAAAACCTGACAGGTTCAGTTAGAATCGATATATGGGGATGGGATTCAAGAGAAAAAGATGATCTTATACCTAAGTCCAATTCGATTGATCTGTCCAAAATCCAACGGCAATCCCGAAGCCGAAGTCGATTATAGCTGACTTAGAGATGTCTGGTAAGCTAAGGTCTATCAGAGATGAACGGCGTGCATAAGCATCACGTCGAATTATTCTCAGATCTTATCTGTCAATCCCTATTTTTTTTGGCACCATGTCTGCAAGAGAATCTCTGGATACACTTTCGGAGTTGCATAAAGTGAATGAAAGCTCAAAGTCTTCGGATGAACTGGAAGATTTGCGTATGAGAGTAGATGTGGTGTTTAAGATATGGGATAATCCAGATAAATTTCCTATTCGTCCTGTGCGGTTCTTCTTCGACAAAAATGTGACTGTGATAAAAGCGGGCAAGTTGGCGTTTGAAGCATATGTGGATAACTTTCGAGGAACAATTTATCCGTCTATTGAAGAAGGGAATATTGCAATTGCAGTCGCAGATGACAACGAAAAGCTTTCTACATTCATCCAAAATGGGGAGAAGTTGATTGTTTCAGATGTCCTTGACTACAAACGGAGGAAAGAGACGAGAGATCGGAATATTCTCACTCTTTTAATAATCCTAGGTACTGTTTCATTTATAGCTCTTATGGTTTGGGCGGCTACTACTGATATGCGACAAGTCAAATCTTGAAGTCTGAAAAGGGCGGCACTTTAGTTTAACGGTTGAAGGCGACATTTCATTGTTATCAATGCCGCAAAACTATTAACCATCACCCACTCACCAAGTTTATAATAGAGAGCTTTCTGCCGTCATGCTTTTTAGGACTGGGAACAATATTGATATCTGAGAAGCATCAATAGACAACTAAAAATGTACGACTTCGTGTGGTTGCATGGGAGGTATAGCCGACCAAAATTAGGAATCAAGATATTAAGCGAAGTTCAAGAGCGCAAAGTACAGGCGAAATCAAAAAAGAAAAATGAAAACAGAAGTTTGAAAAGTGAATTCTGGCGATCTAACTGTAACCATCAAGCTCAAAAGTGAAAGGGCCAAACCCAATGCAGAACAATACATTGACCAACATGGAAATTCATAGTGTTTTTATGTCCAAAGCAGATATGTTCAGTAAATTTACGTTTTCCAATCTTATTCATTCACTAATTGAACTCCAGAGAGAACATTTTATAACATCGTATCTCAACTTATTAAATTCTAATTCAGTGACACGACTAACCTAGTGAAGAAGAATCCGCATCTATTCCACCTTTTTGAAACAATAAACCAACGACCTGTCAGCCAGTGAAATATGCGGCTTGTTTTGTTGCTCTAAGTTTCCGATAAAAAATTGGCAATCCAGTGACTCTGAATTTCGATCTCAAAGTAGCTCTGGTGAAGAATAAAAGAAGGAGATAATCGAATGATGGTAAGCTTGAATATCTCCAGAACTTCAGCTCTCTAGTACTCTGTAGTAATAACTGATGAAGATGAAACTTGGGAAAAAATGACATCTTTTGAATTCAGAGATCAAAGTGCGAAACCACACCCAAACGTACAGACTCTCAGGTAGTAATATATAGCAACAAAAACCAAAAAACCCGTCCTTTAATTTTCTTAGCCACACAGAATTTTGCTTTAAGTGCCACCACTAAAATGTTGATGATTATAAGGTTCATCTGCGTCGACCACTGCAATACTGTAAAAAAACCACACAAACTTTTTTTCCCCTTTTGCTTCTTAGCAAAGCATGGCCATGATCAACTTCTTTAACTCGACTATTTCCCTTCTCACTTGTCTGTAATTCAATTGAGCCAAAACAATAAACGGACTGATTCATGAATTAGTCCAAAGACTGCGATTCCTTCCATTACTCGATGGACTGAAGATTTTACTATTTACTTACGTTATCCATGTTCCTCTGATATCGTAAACACAATACGTCTCGTTTAGGGCCAATGCAGAGTCAGATGTTTTAGTCGATAGAATCATGTCGCGAATGCCGTTTTCCGGTGTATGAACTGAACCCTTGTCGAAAACCCATGTAATGAAGGCCCACATGATTCAATGAAAAAAAAAAAAAAGAGATAAAAATAAAGAAAGCAAGATGTTGGTTCAGAACAAATGCTACGTATACACTTGCAAATTATCTCAATCTATATAGTTTCAGTGATCAATTTCCAATGTTTCTCCCGCACCCAGACACCACGGATCAGGCCTTTCTCGGAGTATGTGCTCACGTGCGCGGAACATCACCAACCACCTACTTCTTTCCACCAATGTCCGCTGGCGCCGTTTCCTGGTCCAAAAACGGCTTTGTGTGCTATGCGCTGCGTGGCCCGGCCCACAACTTGGCCCTCACGTACTTGGAAAACACCAATGGCCGCCGCTGGCAACTTGCGCTGCTGCAACGGCTCTGTGTGAAACCGCTGGATGATAGTGCGATGCCGCTGGTGGAACTAGTGCTGTGGAGCAATCTTCTGACGGACTTGGCGGTTTTCGACGAGAACGGCCATTTCTACGTCTTGCTTGCTGGTGTGGGGCTTTTGCTGGAGGAAAATGGCGGCAATAGTTCCAACGGGGCGGCTACAAACACCACCGCGGCAAACGGAGGCGCGGCTAATGGCGAAAAAGGGAACGGGGTGAAAGGGGCTGCGGGCGCCAATGGCGCGGTGGCTGCAAATGGCCCGCACTCGAACGGCAGCGCCAAGGCTGCGGCGGCCGGAGGCGCTGCCGCCAGCAAGCCAGACGACGCGGCTACAAAAGCTGCCGACACGCCCTCGTACGAGCTCACGCTGTACAACCACACGGAAATGATTTTCCGCGACAGGACGCCCGGCCGGTGCGTGGCGTTCCGCTGGCTTGGCGTCGACAAGGCGCAGATGCGGCCAAAGGCAGCCACGCGTAGCGCCGCGGGCGAATATTCCTACGACGTGGGCCAGCACGGGCCTACACACCCCGCCCACCCGATTGCGTCGAAACAGGCGTGTGTGGCGCTCCGCCAGAATGGCCTCTTCACCTTGTATTACCAGGGTGAGCACAAGGTGGAGTACCACAAGCTTTCGGTCTCGTTGGGTGCCGGCGTGCACTTTTCGCACGCCTCCATTGGGTTCTGCGACCGCCGAATTGTGGTGGCAGCGTATGATGCCTTGACGCGCCGCGTGAGCGTGTTTGTGCTCGCAGTCGACTGGGGCTACTTGGTCGAGCTGGCGGCGCGTCAGCGCTCCGACCCGCACCACCACACGCCCTCAAACATGCAGACGCTGCCGCGCCTCTCGTGCACGTTGGTGCAAGAAATCCGCGTGCCAGCGGGCGCCATGGGCAACGAAACAGAAAATGGCCAAGGCGACCAAGAACTCAAACGAAACTACGATGCCGGAAATGAGAACCAAATCGGCCAAAACGAAGCTCAGTTTTTGCAAAACACCACTACCACCGACAATGGGCCGAACATGACCACCCTGGCCTCCGACTCCAAAATTGTTTCCTCCGAGATCAAGCTGATCGACATCATAGGGCCCGACGTGTTGGTGACATACCATGCCGTCAACTCCTCGGCTGCCACATCATCTGCCATACACCGCTACCGCTTGCGTCACATCGACCCACTCCACTCCTTGGGACCTGAAGTGAACGGAATCTTTTCTGACTCGAAAATGCAGTTTCCTGAATTGGTACTCTTCGATGTCTTGCGCGTTCCTGGCAAAATCAACCAGATTACTCCTTGCTTGGACGATCTGCTCGTGTTATTTTTCCGCAATGACGGCGCCGTGTACATGCTCCGTGAATGGAATGCGCCGCTTGTTCGCATAGACGTGGGTGCACAACTATCCCCACTCGAACCACCATCCTCAGTTGCCTCTGCTCTTGATTGTGGCTATCGCATACCTTGTGTGACAGGTAATGTCGCTCTATCTCCCAACATGGCTGCGCTTGTACATTTACCTCCAGATGCTGACACAGTGAGCTTTTCGCTCTTTCAGCCTGCGCCAAACTCGGAGGCGATTCCTACCGAAGCGACAGCCGTAGCCATCGCCCACGCGCACGCCCATGCGTGCTACACAAACAGCTGCTCAGATGACGTGGTTGCATTGGCTACAGCGGAAGTGTTGCGTGGTACCCACAACGATGACCTCATTGAGCGCACAGTAGTGGAGGCACACAAGTCCATTTCTTTTCATTTGAACAGCTATAGCAAGGAGTCCGTTGACAAGCTTTTGCTGAATCCGGCACTACAAAAGCTTCTCTCATTACAGTTGGCGCTTGGCGAGCTCCACTCATCCAACAGCACTATACGTGACGTGGCTTGGATAGTTCTCAACCTCCGCTCTACCAGCTTCGCCATCATGTTCTCTCTATCCAGCATTTACAGACAAATCTCGAGAAAGAAACCAGCAAACGACAGCTTGGAGGATTCCACTGTTCGTGCAGAAAGTATTGTGCTGTTGGTCGGAAGTGTCAAGTGGCTTATTGATTTGATTGTCTATTTGAATCAAGAGCTCTTACAAATCAGTCTATCGAAGGATAATCCCGACAAAAGTTCAGTCACTGTGTACAACTCGGTAACACTACCTCTTATTATGAGTAAGGTACCTCGTTTATTTCTCATGTACGCAATATCTTCCATTGCCAAAACTCATGAAATTTTGAAGAAGATCCACAAAGATTTAACAGAAGCTAATAAGCTCTTCACACCTATGCAAGAAGCACTTATGCGATTTTTTGGCACTTGCGGGTCTCTGCCATTGAACTTAAATGTATTTGAGAACTTCTTAAGAGATTGTGATACTTCAACGTCTAAAGATTTGGCAGCCCGTGCTGCTGCAGAAAACATATCTCCGCTTCAATTAGAACATCAATTATTTTGCATTGGGAAAATCCCTAGCCCACTTATATCAGTGGCTATCACGATGATAGACCATCACTATGCTATCATCAGTCGCGATTCCAAGCTATCCGAATTGTTCTTCTACAACACTGACTGGATAGACGCTGGTATCGGCAGATCGAACCGCGTATCTACAGAGTCGACGCAAAATGAGCAATTTATGCCTACACAAGTGCGGCTTCAATATTCGGAAAGCGAAGTAGTTGATGCTCTTCGAAAGATCATCATTCGAGCACCGTCGACGTTGCGCTCCGGTGGGGTGTCTACGATGGGCCAAGGGTATGTGTCGAACAAAAAGATCCGTAAATGCACTCGGTGCCGTGCAGTTTCTCTAATAGCAGATCCATTGGTGTTTGGAACCCCTAAAACAATTAGTCTTTGGACAATGGTATTTCAGAGAACATGCATTTGCGGTAGCGCGTGGGTGAACTGTCTATAATATAAAAACGAATGCTGATGTTATACGAAAACCGAATATCTCTGACACTAAGCCGTTTTCTCCTTAGCCGCAGCAGCTTTTTGAGCCATCTTCTTGGCTGTCCAGCCCATCACAAAGGGCATTCCTGCGTTGGTTACAACGATCCATGCTATAAGGATACCGATATTTCTGCCCATATGGCCTTTATAGGCGTCAAAGAAGGCTACCATCATCAACTGGTAGGAGTTGAACACGGGTAACGCATATCCATATCGGTAGAAAGTCGGGCAAAGAACAATTGGGGATATAGTCGGAGCCAAATTGGTCACAGCAACAAGTAAGAGGACAAGGCCTATCATTGCGGGCTTAGTAGCAATGCACACTAAGACCATCATCTCAATTAGCGATCCGATGGACGACATTGTTAAATAGGCAAAAGCCCAAATAACCAAGAAGCCCAGGTGTCCAAAGGCTTTGGTGAAACTAATCTGGAATGCAGTGTTCAACAAAACGTATGCAAAACCAAGACCAATGTATGCGAGCTGTGCCGCAGTGATACGGTAAGCGACATAACGAAGTCCCTTAAGCTTTGTCGACATATACATGTGGATTGGAGCCGAGAAGACAAACTGGAAAAAAGTGAAGATACACAAGTAAATCAAACCAACTTGCAAAGGTGCCTGAATGACCTGGGGTATCACTGGAATGCCATCGACTATTCTGAACTGAGGCAAGCTTGTGAGAAGTTCTGGTGCACGATCTAAAATGGTCTCGGCATGGGAGGTATTCACCATCTGCAATATTGCTGCAGCCCATGGCACCTGGTCCATAAATGAGGCATGCGAAGCTACCACCAGTTGCACCATTGATGAAAAATAGTTGTTGACACCATTATAGTCACTACCCGTCTCATAGTACGCTGTGAGCAAGTCATTGGCCGGATTGAAAGAGGTGTTGAGCGAGTTGAGCGCAAGTGCTAGTTCCGTTGTAGCGTTGGGCTTCACAAAATACGCAGCACGGTACTTTTGCCGGTGGACCTCATGGCGCATAAAATCGTAAGCCGTCATTCCGAGCTTGCTTGTCGTTGCTTGTATCGATGAAGCGTTCCACACATGGAAGTTGCCGGCCGCTTTAAGTGCGGGCAAGGCGAAGAAGCGACCGGCCATTTCACCTACTAGGCCGTCATCAGCAATCATCACTCCAAAGCGCACATTCTTATAGCGCGAGCTACGATCATAGTATGCGCCCCAGTATATGCACAAGGCAATAAGAAAACCCACAATCAAGAAAACATAGTTGGTGAGCATGGTCACGATGATGGTGATACGCTGTGCGTGGAACTCGCTGTCCCAATAGCCAAACTTACGCGTGATGTTTTGGATCGTCGACGTCACTGTGCTTCGGCGTCGCTGGAGCGGAGGCTGCTCTCCACCTTGTGTTTGGCCATTGCCCGTCAAGGACAGGTTGGTCATGGACCGAGTGAGAATACGTGTACCGATGAAATCATCTTCAGCAATGCCATCGACCCGCAAAGACCGTAAAGTGAGGTCGTCAGTCAGAAGAGACCCCATCGAGTCGGGAGTGGACGGTGTCAGGTCTAGCGACGATGTTGATTCTAGCGACACTCTATCTGCACCCGATAACATTTCTTCTGCAGGGCGGGGAGCAGAACCGGTTGAGTTGGATGCACTAGCCATATCTTGATTATTGGAAGATTCTGGCTTGGACTGCAAACCGCCCGTTTGTGCCGTGGACAGTCTCCGGATGGACATGTGTGGGAATATTATTTAAGGCTGGTCTCATGACCCCGCTCGTGTTTAAGTCAGTTGATGGGGGCACGTGCAGGACATGCATATGCACTTATCTCCACACACAACAAATGGAAGGGAACATTCTCCAGTGACTCAGAAGGAAACATGAGCGATAGTACCAATCAGTCTCCGACACAAGGGAAAGAGGAAATTGGGAATTCGGACTCGCACTCGAATTACTCCACTGCCGACTCTCTAGCCGCGCTTGAGGACCCTGCGTCTCCGGACATCCTCTCTGATGAAGACCCCCTCTCGGGCCCGGGAAATGCTGGCGAGACGAACGCTCAGGAAATGGTCACTGGCGGCGTGAAAACACCCACCACAGACTGGAAAAAGCAAAAAGAGGCCGAAGAAGAGCCCGCATTCGACATCCGCAAAGACGCATGGCCATTGATACTCCGGCTTGTGCGGGTTAACATCACGCTTCTAACCGTCTTTCTTGGCCTTTTATCTATCTACTGGGGTGCGTTGTACAAGCGTGAGAACCGTGTGCGCAACATGCCGATGCTCGTGGTTATAGAGGACGAGAGCTTTGTGTTGACAAACGGGACACGGGCAGATGCGGTTTTGGGCCCAGCACTCCAGAATCTTTTGGAGGGTCTGAAGGAGTATGGGCGTTTTGAAAAAGCAAATTTGACGGCTCTCCGCATCGAAGCCGAGCGGACCAATACCACTGTTTTAGGCAGGACGATCCACTACGTACATCACCAAAAGTACTGGGCTGCACTTTATGTCAACGCCACGGCAACACAGACAGTGTATGACATGCTAGCCAAGAATACCACTGCACAACCGCAGTATCTTATACTGGCAGTGTACGAGTCAGGACGGCACTACCTGGCCTTAGCACAATACGTGACGAAAAACTTGCACTCGATGGGCTCTCGGTGGCTACAGTTCGAGGCGGGAAAGGCGTATTCCAACATAATACGATACTACCTAACTGAGAATGAGCGACAAGCGCTTTTAAAAACCATAGCTCAAAGCATACCTATACCTCTTCCAAATTTCAACTTGGTCGACGAGCGGCCCTCGCGGTCAGCAGCAGTGCTTGGCCCCTCGGAGTTGGGTTTGGTATACGCCCAGATTTTCTCGTTCCACCAATTCAATTTCTCAAACGACTTGCATACATCCATCAGCACACAACTTCGCTTCCGCCACTACTTGTGGTATCGTGTGCTCTTCTCTCAAATCAACCATTTGGTACTCAGTCTAGTTTATGGCCTCATGACGTTGGCATTCCAGGTGCCTGTTACCCCTGCGTACGGCCACAGCGGTTTCCTCGTTCTATGGATGACTATGTTCTTGTTTATCAGTGCCAGTGGAGGGCTCAACGAAGCAGGTGTCACATGCATTTTGGTCTGGGGTTCTAAAGCCTTGTTAGCCCCGTGGATGATTTTCAATATTGTCATTAACATATCACCTACATTTGCCCCATTGGTTCTTTCTCCGGGGTTCTATCGTTATGGATATGCAATGCCCATGTTCAATGCTTACGAAGCATTGCGTGTTGTATTTTTCAACACTTGGAAAGGGACTTTGGGCCGCAATTATGGTATTCTCGCTGCCTGGATTGTTGTAACCAATATCCTCTTGTGTTACATCTTGAAAATCGTCAATGACCGAAGAAAGAAAGAACTTGAGGTTCGGCAATTAAAGAGAGAAAAAACTCGCCGTGCAAAATTGTTGCACAGGAAAAAGAAGGAAAAAAAGACACTGGCCGTCTGATGACGATAAATTGACCAATACTTCAAGAGTAGAATAGAAGAGGAACTTAAGTTTGAAGGGCAAAACATAGGTATAGAAATAATCACACACGAAAGAAACGACTCGTGTATTGAGCAAATGCTTGAGGAAACTTCTGTAAAAAACTTTAGAGTATATAGAGACTCTGTTGCAGACTTACGTATTCGGCAAGGAAACTATGCATGCATTTAAGCATAGTACTGCGATCTTAATGTCAACAACGGACAAAAGTAAATGTCGCTCTGTTCATTTAATTCAGTGGGCTACTTATAACGAGTGTATGAGATACAAGCGTTTAGATTTCAAGTGTGCAAAAAGATTGGGCTTTTATGTAAAGAATTAAAGGTAGTCTTCCGTCCAAACTAGAAGCGGAGCACATACCTCAAGCGAAACGTGACTCGACAGCAACCTGGGGATCTATTGCTCTCACTTTTCGCCCATTCACCATTTCCAGATATGAAGCGGTCAAGGGCTGGCGCCAGGCCCCCAAGTCCAAGCTGCGATTGAATAATAGGTGGTGTAATGCATCTCGCTTCAAGCTCCACAAATCCGGATTGACGATCGAACGGTCAGGTTGTGCCAAGTAAGTATCCACAGCGAGCGGAAGCTTCTCAAGCATGACCGACGCCGAATGGTCGTATAGTGCTAGGCGTGCGACAAGCTCGTATACACGAGGAGGGGCAAGCGCGGCCACAATGGCATCTGAAAGCCATGCATTTGCAAACAAGGCGAAAAAGTCCACATTGTCTATGAGATGGAGTAAGCAATGAAAGCGTGGATAAGGAACACGCGCGAGGTGCCATGCAGAAAAATGGTCACTAAAGTACGTATTTTTGTCCGGAATAACTGCCAAGTCAAGCAAACAAAAGGCAAGCACATCGTGATGGGCGGAAAAATCAAAGTCTGCCAATGCGGGGAGACGGACGAGGAAAGCGCGAGATACTGCGACAGTGGATCCACATGCCGACAAAGATGAAAAAAGTGCAGACAATGGAGGATCAAGAGCGGCATTGTAACAACGCACTTGACGGCGATGTGCCAAGTGCACCATACAACGTGCCACTGGATGGCGAATGCGGTAAAGAGGCATGCGGCGCACAAGGCGAGCGTAAAAGTCTATTACGATTGGAGCAAGAAGAGGATCAACGAGATGGGAAGCATCGTCCTCTGAATCTTGTACGGTCGGCGGGCTGGGATTGTCAAGTTTCTCACCCACTGCATCAGTTTCATCTTCATGAGGAAGTATTTTCTCGCATGACTTGACAAGCTCCTCCACTTCAGCATCCACGTCAGTCTTATTCGCTGCATCTGTTTCAGTTTCGTCTTTGAAGAACTTCTCCACATCGAATGCGCAAAGCTTTTCCACAGCCGCAAGCGGTACCACATCGCTTCGAGCAGCAAGCGGCTCGATGATTCCTACATAACGTGCCGCCACTGCTGCGTCAGTGTTGACTGCGCTAGGGCGCTTTAACAAAAATTGCCAAGGCTCCCAGGTAAAATCTTGTGACGCTGCATGCACACGAACAGCAGCCTCAACATCAGCCACTACTGCGACAGGCAACGAAGGCTCGGCAAGCACGCGGCGCACCACTATAGGCAAAAAGTCCAGGGTGCGCACAAACACCTCCGCATCAGTATCGTGGCGTTCCAAGGCGGCACGAACAACGTGCACTGCGAGCGCCATGACAGGGTGCAGAGGCAGTTGCGCAGCGGCCTCGACGTGGTCGCGCGAGAAAAACTTGAGGGTGTCTGCAAAAGGCAACGGCGCAAGCAATGCAGAGAGAAGGCGAGCGTAGCAGGCATCGGGCGGAGCGTGCAAGACGCGCGCTAGGAGCGGCGCTAGGGCAATGAGCACGGGCAGGTCGAGCACGCGGCCCGAAACCACAGCGTCCGGGTGTGCGGAGACATGCGCGGCGTAGTCGTCGACAAGCAGCGGGTCGGGCGCCGCGCCGTCAGCCACAAGTTCCTGGAGGTGCGCGAGCACACGCGACGCCTGCGGGTCGAGGGTGGTAGCGCGCATTGGCTGTAAAATGAACAGCAGATATGCGGGAAGCTCAAAGGGTATTGGAAGGGCGGTTTGCAGCCACAAGAAACGGAGCGAGAGAAGAAAGCGCGCAAAACTTTATCAGGTGTCCAAGGCAAACACAAAGAGAAATAGTCAAAGTATGCTTGGGCACAAGCAGATATCAGTGAAAACGGACAATTGTAAGTGAAACCTAGACTGGGATTGGAGACAGGGCAATAACAGCAACCAGCATATATGGAGGAAACTTGAGTACAAGCAAGAATCCGCGTATTCCGTTCCGCTTGGTTAAACAGTTATCCACTGTAAGTTCACAAAAAGCGGTCAATGTTTTCCCACACCGAGGATATTCAAGTGGCTAACCGTGTGTTTGACTGAGGTATAGAAAAATCACCTGTGTTGGCAGTTGATTGGAGAAGGACTGCGGTTCTCGACAACTGAACTAGTTACAACTTTTGTCGGTTCCTTGGGCCTTGAGAAAAATCCAACAGGAGTACGTTCTAACTATATCTCTGGTGGTTCGGGGAGACTTCCGGATTGGTGCAAAAGCTGGCCAGATATGACTGCTTGCCACGTATTGGGGGGCAAATAAAGAACTAGATGTTGGAAAGGACAATATGGAGGAAGTCTCGTGCGACAGGTCTTGTGGTTCTAGACAGGCCAAGAAGGAAGCCATGAGCGAAAACAAAATGGGGAAAAAAAGAATGAAACAAAACGATAGAGTGGTAGAATGAAACAAAACGAAAGAGTGGCAGAATAAAACAAAACGATAGAGTGGTAAATGAAACGATAGTGTGATGAAATGAAAATGATGAGAGTAGAAAAAGACCTAGGGTGCAAAAAAGTTGAAACTACAAACACTGGCGAACTCAATTAAAGCATGCGAACAGCAAGAATAAAAGAGCAGAAAGATAGAAGACAATCAATGTCTTTCTTGACGTTCAAGATCTTCTAGGCGAACCGAACCGTCTATTTTGTTGAGCTTGACGTCGAGATCGCTACAATTCGTTATCGTAACTGCTCTTTGAGCACAGGAAGTATTAGGTAAACTGAAAGACAGAGTGCTTCAAAGAGTATTCACGAGACAAGTCAAAGTTCCGTATCATTATCTAGTTCACTTGACTAAGAGCTCATGCGAAAGCAAATTAATGATTTCTGACTGGTCTGTTCTAGACATGCCACTTCAAAGACATGACAGCACACGCTTGCCTAGCTGAGCCCTGCCAAAGACTAAACCATTTGGGGAAATGACTGTTCCCAAAAGAACCAACTGTCTATACCCGCCGTATGGCGGACATTCCAACTTTAAAGTTAAGCGACTAAGTTCAAGTAAATTGGACAATAACACATTGGGGAATTTGCAATAAGAAACGTAAGTAGACTAAAGATTATGACCACCGGCCAGTGGAAACCAAGGCTGTTGATCTTGGAATAGGAGTTTTGGCTCTTCGTATCGGCAATGCCAGATCGGCCACGGTCGGTGAAATTCCGAGATGAAACTAAAGCTTATACCCGCATACAACAACAAAAACAAAAACAAAAAAAAACACCACACACCGGAAAGGAAAAGAATGCAATGTCTTAACCTTTCCATGCATCGATGACCATAGATTACTCTATAATGTTAGCCTGTTACCTCATTTGGATGTATTACCAAAGATCAGTTTTTCACTATAGATCACAGAACCACATGTCCAATGCTACGATAGACCAAAGCTAAAATTCTTTAATTGCTGAGATAGCACATACCATGCATTTCCAACGCGCTGTTTCCACCACACCAGTTTACCTTTCCAATGTCCCTGAAATTAAGCTACTGGCAAAGCGGGCCAGTAGACTGCATGAACCTAATCTGAGTAACTTTTTAGACTGTATTGATGGCCGCAGTAATTGAGTAATTGCTGTTGTGGCCGCAGAATTTGCTGTTGTGGCGGCAGTATTTGCTCTTTGGCCACAGCTGGCAGTATTTTCTTGATTGTTGACCGGTTCTGTTTGGCCGTTGGATATTCTGCATGGTTTCTGCGCCTTCCCCTTTCCTTTTTTCGCCCGCAGTGGTTCGCGCTGTTCAAGTCTGACGTGACTGCCATACTACGGTTAGTGAAGTTCAAATGACCTTATCTCATCTAATGTTCATTAAGTATCTTGTCTACCAGTGTGTCCACTGTCTGTTTACTTGTCTCTTCTATTTGTCTCTCCACTTGTTTTTCATTCGTCTGCCACTTGTTTTCTATTTGTCTATTCACTTGTCTCTGTATGCCACTTGTCTCTGTATGCCACTTGTCTCTATATGTCTGCCACTTGCTTCTATTTGTCTGTTCACTTGTCTTTCTATTTGTCTCCTGATTGTTCTTTTGCACTCTTGTTCGGTCTAGTGCAGCGGCTCTTATCAGCACCAGCCGGGCTCAAACGCCATGTGGAATTGCCGGCGCAAGGCTAAAAAATACTTACGACCCGAGCGTTTTACGCAGGCGAGCACGGCGCAAACTCACATGCGGGCGGCGCGGCGCAGGCCTGGCTGCAGGACTGACCTTTCGTCTAGTGTGCAATCGGCTAACGCGACACTTTTTTCCACTCCCCGTTTATCTGTGGTTATAATTGTTGATTGTCGCCTGAGCCGCCTGATTGTTTCCCACGGTTCGGATTGTCTCGAGCACGATTGTCTGGAGCTGCCCGATTGTGCTAATATTTCCCGCACGTGATTTCCCCGGTTAAGTTTTTCCTCCTAGAGTCTTGTCGTGGTCTTCCCAGTGACAATATCATAAAATCGCTTTCAGATCTCCATCTCACTTCATCTCTCATTTGCGGGTGAAACGACAAGTTCGTCCTTGCTCCTTTTTTTCTTCTCTTTCCTTCGAACCCTGTTACACCAGACTGGATCAACTTTTGTTTTTGTTTGAGTTGAGATGCCGCCCGTCAAAATGGAGGAGATCCGCCCTGACGACGAAACCCTCACAAGCAAAGATCCGCCCCTGCCTCCGCCAGCAGACTACAAAGACATTGCAGCCAAGTTGTTTCGAGAAGAGTTTGTGCTGATTGAACCAGAAGAGTACACGCAGTTTTTGGCGGCGCTGGACAACGAAAGCGCTGTGATCCGCGAGCACTACATGGACATGTTCACCTGGGACGCCAACTTGTTGGCGCTGACGCGAATGTTGTGTCTGAAGCTCTACTTGAAGGGCGAGTCGCAGGAAATCGACCGCATTCTTTCCGCCTTCACCAAGCTGTATCTCAAGCAGCACCCGTCCAACGTCTTCAGCACGGGCGACTTTGAGCAGATCTACATTGTCTTGTATAGTCTCATCTTGTTGAACACGGCGTTGCACAATGGCGAGCTTGCGAAAACGCTGAAGATTTCGCAGACAGACTACATCCGCAACACCGTTTCCACGTTCCAGCAGAGCAAAAAGGGCGCCCGTGCGTTGCTGGTGCGGCAGAAAATCCGCATCGAGCGCGAGCTTCAGCACTACTACGAGGACTTGGCGCGCCAGGAACTCTACTTGAAGCGCGCCGACACCCCGCGCCGCGCCAATAAGCGCTATTCGGTGGCCGAGACCATCATGTCGCACGAAAGCCGGCCCGAAGGCCGGCCTGAAAGACACGGCGACGAAGCGCGCCGCGCCAACACCAGCGCGAGACACGCCAGCACAGACCCACGCGGAAACACAGGCACCATAAACAACACGAGTGCTAACACGGACGCAAACAACACAAACGACGCAAACAACGCAATTAACGCGAACGCAAACACTACAAACACACCCCATGATACCCCCTCCACAGACGCCCGAGACCCCCACGGCTTGCCGCCCTACTCGGTGCACGAAGCGCCCAGTCACATGCATGCTAACCACCACGCCAATTTGGATGCGCATCTTTTGGGCGAGTACGCCTCCAGTATTGCACCAAGTGGCTCCAGCGACAACGACTATGGCCGCCCGTCCCTTGCGGTCCAGCGCACGGCGTCGGCGATATCAGGCGCGTCCGCCCTGTCCACGCCGCGCGCCCGGTTTGGGTTTACGCGCGCGCTTCACTCGGAGGCCACGCCCGCCGGCCTGCTTCGCAACTACCGCTCGCTCGACCATTTGGGCGCCCTGCGCACTGTGTCGCGCCGCACCTCGCGCACACTGATGGTGACCGCCGAAACGGCGCCCGGCGAGTCTGTCTCCACAGTTTCCGCCGAAGATTTCCCTCTTTGGGACTTGCCGTCCCCAGGCGGCGACCAGCTCCTCCCAGACGACTTTGATGCGGCCGATTACCAGGACCAGGTCGACTTGAAGCTTGAGTTGCAAGGTGCGCCGTACTTGAAAGAAGGCTTGCTTCGATTGCGCATTTTGCACAACGACTTGGCAGACCTGAGCACCACTGCAGACCAGGCGGTTGTCCAGGCTGTCAACCCGGCGCCAGGCCGTTTCTTTTCCTTTTTCAACCGCTCCTTCCGTGCCTCCGAGCAGCAGTCGCCCATGGGCACAGGTGGCCTTTTCTCGGGCCGTCCAACAGAATACTTTGTTGTGGTTTCCAAGGGCGAACTCCGGCTTTACCTGTTTGACCCAAAAGTGGTGAAGAAGCAGCATGCACGGAGGAAGAAATTGCAGAAGCATGCAGACGCGGACGAAGAAGACGAGGAGGAGTCAGAACGGGGCGATGGTAATTGGCTCAAGAACGCTGCTAATGTTGGCAACTACAACTTGTGTGCCACTGCTGCGCGTCACGAAAAGCCTGACTCTGGTTCCGGCCGCTTCGCTTGGTCCTTGACGTTTCCTAAAGTCAGCAAGCATCAGCCCAAGAAATTTATCTTCGAAGCCGGCACATCAGAGGTAGCGGCAGAGTTTGTTGACACATGCAACTTTTGGGCGGCCAAGATTTCTGCCGTCCCTGCGTTAGAGGAAAGTGTCTCGTCGATCGAGTACGGCTGGAACGATGTGGATGCCCTCTTGGCCATGGGCGACTCTTTCAAGCGCACGAAGCGGCTTCTGCGCTACGAGCCTATTCCGAAGGGTGTTTATCTCAGCAGTTACGTTGTTCAGGATTCCTTCAGCCACGATGGAATGCTGCAGCAGTTTATGCTGACCTTACGCTATTACAACAATTTAAAACACGTTTACGCAACCTTTAGCCAGACTAAGGCACGTTTCATGGCTGGCTTGCGCAAACAAGCGCGCTGTTCCAATTACAAGCTTGCAGTCACTAACTTCGACACTCGTGCTTCGGAGTACAAGGCTGAAATCGGTCGTTATAAGAATTACTTGCATATGCTTGCACAAGGCTTGCGGCTTCGATTCAATTCCGAGGCAGAAGAGGACATCGAATCGTGGAAGGCAGAGCTCGCCCAAAGCGAACCCCCGTTGACCGAGGATCAGATCTCTACTGAAATACAACGCCGGCTTGCCGAACGCCTCGACACTGAGTCCGACTTGACTCGTGCGGTACGAAACGAGATTGCCAAAAGAATGGCGACTGGTGACGAACACGGGCGCGAAGAGCTTACCCCATTGGTCAAATCGCCGAAGACGTTCAGCTTTACTAATATCAAGGACTCGGACGTGAGTCCCATCGGCCAACTTCTTAGTGTGGACGGCAAACCTGACGGGGAGCTTCACCAAGCGAAAAAAGAACTCATCTTGAGCTTCAGCACCAACACTATAACGGAGGAGGAAGAACCAGAGGACGAACGGACTGGATAGATTTTTCTGCTCGGAATTATAGTATAAAGGCTCATGACAGGATTTGTTTATTCAGTCATGAATGATACATTTGTGATTTCCTACCATGATTTGGTTTGGTTCCGACTCATTACTGTGGCTGAGCACCTAGTGGCTCGATATTTTCGTTAGCTTTAACGAAGTCTATATTTTTTTGTTTCCGCAGCTGGATGGCATGAGGCCTGCGATTCATTTCTTCTGTATTTCCTATGTTGAGGATTTGTCTTACTATAATTGTTAATCATTTTGGAAGTCTGATGTAGTTCGGTGCACTCTCCAACCATTTTGCTCATCAAACCATCTAGGAGTTTAGTTTTTAGGTCGTATTTCTCTGGTTTATTGTCAGAAGTAGACATACACTCAATTAAAGTTTTGATATCTTGGGAAGTTTACTATACCACAATTAGCTTTTTACGCCGATGTACGAAAAATACCGCTCGAAGATTAGTCTAACCATTGCAAGGAAATTGAACATCGACAACCGAACGCACGAAATTCAAACTCTTGCTGCTTGGGATCTATGTAGATTATTTGGGCTTCTTTAAACTCCCAAAATAAATCACGAAACCAACTGAACAACTGAGTTTGTAACTCCAGAACCGATTTGAGAGTTTAGACAAGATAGAAAAACCACCGGCAAAACCTAGGCATGAATTGCTGTGGCGACTGGTTGTTTCTTGTCTGGCCTGAGTATAATAAATCGCACAAACTAGGACCAATTGAAGACAAGGTGAAAATCGGAGAAAAGTGAGATAATCGAAGGAAAGTGAGATAATCGAAGAGTAACACATCTGTCACCGATACATACGTACGGGCTGGACAAGGATAAACATTGAAGAAACTCATTAGTAATTTAAGTAAAACCTACTGCAAACCCAGCATAGTAATCTCAACTCCACCAGCCAGTTGCGAATCAGAAGACATTTGTTGCACCGAAGTACAAGGACTCTTTTCTTCATTTTTCAGCTCCACGGCCCCTATCTTCAAACTTTCCCATAGACATTTTGCTATCATTTAAGTCACTACTCTTGTTCTGTCTGCCTTATCACCCAAGAACGGGGTCACGTGATCTCGCACTCATGTAACAGACGCCACCAAAGGTTCCAAGGTTACTTCCAACTAAACACAATGTCCGACCCAAGCTCGATCAACGGTATGTGAACCACATCGCTTATCACCGAGATAAGTGGATGAGAAAGAATTGCAAAAATGGGTGCCATTTAGAGAGCAAACAATGAAGCGGTGAAAGTAACGAATACATCCATCCAGATAGAATCCGATTTAGTCAAGCACACCTCGTCATCGATATGTTCAATCCCATTCCATATATTTCCGGCTCGTTTGTCGAGCTCGTGTTTCAAGTACCATCTTTAGTTCCATTTCCATTTCCATTTCTATTTCAGTTCCATTTCAGTTCCATTTCCATTTCCATTTCAGTTCCATTTCCATTTCCATTTCAGTTCCATTTTCAGTTCCATTTCAGTTCCATTTCAGTTCCATTTCAGTTCCATTTCAGTTCCATTTCAGTTCCATTTCAGTTCCATTTCAGTCCATTTCCAGCTTGTTTGTCCAGTGTCATTTCATGTCCAGTAACATTTCTCGTGCTCTTGTTTACCACCCTTCCCGAATTCTTCATACCCTTCCATATACTAACAAACAGGAGGTGCTGCCGTCGCCATGGTTGGTAAAGAATGCATAGCCATAGCGTGTGATTTGCGTTTAGGTAATCAATCGCTTGGTGTGGCCAACAACTTTGAGAAAATCTTCCAGTTCGGAGACAAGACGTTTTTGGGGTTGACTGGTTTGGCAACCGACGTTCTTACGTTGAAGGAGGATTTCCGTTTGAAGCACAACTTGTACAAATTGCGAGAGGAGAGAGAAATCGAGCCTAGGACTTTGGCCAACTTAGTCAGCTCGTCCTTGTACGAAAAAAGATTTGGGCCATACTTTGTGGGTCCTATTGTGGCTGGCTTGGAATCGAAAACAAACAAACCTTTCATTTGCGGCTTTGACTTGATTGGGTGCATCGATTTTGCCAAAGACTTTATTGTCTCGGGAACAGCCTCCGACCAATTGTATGGTATGTGTGAGTCGTTGTACGAGCCCAACTTGGAACCGGAAGATTTGTTTGAGACAATCAGCCAGGCCTTGTTGAACGCTGTGGATAGAGATGCTTTGTCCGGCTGGGGAGCCGTTGTCTACATTGTCACAAAGGACAAGGTTGTCAAGCGAGTGTTGAAAACCCGCCAAGACTAGTAACGTCCGTACCATTTCATATATACAAGTTCCGAATCCTTTTTCTCAGTAGCTTAATTTTGCTTCTTAGTCTCAATCTCAATGACCTTGCGCAAATAGCCATTCTTGCCATACGTCTCCTCTTCCGCGCGCTTGCGCTTTTCCTCCACGGCCCTCTGCTTCTCTCTGCTAATACGAATACGCTCCTTTGCGTCTTCCACTCGAGTAAGATGTAAGCACTTCGTCAACTCGTTCTTCTCAAAGTTGCACAAACCCATTGCTTGCTTCAAGAACTCCTTCCTGTGGCACTCCTCGAGGGCGTCCATCAACTTCTCGCATGTGTCAAATCTGTTCTTGTCCAACTGGGGATGCATCTCTGGTGTGCTGATGTGCTCATGTAAATCTTATGGTGAGATATCTTCGGCTGATCTTTCACGTGACACATCACGTGCAACTTATAGGAATCGCCTTATTTCAATAAATATGGCTTTTGCTTATGAAGTAGCCTTTAACTCCACATTCGTGATAACAAGATGCTACAATATCTTCTTCTGCTTTGGTTTATGAACTTTGGGAGAACTATTTTTTTTCCCTCGAAAATCAGCAAACTGCTTGTATTTATACTTTGCTCTAATTGCAGCCACTTTTTGAGGTAATATGTAAATATGAATTAGATCCGCTGCTCTTATAATTTATTGTCTTATCTTTTACATTCTTATTTTTGCTACTACTTTAAAGTATTTTTTTGCTGCCATGCTTTACTCATCGCTTGCTTTGAAACTCTTTGCTTGCCTTCTATTTGAAAATAATTCAGATCGGATCTTAACTTCATGACGTACATTTCACCTATCCTACTCTTTTCATTTGAATTTTTCCTGTTCTTTCCATTTCAGTTATCTTGCTTTCGCTGTCAATACGTATTTGCAACCAAAGTGGTACACGTGACGAACTTTTGTAGTGCGGATGTTGTCTTTGAAAGTGGCACACCCGTGCATTCCTGGCCCGGAGGTACAACCCCGGCGGATGTCTTCCTCCCGTGAGGTGCGTACGAAGAAACGGAAAAAGATACGCACGGCCTTTTCCACACGACATCTTCTTTTCATCCACAAACATGATTCGTACTGGTGTTATCAACCCATTTCCACGTGTTTTGGCCACTGGAGCCAAGAGAAACTTGGCTGTTGCTGCCAGTGACTTGGTGACAATTGACTTACCCGCTTCTTCCTTTGAGACATACAACATCGATGCTCCTGAATTGACCTTCGAGACCGAGAAGGAAACCTTGTTGCAAATGTACAAGGACATGATTGTCATCAGAAGAATGGAGATGGCCGCCGACGCTTTGTACAAGGCCAAGAAAATTAGAGGTTTCTGTCACTTGTCTGTGGGTCAGGAAGCCATCGCTGTTGGTATAGAAAATGCCATTGCCCCAACCGACACTGTCATCACTTCCTACAGATGTCACGGTTTCGCCCACATGAGAGGTGCCTCTGTCAAGAGTGTCTTGGGTGAGTTGATGGGTAAGAGATCTGGTGTTTCTTACGGAAAGGGTGGTTCCATGCACATGTTTGCTCCAGGCTTCTACGGTGGTAACGGTATCGTCGGTGCTCAGGTTCCATTGGGCGCTGGTTTGTCCTTTGCCCACAAGTACAGAAACGACAAGGGTGCCACTTTCGCCTTGTACGGTGACGGTGCTTCCAACCAAGGTCAAGTTTTCGAATCTTACAACATGGCTAAGTTGTGGGACTTGCCATGTGTCTTTGCTTGTGAGAACAACAAGTACGGTATGGGTACTTCTGCTTCCAGATCCTCTGCCATGACCGAGTACTACAAGAGAGGTCAATACATTCCAGGTTTGAAGGTTAACGGTATGGACATCTTGGCCTGCTACCAGGCCTCCAAGTTCGCCAAGGACTGGTGCTCCAGCGGTAACGGTCCATTGGTTTTGGAGTACGAGACCTACAGATACGGTGGTCACTCCATGTCCGACCCAGGTACCACTTACAGAACCAGAGAGGAAGTTCAACACATGAGATCCAGAAACGACCCTATTGCCGGTTTGAAGGCCATCCTCTTGGACAAGAACATTGCCACTGAAGAGGAAATCAAGTCTTACGACAAGGCTGCTAGAAAGTACGTTGACGAGCAAACCGCCGAGGCTGAGGCCGATGCCCCACCAGAAGCCAAGATGGAGATCTTGTTCGAGGACGTCTACGTCAAGGGCACCGAAATTCCAGAATTGAGAGGCAGAATCTCCGACGACACCTGGAACTTCGAGAAGAACGACTTCTCCAACCACGTCTACTAAGCGAGGGGATGGAAAATACATAGCAAATTCAAATCTAAATTAGTATATGTATGTAGAGATGAAGCGCGGAAGGCATCGCCTTAGTTCTGCACGTGACCGCGCACGTGACACACCAACTACCACCTGCATCATCAGCGATGTCTCTTACGTCTTCTTTAACCATGTCCGGACACATTGAAGGCGGGTCATTGGATTCAGCGGCACAGGGAAAAAGCAGAAAAGACGAAAATGAGATCGATTATAATCCGACTTCCTTAGCTGGACAGATTTCTGTCAAGGAAATGGGCACCCGAGCGAAATCGGAGCCTGAGGGCCAAAAAAGCCAATCCACAACAATAGAACAAACAAACCAAAGTACAAATACCGACAGCTTTTCAGCAGACTATGCGCTCGAAAACATGGCGTACCGACCCACAACAGCGCAGAACAGCGACATATTCGAACAGCTTATAGTCTGTGTCAGAAAACATATTCCAGATGAGCTGCACAGCGTGATTCTTTCGGCGGCAGATGCAATCCTAGAGGTGCTCAAAGGCGACACGAGCATGACGCAGCAAAAAGCTGAGATCGAAAAGCTTCTATCGTTGACCTTAGATGAGGAACAGTTCACCGAACTATCAGGGTACGCCAGTCAGATTACTGATTTTGGAGAACGAGAAGAGGAGGAAGAGAGCGGCGACATTATTGCGGTGGAGTTTGAAGAGGATGGGGCCCAGGACCAGTTTGCTGACACTGGCATGGCAGACGACATGATACCCGACAGTTTGGCAGCGGCAGAAGATACAAAAGCAGAAAGCGTGCACGAAGGCGAAGACATGCCACACGCCATTGTTGTTGCGCCAGGTCAACAGAAGGAGGGAGAAAAAGAAGATGGGGGAAAAGAAGGTGAAGGTTCTGCGCTCACTTTGGCAGACATTACACCCGATTTTCTTTTCTCGCGCCTCAGTGCGGCGGCGCCCGAAACCGAAGCGGACGAGATCCGTGAAACGTGCAAAAAAATCTCGCGGGTGCTCAATGACAGCGAAATTGCGGGCGACGACTTGGAGCAGCGGCTCATGGCGGCAACCGATTTCCGATACCTCGACTTTGTACGTATGTGCATGGAGCAACGATGGCGCATTGTTTTTGGAGTGAAGTTGAAGCAGAACCGGGCCAAGGCGCTCGAACAGATTCGGGCGATGGGGCTCGAGGAGTTGGAGCGCGAAGCCAGCGGGGCGAAAAAGCGGGTGGCCACTGAGCCGGCGCGCGAGCGAAAAAGGGCGCGGACAGAGGAGAGAGAGGATAAAGATACAGAGAAGACTCTAGAGGAAAAGGACACAAAGGCCACCAAAGATATCTTGGAGGACACAACCTCAACGACGGACGTTGCAGACGGAAACGCCACCAAGGAGCAGAAGCTCCGCATAGTGGATCTCGGCGCGCTCGCGTTCGACCAGGGCGCCCATCTTATGGCGAGCGCGAAAATCTCGCTCCCCAAAGGCTCGTACCAGCAGAACAAAAAGCAGTACGACATCATCAGCGTGCCGGCACCCACACCGCCGCCGCCAGCCGCAGAGCCGCTTGTGTCGATCGCAGAGATGCCCGAGTGGGCTCAGGCAGCCTTCCCTGCCGGCGAAACCGCCACGTTGAACCGCATCCAGTCGCAGATATATCCCAAGGCGTTTTTGTCGGACGAAAACCTTCTTCTCTGCGCGCCCACCGGCGCGGGAAAAACCAACGTGGCCATGTTGGCGCTTCTTCGCGTGTTGGGCAACAACCGCGACGCCAGCGGGCGCGTGATGGTGAAAAAGTTCAAGTGTGTCTACATTGCGCCGCTCAAGGCGTTGGTGGCGGAACAGACGCGCGAGTTTCTGCGGCGCCTCACGCTGTTTGGCGTGGTGGTGAAGGAGCTTACGGGCGACCTGGCGTTGAGCGCGCGCGAGATCCGCGAGGCGCAGGTTTTGGTGACCACGCCCGAAAAATGGGACGTGGTGACGCGCAAGGAGCCGCATTTTGCGCGCTTGGTGCAGTTGGTGGTGCTCGACGAGATCCATCTTTTGCATGACGAGCGAGGGCCGGTGCTCGAGAGCATTGTTGTGCGGGCGAAAAGGGCGGCGCACGCGCGCCTCGTGGGTCTTTCCGCCACCTTGCCCAACTATGAGGACGTGGCGCTGTTTTTGGGCGTGCGCGCGGCGGGGCTTTTCTACTTTGACGCCAGTTTCCGCCCGTGCCCGTTGCAGCAGGAGTACATTGGCATCAAGGAAAAGAAGGCGATCCGCAAAGTTGCGGCCATGAACGACGCGTGTTTCGAGAAGGTGGCCTCGAGCGTCGCCCAGGGCCACCAGGTGATTGTGTTTGTGCATCTGCGTAAAGACACCGTGCGCACGGCGCAGTTTCTTGCGGCGCGAGCTGAGGCCGAAGGCGTTCGAACAGTGCGGTCGGACGGCGCGCGCGAGATCTTGGCGCAGGAGGCGGCGGCGGCGAAAAACAAAAACTTGGCGGAGATCTTGCCCTCGGGCTTCGCCGTGCATCACGCCGGTCTCGCGCGGCCCGACCGGTCTTCTGTCGAAGACCTCTTTGCTCAGGGCCATGTGCAAGTGTTGGTGTCCACGGCCACGTTGGCGTGGGGTGTCAATTTGCCGGCGCACACGGTCATCATCAAGGGCACCGATACGTACTCGCCGGAGAAGGGCAGCTGGGTGCAGTTGCTGCCGCAGGACATATTGCAGATGCTTGGGCGTGCCGGGCGGCCGCGCTACGACAAGTCGGGCGAAGGTGTGATTATCACCGCGCACGACGAGCTCCAGTACTATTTGGCGGTGCTCAACCAGCAGCTTCCGATCGAGTCGCAGCTCATGGCACGGCTTGCCGACTGCATCAACACCGAGGTGGCGCTGGGCGCAGTGGACTGCCGCGCGGCCGCCTGCGACTGGTTGGCCCAGACGTACTTGTACATCCGCATGTTGCGGTCGCCGCGCCTCTACCAGGTGGGCGCGGAGTACGCGGGCGACACGGCGCTCGAGCAGAAGCGCGCGGACCTTGCGCACTCGGCGCTAGTTTTGCTCGCGCAACATCGCTTGGTCGACTACGACCCGCAGACGGGAAAAGCCGCCGCGACTGAATTGGGCCGCATCGCCGCCAACTTCTACATCTCCTACACCACCGCTGCCGCCTACCACTCGGCGCTCCGGCCGTGGATGTCTGAAATCGACCTTCTTGGCGTTTTTGCCCGCGCAGACGAGTTTCGCTTTGTGCCTGTCCGCGCCGAGGAGAAGGTGGAGGTGGCGCGGTTGGCCGACCAGGTGCCGATTCCGTTGAAAGAGGCGCCCGACCGGCCGCGCGCCAAGATCGGCGTGCTTCTTCAGGCGCACGTTTCGCGCTTGCGCTTGGACGGCTTTGCCTTGCTCGCAGACATGGTGTACGTGACGCAGTCGGGCGGGCGGCTTTTGCGGGCGCTCTTTGAAATGTGCCGCTCGCGGCGCTGGGCGCAGCTTGCCCACGCGGCGCTTTCCTTGTGCAAGCTGGTGGAGCTGCGGATGTGGCAGGCCGCATCGCCTTTCCGGCAGTTTGGCGACTTGGCGCCCGACCAAGTTGTGCGTGCCGCGGAGGCGTCACATCTTCCCTTCTCCAGCTACTTTGACTTGTCGCCGGCCGAACTTGCCGAGGCCATCAACTTCCGCGGCCATAGCGCGCAGGCGCACCAGCTTCTTGCGCAGTACCCGCGGTTTGAGTTGGAGGCGCGCGCGCACCCTGTCTCGGCCGACCTCGTGCGGGTGCTGGTGCGCCTCGCGCCAAACTGGACCTGGAATGCGAAAGTGCACGCGCGCACCGAACGGTTTTGGTTGACGGTCGAGGACGGCGACGGCGAGCGCATTTTGCACGACGAGGAAGTGCGGGTCTCGCAGGACACTGTGGGCCGCGATCTTTTCGTCGACTGCGTGGTGGCGGTGTCCGAGCCGCTTGCGCCGGCGCTTTTCGTGTGTGTGGCCAGCGAGTCGTGGCTCCACTCGCAGTGGCGCGCGCCCGTGGCGCTTTTCGACACGCGCATGCCCAAGGCGCCGCTGGCGCCCACCAAGTTGGCTGATGCCACGGTGCCGACGGCGGCGCTCGACTTGGAAGGCCAAGGGCTTGAGATCTCGCACCTCAACCGCATGCAAACACAGTGCCTCCATTCGGTGTTCCGCACCAACGAAAACGTGTTTGTAGGCGCGCCCAAGGGCTCGGGCAAGACAGTGTTGGCACAGTTGGCGCTTCTTGCGTGCTGGTGCCAGAACAAACAGCGCGCCGTGTACATCCAGCCGACACAGGCGCTCGTGGACGCGCGCGCGCGCGAGTGGGCGGCGCTTTTCGCGCCTCTCACCGATCCGCCCAAAAATGTGGCCCAACTCACGGGCGACGCCGCTGCAGACGCGCGCATCTTGGCGCTCAACCACTTGGTGCTTGCAACGCCCGAGCAGTTTGACGCCGTGTCGCGCCGCTGGCGTCTGCGCCGCGCCCTCCAGGAGTTGGGCGTGGTCATTGCAGACGATGTGCACTTGTTGGGCGCGCGCCCGGCGTACGAGGTTGTGCTTGCGCGGCTTCGGCTCATGGCGGGCCAGGGCGTCAACGTGCGCGTGGTGGCACTCGGCCTGCCGGTGTTGTATGCGCGCGAAATGGCGCTGTGGCTCGGGTGTGCGAAGGAGCACACGTACAATTTTGTGGATGCGCCCGACGGCGCGCGCGAAGTGCGCCTCGAGCCTTTGGGCGCGCGCGCCGATGCCAGTGCGTGCGCCAAGTTTGTCGCCGCAAGCCTCCAGTGCGTGGCGTTTGTCCCAACCCATTCGGCTGCGGCCGAACTAGTGGCGGCTATAGCCGAGGTGGTGGAAGAGAATGGCAAAAACGGCAAGAATGGCAAGAACACCAAAGACCAGGCTCTGCCCGATCTCCCTGCCGGCCATATTGCAGACGGCGCGGCGCGGCGCGCGCTCGGTCGCGGCGTGGGTTTGCTCCATGAAAACTTAGTGCCGGCGGACAGAGCACACATTCTCCGGCTTTTTTCAAAAGGACAGGTCCGTGTTTTAGTGGCCACACGGCCAACGGCAGCGTACGCACCGTCTTCGCCCGACGTGGCTGTCTTTGGAACTCTGGCCCAGGAGCTCACTCATCTGGGCGCTTACTTTCTTAGCGACGTTGCGGAGATGGTGGGCTGTGCTCGCGGCGGCCGCGCTCTCATATTCGCGCCCGCGCCGCAGCTAGCTTACTACGCGCGCTTCGTCGCCGCACCTCTCCCGCTCGAAAGTGCGCTCGACAGTTCGCTCGCGGCGCCATTCGCGTATGAAGTGGCTGTGCGCACGTTCCGCTCGAAACAAGACGCTGTCGACTGGCTCACTTACACGTGGTTGTATCGGCGGTTGGCCCAGAACCCAAGCTTCTATGGCCTCAAAGACGTGTCGCACCTTGGTGTGTCAGAATTTCTTTCTGAGCTTGTCGAGTCGACGTTGGAGTCGTTGGCTGAGGGCGGTTTGATCGAGGTCAATGAAGACGACGATGAGGACGAGGACAGAAGCGACGATGAGGACGACGAGGAGCTTTCTCCATTGAACGGAGCCATGATCGCGTCGCATTACAACGTTTCTCCGCAGGCCGTTGCGTCCTTTGCTGCCTTGTCGGCCAAAGACCGCTTGCGGGGCATTTTTTCGGCAGTGGTTTCCGCCCCGGAGTTCGAGTCCTTGCCTGTTCGTGCTGACGAGTTGCCAATTCTCACGCGGCTTTCGTCTGCTGTTCCGCTCAAACTCGCACCAGAATCAGATCTTGGTCTGCCCCACACAAAAGCATTTTTACTCTTGCAAGCATACTTGTCCCGGGTTCCTGTTTCGGGAGACTTGGCCAGCGACCAGCGCACAGTCCTTGAGAAATCGTTGCCTCTTGTCTTTGCATGCACAGATACACTTTCGTCCGAGGGCCATTTGAACGCTTTGCAGGCTATGGATCTTGCTCAAATGCTCGTGCAAGGAATGTGGAACAGTGAAAGCCCGCTTCGGCAGTTGCCACACGTCACACAGGAGACTTTAGCTCGGGCGAAAAAGTACAATGTCGAGTCTGTGTATGACATCATGGCTTTGGAGGATGAAGAAAGAGACGATGTTTTGCAATTGCCCGAGGAGAAGCTCAATGATGTTGCCTGTTTCGTCAACAAGTACCCTAACATTGACATTCTGTATGAAATGGATGTGGCTGAACCTCTCACCGCAGGCGAACAGAAGCAGATTACAGTTACCGTGGAAAGAGATGAGGAAATGGAAGATTTGCTCGTGGAGTCGGCCACGTTTCCTTTTCCAAAGCAAGAAGGTTGGTGGCTTGTCGTTGGCGATGCAACTCTGCGCCAATTGTATGCAATCAAGAAGATTTCTGTGGCTCACGAAACCCAGCTGGTGACGTTGCTGTTTTCTGTTCCTACTCCTGGAAAACACAAATTAACTGTGTGGTGTATGTGCGATTCGTACATCGACGCAGACAAGGAGATGGAGGTGGAAGTGGAGGTGGTTTAAAGAAAAGAGCCTAATAATGAGTAGGCAATAGATATGGAATACGTTAACCATAGAGAAAGTAGAAGTACATGACCTAGCGAGTAACATAGACACCACAATTTTTGCTGCCCTAACATATCGTCTCTAATGGCAATCACACTCTAGGATCGCTTGTCTAATCTATTCTTGAAATGAATACTACTAGCAGTGAGAAAAGTCGAAACAATGACCTCTAAGGGTACCGATTCAATGCATATTCCCACATTGATTATGAGACGAAGCATCACAATAACCCAGTTATCGAAAATACATCAAGATTCGTTTTGGGAATGTAGTGCCGTTTTCACAACAGAAGACGCAACAATCTTTAATTGAATTTCTAGGATATTGATTCGCACTGCGTAGTGGAAAAATCGGGCGATTATCATGGCCAATGGATAAATTAGAAAACAAATGATGCAAGTATAGCAAGTTAGTTAAAGTAATTTTTCATTTCTTAGTTGAATATGAGAGACATGGCAAAAATACACATGGCATACAAAGTCATTAAACGGTATGACTACGACTCTACTGGTGGTGTACGGGTGCGGTAACAATGACTCATTTCGTCCACCAACCTTGCCTCTTTCAGATTCACACTGCTATGAATCCAATCTTAATCTTCTTCCTGACACCTCAGTTGCTGACAACAATTTGGGAATCGTGGTAGAATATTAATTGTGAATCCTGCACATAAACATATATTGTACTGACCTTCACCGGTGCTGTCTTACTCCACCCGATCAAGATAAAGATCGAATAAGAGTTGGAAACCACAACAAACAGACCTTTCAACACCCCCACCAACTTTGACCGTCCTTTTTCTGCCATTTTCCCGTTTTTGTAGGACCCATTTTGGCTGACGTATTGTGGTGCACGGGTGTTACTTATCTTCGTTCTCGCTCTCTTAACCTACTCCACACCATGACTTCTAACGTGCTTACCCCGTACATCAAGCTGCTCTTTTTAGAGCCGCCCAATCTCACGCCCAGCGATCTTGCGACCGTGCTCCGGTCGATTTTCAAAGGAATCCCCTCGGAAGTCCAGACCGCCGCATTTCTCACCGCGCTTAGAATGCGTGGTTTGGACCACGAACCCGAGTACATAGCGGCAGCTGTGGGGACGGTGTTGGAGTTTTCCGAGATGATTCCGCCGGCAGAAGTTGACCTGCGTGGGTTTGTGGATATTGTGGGCACCGGCGGCGACGGCCAAAACACATTTAACGTCTCCACCTCGGCGGCTATCGTGGCTGGCGGAATGGGAATCAAAGTGTGCAAGCATGGCGGCAAGGCGTCGACACTGGTGTCTGGCTCGGGCGACTTGCTCCGGAGCCTTGGCGTGGACCTATCTGTGGTGACACGTGCCACAGCGCCTGGGATCACCGAAAAGCTGGACTTCTGCTTCTTGTTTGCGCCTGCCTTCCACCCGGGCATGGCTGCTGTTGCGTCTACACGGGCACAGTTGGGTGTGCCGACGATCTTCAATATTTTGGGGCCGCTCATGAACCCAATGCCGTTGCGGGCGCGGGTTTTGGGCGTTTACTCCGAAAAATTGGGCGAGTCTTATGCATTGGCTGCGTTGCAGTTGGCACAGCAGTCGCCTGTCCACGAGCGCACGATGGTTGTTTTCGGCGAAGTCGGTCTCGACGAGATTTCCCCCACAGGCCTGACCAAATGCTGGACCGTAGACAAAAACGGAATCGAGCGGCTGTCTATTTCGCCTCGAGACTTTGGTTTGCCCGAGCACAGTCTAGGGCAAGTGCGGAGCGGTACGCCCGAAGAGAATGCCGAGATTTTGTTCCATATTTTGAGACAAGATGCTCCGGAGTTCATGATCCGAAGCGCAGGAAACCATCCGTTGGTGGACTATATCACCATGAACGCAGCTGCAGTGGCCGTGGTTGCTGGTGTTGCATCCGATTGGAAAGACGGTGTGGCCAAGGCCAGGGAGGCAATCATTTCCGGTCGGGCCTTGGCAGCTCTTGAGGACTTCAAAAGGGCCGTGGACGAAGCAAAGAACAGATCTTGAAGATGATGAACTCGGAGACCACAGGAGAAGAAAAATAAAATTCTTGAGCAAGAAGAAAGAAAAGAACAAACGCAAAATAGAAGCAAGTTTATACAGCACGACTAGGTGGGGAGCCAAAAAGTGCTTCCAATAATATTGAGGAACGTGTAAACGATGTAGTTCATGGAAATAAAAATGTGATCGCTACAACATTATCTGAACTTAAACGGCGGCCAATATTTGTGCACGTTAAGGTATATAGAACAGGTTACCATAGAAGAACCAACAAAAAACTAATAACCTTCACTAATGAAAAGAATTGTTAAATCTGACACGAAATAAAAGACTCTTTCGAGGACCGAAGTACCATTATCATGTATGTATTCAAAACAAAGATACACATCCAAATTGGTCCATAGCTTCTGCCCAAAAGGTAATTAATCAAATAAGTTGACTTGAAATATTTTGACCCGGCCATGGCAGTTTTTCAACAAGAACTAAGTTACGGTTCCGTCAGCTCAAACTTCAATACTATGTCGTTTATTTGGTCGGAATGAATTTCTCATCACGATTAATCAGTGGTGAAGGAAAAATACGAAAGAAATCATAAAGTTCCATATTTGGTGATCAGAAAAGAAAACATGGCTTAATGCACTATTCATAATTTGCAAAAAAAATCAATTTTCCATAATATGCTTTCACTTCTGCAATACTTTGGATATCTTCTTCATCACCTCCATCTGATAGCCTGATTGTCCGCAGCTTGAGATTTGCGAATTCTGTCTTCTCTGATAATTCTACACTTGCTCCACTCATTTCAATACTTCATTTTAAATTATTTATTCCCAACTCCGGCCCATTTTCTTCAAAATTGGCCTATGCTGTTCTTAGTCTTCTTGCCAGGCCATCGTTGCACGTGACGGTTCACGTGCGCGGACGCGCTTCTTTACATTCGAGTACACAAACAATCTCTTTTGTTTATACATGTTCAGCATATCCAACTTGGTTGGAACTCCTAAATTGGGAGGCTCAAAGCTTGAATTTACGCCCATCGGAAAAAGGCGAAACCAAAATGAACAGCTGCGCCCGTCTCCACGCATGGCGCTCAACGCAGAAAAAGTTACAAACGCAACTTTTGATTCCACCTATGATGATTCCTCAGACCATAATGACACTCTCCAGTCGCTAATACCGGAAGAGGAAACACAGGGAACTCACTTCCAGCGCGGAACACTGCTTCGTTCGCGAGAGCGGATTGTCTCCGACGGATCTAGCTCAATCAAGGATCTTCAGAGGGAAAACAAAGATCTCCAAGCAGAAAACTATAGCCTCAAAATTGAAGTGGCAACGTTGACAAAGTTCCTCAAGCAAACTCCGGAGGAAAGCCGTGATATGGCGTACGAAAATGTCGAGCTCAAGCAACAGTTGGCTAGATTGCTACAGCGCGAGAAAAACAGTCTGGCAGATTCGCATGATCAATCGGCTGCCATCGAGTCATTGAAGACGCTGTATAAGGAGGCATTGGCTGACCATGAAGCCGAGAAACGCAACCTTGAGCGGCAAATTACAGAACTACAACAAGAAGTTGAAGAATCTCGACATCTGGCGGCAAGCCGCTCACCACTGGTACCCAACGAAATACTAGAACGTTTGGAATTCTTACAGTCTGAAAATCAATCGCTTCGGCGGCGCCTAGAAGATGCTTCCAGTCATGATCTTGACTACTCCTCTCTACAGCACGAAAACAATGAATTGAAAACAGAGTTGCATAAACTTCAAATGCGCCTTACACAGATCCCAGAAGATGCACCTGGCCGTTTGGAGTCTTTGAGCGAAAATAATTCCACCTTAGAGAGAAAGCTAGAGTCTGCAAAACGGGATTTGGATCAGGTCGAGCGAGAACGGGATAATCTCGAAACAAACTTGCGAGCCGCGCGTCTTGAACTTCAAAATAGTGATACAGAAATTGAACGTTTGCGCCTGCAATGTGACGAATACAAGTCGCGATTTAGCGATGCGCGGAACGAATCTAGTAAAGTGGAAGAAGCTAGGAGAGAAGTGAATGACTTGAGAGCCAAGTTGGTTCGCTTAGAAGCGCAGAAAACGCTAGATTTGGAGAGCAAGGACTCCGAAATCAATCGCTTGCAAAGAAAGTTAGACGCTCTTCAAAAAGAGCTCAAGGAAAAAGATAAAGACGAGTACAATTTGCGAAGCCAGGTACGTTCGCTCATGGAAGAGCGAAACTCTGCCTTCGGTCTTGAAAGCACAGTTAAGCATTACCAAGAACAGTTAGAAACTCTGCGCGCCAAAGAAGAGTCGCTTAGTCGGAAAAACAGAGAGTTAAAGGAAGAAATTGCCAAGCTTCAAGACGATCTTTACTCTGTGAATACCGACACGAGCCGTATGAACAAAATGAGGGAAGAACTAGGACAACTTCAGGATAAACTCGAATTTTATGAACAAGAGTACACTCTTCTTCAGGATGCAATCGAGAGCGCTGAATCTGAGCTCGACAGCTACCGTGAGAAAGAACGCAGAACAGAAGACAGAGACACGGAGCTTTTGAAGGAAATTGAGGAGCTCCGTGCTCGTCTTAAGCGCGCAGAACTAATGGAGTCACAGAAGTACAATGAATCTGCATTGTATGAGCTTGATTCCGTTCACAAAAAGAGAGAGGAATCGGAAAGACGTCGTTTGGAAACTCAGATTGAAGCTTTAAAGCTCCAGATCAGAAGTTTGGAACGCGAGTTGGAAACGGCCAAGACGAAGGGTAATAGTGTGCTGGACGCAGATTACCATAGATTGCTTAGCGAACGCAGCAAACTACAGATGGATTTGGATGAAAAAGAGTTGAAGATTCGTGAGCAGGAAAGAAGATATTCCAAACTTGAAAACTTGGCGAAGGACAAAGACGCTGTTGTCGAGGCCTTGGAGACTAGAATTCGCGAACTCAACAGAGAATACAATTCGAGCATGTTGAATGAGACTAGCAAAAGTGAAATCCTCAAGATGAAATCTGACTATGAATATCAGATACGCACTCTCAGACTTGACAATGAAAGGTTGCAGAAAGACTTGGAAGACCAAATTCGTTTTTACAAAACGAAACTCGACGTGATGATGGACAGAGAAAGGTTTGCGAACCAACAACCGAACGGTTCTTCCGCCATAGTGACTTTGCTCGAAAGCCAATTGGAAGAGTCGCGGAATTTAAACCGGGACTTGACAGAAAAGTTGTCTGCTATGGAGAGAGTTAGCCAGGACATCCCTCGCCGAACAGAAGAAGAGCACCGTGTGAAGATACAAAATTTGGAATCCAAGTTGGCGAGAACGCAAGAAGAGTACCTAGTGAAGCTAAACGATTTGGAAATGAAATTACTGAAAGCACAAGAAGAGAGCATTCGTTTGGAAGAGTCACGGAAGCTAAATAAGGAGCTATCGGAACGCATTGATGCATTGGAACATGCAAAAGAACAAAACTTTGATCGTCATAACGAAGATCATCGTGGAAGGATAAAAGAGTTGAATCTGAAGTTGGCTAAAACACAAGAGGAGAAGATGACACTCGAAGAAACCGTTGATTCTCTAGAGACTGACATCAGGCTCCTTCAATCTGAGAAAACGCGCTTAGAAATGAGGTCTGCCAACTTAGCTCAGGAATTGAGCAAGACGTCTAGACACTGTGCCAAACTAGCAAGCAAAATCAACGAAATGGACCTTCAAGAGTACAAAAACTCCTACAGAAATGTTGACGAAGCATTTAAATCCAAGAAAATGAATGCGCAACTACAGCACGAGGTGGATATACTCAACAACAAACTTGCTAGTGCTACACTTGGTGACTCGGGAAGTGAAAGTGTGGAAACAAGACTCTTACGCAACGAAGTCCAGTACTTTAAAGCCAAGTTGTACGATCTCAACATGCGTGCCAATGACCTTGCACTTATGAACTCTTTTGTCATGTCATCGATCAAAAATTCTAACCAAATGATCAAAAATGATATTGTCAAGCTCGCGCAATGCGGTGTCTACCCTGACTACTCAGAAATGGGTAGAAAGCACGGAGGAAAATTGACTTTGAAGACGTTGGCTCTCTTTGTTCTCAGTATGGTCCGGCTTCAGAGACGAAACGCCAAAGCCGAACAAAGACGCATAAAGTTGATGCTGTTGCGCGGAGACATTGATCGCGACAGAATTACGTTGTTGGCTGAATAAACTATGTATATTAATGGGGAAGGATATTAGATGGCCTGCACCTGTAGTAGATCCTAGCGAAGAATCCGCGTTATGGGAGTTTGGAATTTATCGTGAGAGGGCTGGCGAGTTCGACCCATTCTCGGCGTTTGCACTGGTGGAGCTGGCTGCGTATTGACATGGTTAGTGCTGTTCGACCGTGATTTCATGTGGCTGAAAGTATGGTTGTGGCCAAATTCTGAAGTAGTATGTAGCCAAATGTCGTCGTGAGAAACATTTGCAAAAGTTTGGTCTGGATTGAGCACTGAAGATTCGGAGTTGTAGCCATTCGAGAGAAAGTCGTTGAGACTCACATCTGTTGCGTCAGATTTGGCGAAATGAAGCGATTTCAAGATCGTTTTATCAGGAAGCTTTTGTGTGGTTGAATCGCTTCGAAGCGGGTCCAAGTTCAAGTCGGTCCATACTTTCCGCTGGAGCAAGCTGCGGCTTTTTGAAACCTTAGCACCGAAAACGGAAAAGTTGATCGGAATTGCTCCATCTTCCTCTTCGTCAAGCAAAAACTGCGGGAAGATGTTAGCGGTAGCTTCAAATAGATGTGTGGTATCGATATCATCGTAGGGAAGCGGATATTCTTTCCAGTTTTCCATAAATGTGGACTGGTTTGAGTGTGTAAAGTGCACGTATGAGTACAGAGAATCTGACATGGAAAAAAGTGGAGAGAAAGTTATAGTACTACTTTGAAGTTAGCGCTGGTGTTGATGTGGCGGTTTATGCACGACCACACACAAGTATACAGAAGATCGAAACTGCCCTAAATAGTTTTTCGCAAATTAACTTTATTTCCATATTTACAAAACCATTCCCCGGTTGCTCTTATGCCATCGCAGAGACTTCGCAGAGACCTTCGAACAAGCACGGTTTTGGTTTCAAATGCTTTTCTTCAAAGTGCGATGTTTTCACCAATTTGAATGCACCGGTTCCTATGCTCATAGTCTGGCCCAAAATAATACACTCCGACACACCTTCGATCTTGTCGTTTTTCATGAAAAACGCTGCGTCAAATAAATGGTCGGTGGTTTTCTCGAACGATGCCAACTGCAACACCGAGTCTCTCATTTTGCTCAAACCGAATCTCGTGATACCTAAAACTTCTCCCTTGTATGTCATCACGTCACCCAACAACTGGATGTGACGAGGATCCACACTCATACCGTGCTTACTCATTGTGTAATCGATTTCGCCAATGATGGATGCACGAGCCGCCTCAATACCCAAAACTTCGTACACTTCTAGCACGTGGTTTGTGCTTGTTTTGGTTCCGATAATACCGTCGGTGCTCATGACATCTTTCAATCCGTAGCCTTCAACTAACAACTCCTTTTTGCTATCGTCTCTGATATTAATCACAGCACGAGAAATATTCGGAAGTCCTTTGATGACCACATCTGGCAAAGCTCGTTTCAAATGCTGCATGCGGAAAAACAAGCTGTTGTTCACATCAGAAGCTTTGTAGTCCGACGCTGCTGTACGGGCCAAAGATTCGGATTTGGATTCACGCAACGTAACAAGAACATTTATACGGTCCTTACCATAAACCGACACTTCGGAGTTCAAAATCTTTAACTTTGGTGCGTTGGCGATGGCTTGACGGATATTATCCATGGTCAACTCTAACTGCAACTTTTCAATTGTTTTCAAGTCGATCTTGATCGACAAGTATGCCATGTCGTTCTTGTAAACATCCTCCACGAAAAATGCAACGTCTCGCAAAAGAGTCTTCTCTATTCTACCCTTTACCACACGAGCAGCAACTTCGTCGTCGTCATTCACCAACACTGTGTTGATGATCGGCGTCGAAATCACCTTGGCCGCATTGATAATTTCCTTAATACGTGGAACACCCAATGTCACGTTCATCGAAGCCACACCAGCAAAGTGGAAAGTCTTCAACGTCATCTGGGTACCTGGCTCACCGATAGAATGAGCACCAATAGCTCCAACTGCAGTTCCAGGCTCCACACGCGCACGTAGATATTTGTAAAGACACTGCTTCAAAAATTCCTTCACGCATGTTTGTGAAATCTTCATCAATTGGTTGATTGCATTGATGCTAACGGGGTCTTCGTCTAGCACCATATCACCGTCGTCTTCGAGTTTGGTGAGGAAAGGTCTCAACTTCTTTTGCTGCCGGAGCCGGGCAAGTTGAGTGGCCTTTTTCTGAACATAAGTTCGGATCGACTGATAAAATGCCCGCTCGGCATCCTTTTGGTCAATGTACTCAATGCGGTCGCCAATCTCACCTTCAATGAGATTGCCCAAGTTATCGTACCGCACTAATTTGTTTTCCAAAGGAGCCAAAATCGAATTGACCACATCCATGATCTGGAATGGAAGTAAGTTGGCCTCAATTTGATTGTATGTGATGTTGTATGCATGATCCCATTGACGGTTGAAGTTCACAGGCTGGGCGTCACCTTCCATATCCAAAGGATCCAAACCATCACCTCCATAAGTGAACTGCACGATACCGTTAGACGAGTTTCTGACGGTGTTATCGTACAGCGAAGACAAGTCCTCAAGGGACTTCATAAGACGACGCGACATGTAACCAGTCTCGGCAGTCTTGACAGCGGTATCAACCAAACCTTCTCTTCCGGAAATAGCGTGGAACAAGAATTCTGGCGGAGACAAACCACTGAAAAAAGAATTTCTAACAAAACCCTTGGACTGCGGCGTTTTGGACATTTTGGTGAAATGCGGTAATGATCTATCCTGAAATCCATCAGGCACACGGTTACCCGAGATAATCTGCTGTCCCACGACAGCCACCATTTGAGAAACGTTCAATGTGGAACCTTTAGAACCGCATGTAGCCATGATCAACGGCGCATTGAGCGAATCCAACTCTCGAATACAAACTTCACCCACCTCTTCTCTGACTTTCGAAAGCAAACCACCGATTTTCGCCTCCAAAGTCTGTTCTTCATTACAACCCGGTTGCGTTTCCAATTTTCCCTTAGTGTACAAGTCAATCAACTCGTCACACTTGGCATACGCAGCCTCTACCATTCTCTCCTTCTTTGCCTTCAAGTCTGCACCTGGAGTCACATCATTGATACCAATGGAGAAACCGCGGTTTCCTAAGTATCTGGCGCAGAGTTTAGCCATTCTATTCATGGCCTTCGCAGCCTCATCTGGTCCGTAATCTCGCAATATAGTGTAGAATACAGAGTGTTTTTTGCCGTCTCCCAACGTAGATTTATCCATGACTCCCGACAAGATTTGAGATCCACGGATCACCACAAACCCGTCATTTGGCGACATTTCATTAGGTAAGTGCTTTGGTGGTGGAATAAACGTTTTGTTTTTCGCATCCACGTTGATCACAACATTAGACTTCTTGTTTGGACGGATGAGCATGGAAAACACCTGTTTTCCGGTCCACAACATGACTGGCTTGAAGATAGTAGGTGGAGGAATGTCAAACTGCATGTCTGCATCCGACATCATACACAATAGCTGCACCAACGAAGCCCGGTCGAAAAACGAGTCTTTATGAGAAATTAAGTATGAGCCAGTAATGAAATCTTGCGTGGCAGCAATGATGGGCTCACCTGATTTCGGCGTAAGCAAATTATTCTTCACGCCCATCAAGTTGATTGCCTCGGCACGGGCTTCTTCTGTTTGAGGAACATGCAAGTTCATCTCATCTCCGTCGAAATCAGCATTGTAAGGTGTACACACACATTCGTTAAGACGGAATGTACGCCATGGACGGATTTTAGCGTAATGCGACAAGATGGACAACCGATGCAACGATGGCTGTCTGTTGAAAAGAACAACATCGCCATCTTCGATGTGTCTTTCGACGATATCGCCAATACGCAAAGTTTTCGCAAGCTTGACTCTATCACCGAATTTCAAGTTTCTTTTTGCCACTTCGTTCTGTTTCAAGACGTAATTGGCACCTGGATGCATAGTGGGTCCGTTCAAGATTAATTTTTGAAGCTTCTGTCTATTGTAGCGTGTACACTTTTCAGGATAGGTCAAGATTTTCGCCACACGGTCTGGCACGGCCACTTCATCAATACGCAAGTTTGGATCGGGAGAAATAACTGTACGGCCCGAAAAATCCACTCTTTTACCAGACAAGTTACCACGGAAACGACCCTGTTTACCTTTCAATCTCTGGCAAAAACCACGGATTGGCTTACTGCTTTTCGAGCCCGACCCTCCCATTCCACCGGGAAGCAACGCTGGATTGGCCGAGTCGGAGTTGATGTACATGGCCACAGACAACTGCAAGTAGTCCCACTGTTCCATCATGTTGTTGATGGAAATACCCTTTTCGATACCGGCCTTGATAAGTGACGACGTCCACACGATCTCGGTCAATTTCACAGTGAGATCATCCTCGTTCGACTGATTGTCCATCATCACCGAAGGACGGATACAGACTGGCGGCGCAGGCAAGTATCTCCAGATGTACATTTCCGGTCTTCCGCCGCGGGCGGCGTCAATGCCAAAAAGCTCGCAGTCCTGCGGTGTGATCTGGCGAAACAAGTTGAGCACTTTGAGCGGATTCAAGTCCTCGTGCACACGTTTGGCGAATTTTTCGAGCTCTGGGTTGCGGTGGAACACCTCGTCGAACTCGCGATCCCACAAGTCTTTCTCTGGCGCTGACTTTTTGCCCACGTACCGGAAGGTGTCGTGCAATATTTTCAAGGCAGCGGGGCCGGCACCGGAGGCGGCCTTTTTCACCACACCGTTGACGTGGTGGCACTTCAAGCAGCGTCTTTGCTTTTTGCACTGCTCCACGACCTTCTTGAGCACCTTCATGCGGCGCAAGTTGTCGATGTTGGGCCGGCGCAAGTCCAGCAAAAACGCCCGCTTTGTCTGTTCATCCAAAAGCACCGCAGCACAGTTCTTGCAGATGCACTGAAGCACCAGGATGATGGCCTTGAAGTAGCCCACGTGGAAAACAGGCAAGGCCAATCTCACGTGGCCAAAGTGGCCGTGGCACGTGGCCAAGTTGCCGTGGCATGTACTACACTCGACAGCGTTGGTGGAGGTACCCATTTTTGTGTCCAAAGCGCCGCCTTCCCGCACACTTCTGCCCTTTTCCAAATCGTACAAGTCTCGCGTGGTGATTTCGACTTCGGACTGGGCGACAATGTCGCGCGCCGACAACGCAGAAAACTCGAGCCCTTTAATGCATTTGGGCGCCACGTCGACAACCACCTCCTTCATTGAAAAGTGGAGTTGGATCAGAGCGATGGGAAAGATTTTGGTGCGGGAAGAGGCGCGGTCACGTGGTCGTACTGCAGGACGGCGTCTGGTTCCAGACATGTCAAGAGAAGGAGCTGAAGTTGAAGGAAGTTGAAGGAAATAGGTGTCAATGTGATGACGATGTTGAGATCGAAGATGATGTTGACGTTGAATGATGTTGACGTTGATTGATGTTGAAGTGGAAAGTTGACAATGGGTGCGAAGTTTGAGACAGTGATGGAAGAAAGTGGAGAGGTGGGACTTACGGGTATTCGATGCTTCGGTGCTGAGGTCAATTCTGATTATAAGCGATTTATTATAAGTGTGTTTATTATAAGGTGATTTTGTTTTCAAATTCAAACATGAAGAAATCTCATAGACATGTATTCCTGGTTCGATTTGCAGAATTCGCACAAATTGGACATTAAAACGTCTGGAATATCTTACCATGGCCGATACATTAAATCATGGCAGTAAACGAGAACAAACAAAATAGTAAGGCTCTCCAAAGAAAATTACAGCACCTTAACATTCTATGTGGTCCCATGTCCATTTTCTCTTGTTTGTCATGTGTGGGTTCCGACGTGCACATAAAACCATTCACCTATCTTCACCGTTGCGAACCAACATTCAAACGCCACCATGTCCGATAAAGAAGAAAAAATTATCAAGACCTTGGAGGAAGACGACGAGTTTGAGGATTTTCCCGAAGACTCGCATTGGTCAAGCGAACCCAACCCACACTTGAATGCGGCCAACCTCTGGGAGGAAGATTGGGACGACGACGACGCCAAAGATGATTTCAGCGAGAAGTTGCGCCAGGAGTTGAAGCGGACACAGAAGAATTAGAAATACACGCATGAGAAAGAAAGTGTAGCATGAAGGGTCGACAAAAAGTCGAGAGGTTGATATCGAGAGGATGAATTAGAATGGAAATGAAAGAACTGGAGACAGATTGTCTTTGGAGGAGTAAGGACTGATTGAAGGAGGTTAAGTCGACAAATGGGCATGTAGAATGTCTGATGTTAGCCTTTTGCATCGAGCTGCAACATTGTTTGCTAGACAAGAAGACTGGCAGAGTTGGCAGACAAATCAGAAAAGCAGTTGTGATCGTCTCTAGAATGATAGACACGGGAACTCACTCGCTCAAAAGATATGCTACTGGATGGAGATGTGTGTCTAATAGTTTAGACATCCAGACACAGGGGCCATATGCCCATTCCTAAGATTACATCAAAATAATAAATTGATTTCTCATTGTCACCAGAAAGCCATAATAATACACTCCGCTTCGTAAGAGCCTAGTAGACGACTAATGATCAAAAGCATTCACACGTGAAGGAGACACCAAAAAAAGGTTGTAGACCTAGAAGAGATAGTGAGGCTTCTGCAGTGTTTGATGTTCAGAACCAGATTGCCATGAAAGAATCGTCGTACAAAGTTTCTCCTGGCTGATAAAGCTCGTATTTAGCTTTTAATGTGTACTTGTGAATATAATGTCACTTAAGTTGGACATCTGACATCGATCATACATATCTTTTCTTTAGTCGTTCTGACTTCGAATCTACATTGATGACGATTTTCGGTCTTGTTTGTACAATTGTGGGGTTTCTTTTCTTTGATGATTCTCCCATCTTGCTGCTCTCTACAATCGATCAGTCGTCTGCTCATCAGTCTATTAGTCTTGAGGGCATGATTCTCATTGTATCAACTATAGCCATACCTACTTGCGTAGATGTCCATCAGTAATCAGAAATAGGGACATAATCAAGATGTAGCACATAATCATGCCAGAGTCATAGCAAATTAGTATACACGGGACTTGACGTCAGATTGCAAAAGCCACTCATGATAATGATGATCATATACTTGCAAGCACAACAAAGGCATTCAATAGCTTTTGTTGCAACAGTCCCAATGAATGCTCTAATGTTTCCATTTGCCAAAAGTCTTATCTTCGCTCTAGGCGTAGAAGTTGACGGACTTGGACTTGCGTGCTTGCACTTCTCCAATAGCTTCAACGAAATCCTCGTGGCGAATGATGGATTTTCCATTCCGCAATGCAATCATTCCGGCCTCGACAGTGACAGCCTTCAACTGTGCACCGTTGAATTCGTCTGTGGACCGCGCCAATTCTCTCCAGTTCACGGAGGTGTGGTCACAATTCAATTTCCTGGCGTGGATCTTCAACACTGACTCACGTGCTTCTTCGGTCGGCAATGGGAACTCGATTTTTCTGTCCAACCGACCAGAACGCAACAACGCAGGATCCAATGTGTCCACTCTGTTAGTTGCAGCCAAAACCTTCACACGATCGTCAGAACCGAATCCATCTAGCTGGTTCAAAAGCTCCAACATAGTCCGCTGCACTTCACGGTCACCACTCTTGTCGGAATCGAAACGCTTTGTTCCAATCGCGTCCAACTCGTCAATGAAAATAATCGTTGGTGCCTTTTCCTTGGCCAAGGCAAATGCATCTCGAACCAACTTGGCTCCATCTCCAATGAACATCTGCACCAACTGTGGGGCAGCCAACTTAAGGAAAGTAGCACCCGACTGTGCTGCACAAGCACGCGCAAGAAGCGTTTTACCTGTTCCCGGTGGCCCATACATCAAAGCACCTTTGGGTGGTTTCACACCAAGCGCCTTAAACTTATCTGCTTGCTTCATGGGCAAAACGACAGCCTCGATCAATTCTTCAATCTGCTTGTCCAAACCACCAATGTCTGAGTAGTTTTCTGTGGGTTTCTCGTCCACTTCCATTGCCTTCACTCTGGAGTCGTATTCGGAGGGCAAAGTGTCCAAAATCAAGTAGGAATCCTTATTGACACCAATCAAGTCGTTTGGCTTCAATTGTGCCTCGTCAACAAGCCCAATAAGCGGCAAGAAAATCGTTTGCCTCGTTGACGTTTTGATAACCGCCAGTTTACCCAGTCGAGCCGCATCCACATCGACATTGGCTCCTTGCTCAAGCGCTTCCTTTTCCGCATCTAAGTCCAAAAGCTCCACCACATTACTGACCAAATACGGTAACTGCTTGTTGTTGTTGATTTTCTCCTGGTTATCCTTGATTCTCTCTGTCATAACCGCCTTTTCGTGTGAAAGCCGCTGCGACTCGGAAAACATCACCTGGATGTCATTGTGAAGAAGCTTTGTGCGGTTGATGATGTCCTGCGTGGACGAAGATGCAATTTCTTGGTCGATGAGTTCGTCCTGCTCCAATTCTTCTAACGTAGACATTCTTGTGGTTGGTTAGACTTAAGAGTGAGAATCAAGTGAACCAAATCTCGCCCGCCACCGGTGCGCGCACGACCTTTCTAACTCGAACACCAAAGGACTGTGGACATAGACTGGGATTTCGAGTTAGAACTCTACGTCATTAATGACTTGAGTGCCAGCTACAAATGTACTTGTTGAACAATTGTGTTCCCGGCGTAGTTATATTGATATCCTGCACATAGACAATCAACAAGTTCAATGGGTCCTTGACATTTGCAGAGTAAAATCGATTGGGGCATTCTATAATAAAATAGCAACAGAAGATCTATAGGAAGATCCCATGAATTATTCGGTTGTGCGTTGGGGAAACAAACTGATTGCTGTTGGGAGTACCCCTCCTAACAGAATATCACTAATGGTTCATGTTATATCCCTCTTATCAGGATATCACTAGTCTATGACAAACCGTAGTACTACTTTGTTGTGGCCTATCTAATCGACTGAGCAAATTAATGGGGGCAGAACCTTTTCGAGCTTTTTTTCTACAAGTCTAATTTTCTGATTGATGGGCCCGAGAATTTTTTTGGAGCCACACTGCTGAAAATTGCATTTAGAGCTAACCCTAAATGGGTTTTACAATACTTCTCATTGTAAGAAGGCATATGTACTTCTAACATACGAATAGCCTTTATGGCGTATCCAAAACTTCCTCAACCATAACCATGTTTACAGTCTTGCTCATCGTTGAAAGACACTTATTCTAATCTTTTTCCAACAGCTTCTTACAAATTGATTTCAGGTAAGACATTCCTCAAATATTTTTCATGATACCAGACATCGAAAAGCAATAGCAGAGCAAAAGTCCTTCTCAGGCTCATAATACACCATTTTTAATAATGGTACAAACTGAATTGTTGAACTTCTTTGAAACTTAGGGCTAGCTTACAATATGGATTGAAGGTAAATGGAAGACCGAATAAGAAACCAAAGGAGGACGCTTTGGAAAACTATTCACAACAAAATTCATTCAAAATAATGGGAACAAGTAACTCCTGATATGTATGTCACTGGTTGTCCTATGTTAATCTTTGACATACAGAAGGAGTTCTGCTGAAAGTGAAATCGCAAATCATACGTGGCTTATTCAACCAGCAATAGGTTCTGGACTAATATTAAGAAACAGAACATTCTACTTTAAGAGAATACTATCGACTAGCATAAATTACGCGTAACCACGTAGGTCTCAAAAACGTTCAAGCTGGTAAACCCGCATGTAACAGAACAGTTTATAGAAAGAAAAAAGACGCTCAAATACAAGAGAGCCAATAAATAGCGAGAAAAGATATCAACTACTTGCGACGGATCAACAATTAGGAACCACCCCCTCTACCTTAAATATGTCATTACGTCATGCGCGTGTCATGTATTTGCGTTCCAGGCACCGTAAGTCAACACATCGGCCAATAGATAAAAAGACCAACAAAGCAGGCTTAAGTGAAGATACCACCTATATCCTCCACCAAAGAAAGAAATTATAAAGTCCGTCCCTCCAAATTCGCCGACTCTGCTTGATATTGTCTCAGAGGTACGGGTCTGGTGATAACCATATAGTTGTCTCGGTTAGACTAAATACGTTTCTTTCTCCAAAGCGATGGAATACTTTTCTTCGGGCACTGAAGCAGAAGCGCCGCCCGGCCCAGCTCCGCAGGAAAGTCGCCCGACGCCGCTTGAAACTATACCTTCGGGATTACCTTTGCTCAGTCCTTTTCTTGGTCCGGCGAAAAGCCAAAATGACCGAAATGTGCCTCTGCCGCCCACTATCCCGGCTACCAATTTCCAAGGCACGTTGCCTGTGCTAGTGGCACTTTCTTTGCTTGTCGTCACCAGCAAATTTGTTGTCTATCTGTCGGAAGAATCGGTGATGCCGGCTCAAATCGTCACGCTGGTTTTCCAGGCTTGCATGACGCTTTTGGTAGCGCTGGTGTTCGCCCGGAAAAGAGAAAACGGAACCAACGCTCTGGCTGGATCAACTGCTCAAGTGTTGGCGGCATTGGTTCTATTTTTTGGCGCGTGTCGTGTTTTATCTCCGGCTCGAGTGGCTGGTGTGTTTTTTTGCTTGTTTTTGAATGCCTGGAACCCATACACGGCGCTAGCATTTTTCTTTGACTTCTACAGACTGTATCAAGACTCACTTGCATCCGTTCTGCTTGTCCTTGTTGGTTATACAGCACTTTTGGCCGCGTATCACACGTTGCACAAAACGGTGATGAAAAGAGCAATATCGCGACCTAATCTCACCATCGTGGGCCCAGCAATGGCTTTATCGGTCGTTTCAGCAGTACTTTTCTTTCCCTCCTTGGTCAACGTGCCCCTTCTACTTATCAATTCGGCAGTTCTTGTGCTTCTTGTCTTTTCTTTGCCAGAAGCGTACATACGTACCAAAATCAACATTCTTGTTGTCTGTGCATTCACATATCTGCTCGAGGCACTTGTTCTTCGCAGTGCTGAGGTGTCTTTTGTCGAAATTTTGGTGTCGGTAATGCTCCCGCTCATGATTCGTATTGACTACTCTGAAGTTTTCAAGCCTACAACAGATACAGAAACAACCCACTCGCCCATCATCAAAGATTTGCTTAGCCATTCCGATACAAGGGCAATCTTCCATTTTCTCTTGTTGAACTCGGCGTTTATGTTGGTGCAGCTCCTCTACTCTTTCCGGTCAAAATCCTTGGGTTTGTTATCGGACTCTCTCCATATGGCCTTGGACTGTTCGTCTTTGGCCTTGGGTCTCGTGGCCGGAATTATGCTGAAACACCCAATCAATCCTAACGGAAAATATCCGTTTGGTCTTCGTCACTTTGAGATTTTGGCTGGTTTCGCCAATGGTGCTTTGCTCGTGGGAATTTCCGGCAGTATCATTTTTGAAGCCATTGGTCGTTTGTTTGTGCCTGTAGCCTTGGAAAAGACGACAGAGCTTATAGTTGTGTCCATATTGGGGCTCTTGGTCAACATCGTGGGTATCTTTGCTTTCAACCACGGCCACTCTCATTCACATTCCCATTCCCATTCACATTCCCATTCACACACTCATTCACACACCCATTCTGATGCCCACTCAGAACACTCCCAACCACATTCTGAACATTTACATCCACATTCACAACCACATTCAGATACCCATCATTCTCACACTTCTACTTCACAGCCCGATAACCACATTGAATCTGGGTCTTGTGATTCTAGCATGAACGACAACATGAGAGGCATATTCCTACACATTCTCGCCGACACGCTAGGTTCTGTCGGTGTTGTCATTCTGACCATTCTCACTCGTTTCTTTTCGTGGCAGGGATTCGACCCGGTGGCTTCTATCATCATTGCCCTTCTTATTTTTTTCAGTGCACTTCCTCTCATGAAGTCAACGGCATCTACATTATTATTGAAACTTGATAACACCAAAGAAGCCACTATTCGCAGCGCTTTGAACGATATTGCCTCCATCAAAGGTGTCAAGTCCTTTTCAACACCCCGTTTCTGGTCTTCGGAAAACACACTACAAGGCTATCTTCACGTGCAGATCTACAGAGGGGAAAACAGCGTCTACCTCCGAAGACAATGCGTTGATGTTTTCCGCAAACATAAAGTGGAGGCCATGATCCAAATGGAAAATGATTATGATCCTTGCTGGTGCAGAAAACAGGATGGTGTTTAAGTGGCATTTCAGCAGTTCCTATGGGTGTTAATGCTATTTTGGTGCGCGCGCGACTCATCCAGAAAATTCATCTCAAGTGAGATTCTCAAACCTACCCATCTTGATTATGTCGCGTGTTGGAGTTCTAGTTTTGGGTCCCGCAGGCGTGGGAAAGTCCACTTTCTGCAATTCCATCATTGCTCACATGCAATCGATAGGAAGAAGAGCTCATATTGTCAACTTGGATCCAGCAGCAGAAGCCACCGAATATGAATTCACCATTGATATCAGAGACTTGATTTCGCTTCAGGATGTTATGGAAGAGATGGATATGGGCCCAAACGGTGGGCTAGTTTATTGTTTCGAGTACCTCTTAAACAATTTAGACTGGTTGGATGAAGAAATCGGTGACTACAATGATGAGTACTTGATATTCGATTGTCCGGGCCAGATTGAGCTCTACACTCACGTACCTGTATTGCCTACTATTGTTCGCCATCTCCAAACATCGTTGAACTTCAATTTGTGCGCAACGTATTTGTTGGAGGCCCCGTTTGTCATTGACCGCTCCAAGTTCTTTTCTGGAGCTTTGAGTGCCATGTCGGCGATGATTTTGCTCGAATTGCCACATATCAATATTTTATCCAAGACGGATTTGATCAAGAACGAAGTTTCCAAAAAGCAGCTCAAGCGATTCCTAAATCCAGATCCACTAGTCTTGGAGTCTGATCCTGACAAACAGCTCAACCCTAGATTCACTCGTTTAAACAAAGCCATTGCTCAATTGGTGGATGATTTCGGCATGGTTCAATTCCTTCCTTTGGATTGTTCGAAGGATAGCACGTCGGTTGCGACAATTTTGAGTTACATCGATGATGTTACCCAATGGTCGGAAAGTCAAGAACCAAAAGAGCCAGTGGACGAGCTCGAAATCGAAGACGATGATTGAGTTTGGGAAAGGAACGGGATGCAACTTTTATCGTGCGCATGATTGGAAAGGCCTAGATTGGGCGATTTTCTTTCCTGGTGGTATGGCTTCTTTGTCCAGTACCACTAATAATATGACCAATGGTGAAGTTCATTTTCTTTTTATGCATCATATTACTCACAAAGCGCTACTTTATGCATTCAGTCTGGTTGTACCCATTACGATATGGGCAATTGAGATTTATCACAAATTCCAAAAACCTAGGCAGGTGGGCGATCCCACAGGAATTGGACAGTGCAGGACCCTACATTTGCTGCTTGAGGCAAGGGGGTGAAGAAAATAAAACGTACATGCTTTTCTCCTCGAGTATGTGGAGCAAGAAGCATGAGTATTTGTGAAGTACTAAAAACCCTGTTAGAAAGCCATGGTCTACTGTATATTAGTAGGAGACATAAGCAATGTTAATGTGACCTCGAAGAATCTAATGTAAATCGTAAAAAGAGGCATAAAGAACTCGCCAGCACCCTGCATTAGTCGCATCTGCAGGTCGCGTATTTTTTTTTGCTTCATGTACGATTAGTAAAACCTACAGGAGAAACACAGTTCCGCTTTGGGATTCTGCATGCATCTGTAAGAAGTACAGCGTGCAAAACGACTCTACTTCAAGATTCTACAAGCTTCAAGTGTAGATAAGTGCAAAATGAAAAGACATGAATCCCACGTACATACAATTTGGAGTTGAGAGTCCGATGCTGTCGTTTAGTACGGGGGAAGAACAATTTGCCACGCGAGATTGCAATTTTGTGTTCTGCGACATTGTTTTGCCCCTCCGCCTTAGGCGAAATGTCGTGCAGCTTACAACAGAAGCTTATCACACATTTACTCGTTCCACATGGTGGGTTTCTGCGCGACATGCAGTAAGCTAAGCCAGTGTGAACCCCTTTAATACTTGAAGCTCTTTGTGCCACTCACATCAAGATTTTAGAGTATTTGTCGAGTTTTGTTAATGGAACTTGGTATGTAAATCGTCGTGGACATGGCTGTAGTATTTCAGAATGGGCTTTCATGTTTTCCAGTAAATGCGCTCCATTTATTTCGCTTCTTTTTTTTTGGAAGACGCCCATTACGTTCCTGTAATCAAATTCCAGTGGCACTGAAAACACGAGAATGGTACGTGAATGTGGTATCCATTTCTTCTTGGCTCTGCCGGTTGATGCGGAAGACACACAATGGGCAAGAGCTAAATTCTAATGGATGATGATTATTCCAGTCCAAGAAAAGGTTGTTTCGGATCTTTAAAAAAAAATGGCTTCCTTGATTCACTACTCCATAGGAGAACATACATTCCTTCTTTTCAAGATTCTACAATAATTCAAGGAAGGATGGGGGTATGGTCGATGAACATTGTGAATAACATTGTGAATTAGAAGAAACAGATACCTTTTTTTAGTGATATTGCAAGTCACATAATCATCCTTATTAGTGTTATTGGACATTTTGAATGGTTATGGACAGTAATAGAAAATTACTGAGGGCATATTCTAGTCAAGCAATTCAATGAAGAAACAAAATCAATCATCTGGCATGGTTCAAACGCAAATATGAAAAAAGAGTCGAGATCATATCAGAATGTCAGTTGGTGAAGATGGACAAACACGGACTTATGCTTATATACAACGCTATCGAATATTGTACGGGATCAGTTAAGGCATTAGTGAACATACATTTTACGGTTAGATGGAAAGCTGTATGGGACTTCGACGGGGCATCAAGAATATTCATCAACTTTGTTTACTTCCATTTCGTTTGACTAATGTTTCTTATTTTTCCTCCGTACCAGATGCCAAATACGATACACTATCTTACTTTGACAAACTCATATGCTCAAATGAATTACTCTGTTGAATGACATGGTATGATGATATCCCTGAACTGGTTGCTGTGTTTGACTCGAATCTGTCTACGTCAGATAGGGGCTATATATAGAGATTCCCATTTCGTTTTACCACGTACTTCTTCCCCCTATTGGCTTTCCCTCTTGATTTCCACCGCTCTTCCATTCTTGATTTCCCTTCCAGTGCTTATTCGGGCCTCAATAAAGAGACCGAAGAATCTCAGGACTGATTTAAGTGTCCGTAGACTAGGAATCAATTCTTTCTATAGCCTTCTAGTTTCTGTAAAGGAAGCAGTTCTCAGCATATCTGGTCTGACCCTAGATAATAACATAAACCGAAGTTGACAAGCACCACTATCAACTTTCGTTCACTGATAACGGTGGTTTTGTGAATCTAGGTCCTTCATCTTACAAACCAATCCTTTTGAAAGATGCGTTTAAAGTTGACTAATCAATTTAACCAGGCAAATGCAAGTTTGTATACAGCAAAAAATACAGAGGTTTGATGCAGCTGCCTGATTGTATGGAAGCAATCAACGAGCTAGTTAAAAATATCATCGTTTCCAGAAGTTTTCCTTATGTATGAAGGACAAACAAACAATCATGGAAAGAAATGTCGCCACCATGTACCATTCCGTTCAAGAAGCTGTGCATGCGAGGATGAGTAGCTGTATTTAGACGCGCGGCGGCTAACGGACTCAATCACATTCTTCATTTAGGTCATATCGCCGGAGAGACACTGCCTCAAACATTACCATCTCTGGTTTAAAATTCCAATAGGAATATACGATGAAGCTATCGTCTAAAATACCGGAAGTTAATGACCGAGTAGCGTTTTCATTGCCGGGGCAGACGTCGGAGGGTTGAACAGAATGTCGGTGGTAACAGTTCTAGCCCCGCCTGTGCTGACTAAGGCAGGTATTGCCTCAGGGAATATAGGACAATCTTGCGATTGATTACTCTATAGGATCGCATTTGGTGCATGACACCAGTGCCAGTGTATTCATATTCTATAACCGGCCAAGTCATGAGACAAGACAATTGATTCTCTATTCTCAAATTCTGTATTCTAATTGATTCTATATTCTAATTGGTTCTTTATCTACACTTTGGCTTCAAGCGTATCCACGCTATTCTGACACCGGTGACAAAAAAAGTGTCAAGTTAGTAATTTTGGTGACATGGCGTCATTGGCCCATTTCCTGGCTGCTGGACTTTTTTGACGTTACATGCGACATGGATGGCCTGCCATGCACACTTTAATGCTCTCGCAGGAGGCTGGGCTGTGACGCAAATCGCTGGACGCAAGGGTAATGTCCACCCGTACCTCTGCTGGAGCCTTTAATAGTGACGACCTGTCCAAGTCTCTGGAGTAGTAAGTCGCGAGATGTACGGGTGTCTACTCATCTATCGTTCTCAGCCTTTCGAGAGAAAACCATTTCGCTACGACTGAGCATGGTTGAAATTAACGAAGTCAAAGAATCCACAGAGAGAGACACGAGGACTGCAGCCCATACTCACATCAAAGGCTTGGGTTTGGATGAACATGGAATCGCCAAAAGGATAGATGGCGGTTTTGTTGGCCAAACTTCCGCCAGAGAAGCATGTGGTGTTATTGTTGATTTAATCAAAACGAAAAGAATGAGCGGCAAGGCGATTTTGTTGGCCGGAGCTCCTGGAACAGGAAAGACTGCTTTGGCCTTGGCAATTTCGCAGGAGTTGGGCCCCAAAGTTCCCTTTTGCCCAATTGTCGGTTCGGAGTTGTATAGTGCGGAGGTTAAAAAGACGGCAGCGTTGATGGAAAACTTCCGCAAGGCCATTGGTTTGCGTATCAAGGAAACAAAGGAGGTGTACGAGGGAGAGGTGATTGAGTTGAGTCCGGAGGAAGCCGAAAACCCGTTGGGAGGTTACGGTAAAACCATCTCCCACGTGATTGTCGGATTGAAAACAGCAAAGGGAACGAAAAACTTGCGTCTAGACCCTAGCATCTACGAGAGCATTCAGAAGGAGCGCGTTGTTGTGGGTGATGTTATTTACATCGAAGCCAACACCGGTTCTGTTAAGAGAGTGGGCAGATCGGACGCTTATGCGACGGAATTCGACTTGGAGGCAGAAGAATATGTGCCATTGCCAAAGGGCGAGGTTCACAAGAAGAAAGAAATTGTGCAAGAGGTGACTTTGCATGATTTGGATGTGGCAAACGCCAAACCACAAGGCGGCCAAGATGTTCTTTCCATGATGGGACAGTTGTTGAAGCCAAAAAAGACAGAAATCACAGACAAATTGCGTGCTGAAGTCAACAAGGTGGTGGCAAAATACATCGACCAAGGTGTGGCTGAGTTGATTCCGGGTGTCCTCTTTATTGACGAGGTGAACATGTTGGACATTGAGATTTTCACCTACTTGAATCGTGCTTTGGAAAGCTCCATGGCTCCTGTTGTTGTTTTAGCTTCGAATCGTGGCATGACCACCATCCGTGGAACAGAAGATGCAACCAAGTACCCTCACGGTTGTCCACCGGATTTGATTGACAGATTGTTGATTGTCAAGACCTTGCCTTACAACGAAGAGGAAATCAAGGTAATTATTTCTAAGCGTGCGACATTGGAAAACCTAAATGTGTCTGGCGATGCATTAAGCAAGTTGGCACAGCACGGCGTGCAAAGTTCTTTGCGTTATGCCTTGCAGTTGTTGGCGCCCGCAGGAATCTTGGCGAAAACTGCAAACCGCCCCGAGATTGGCGTCAGCGACATTGAGGAATGCGAGCTTTTGTTTTTGGACTCTCACCGCTCGATGCAAATTTTGGAGTCTACGAAGGGCTACCTTTAGTGTACAATAAATGATGTCTTATTTAGAGAGCGTAGAAATGAACTCGTTCTGTATCAACTTTCCAATACTTCTCTCATGTATTACATGCTCAAGCTTCCAACTTCCCAAGTTCAGAAACCTCGCTCAAAAACTCCTTAGCCGTCACAATCTCCGTGCTACCGTACACAATGCGCTTTTCTGTTTTATTAGGCTGGTGTGCCCACTCGGTCAAGTTCTGGTACTCCAAATAGTTGCCGCCGCCAACCACAAAAACAATGCCTTCCTCGTACGACTGTCTTTTAGGTGGCTTAGAGTGGCCGCCTCTTGATCTTGGATTCAAGTACAAGTAATCGTCTGTGAGCTGCATCAAGTTATTCGAAGCGTTGCTTGGTTCCATTATAGCTTCCACGATATTGGTGATGGCAAGGTTTTTCTTGTCAGGCAAAAGCTTCTTCAATCCTGTGGCCAAGGAGGAAATACCTTCCGAGATACGGCCTTCGGTGAAACCATACAACTTGGACGACAAGCCGTTAAACAACGCAGAATTGTTTTCGCCAAGCGACGATTTACCTGAAGCGGAAGAATCATGCAAAGCAGCATTCTTCGACAAGTTCAAAATTTGCTTGAATTTCTGGATGTAGCGGAACGCGTCCATGTCGATATCTGGGTACTTCTGGGCGAAAACCTGCTCGCACTCCGTGTTAAAACTGGCCGAAACATTTGCCAACAAATTCAAGATCAAAAACGTCCGGAACTTGTCCACAGAATTGTCACGCTTCGAGTCCGACCGCAACAAGTCCAAGAACTCGCTCTGGACCTTTGGGTTGGCAAAGTTCTGTTCAATTTCGAAAAATTTATCCAACGACCGCGCCTCTAATTCTTTTAGTAATGAGGCCAAAACGTCCATGTGCATATCCAAAGTGACTTTACGTGCAGTCAATTCGGGCAATGCCTCCACTGCTTGCTGGATTAAGGAGGTGTCGACATTTGCATTGGGATCGATGTCGCTCAAAGACGTAATGCCTGTTTTGTTTGTCAATTCTTGGGCCTCGCGTTTATACAAGTTCAATTCGACATCTGCATTCTCAACCACATCTGGAAACGGCAACTGGGCATTTTTGTTCCAGAAAAAATCCTTCGGATCCACATCGTAGCTGCGGACTTTAGGGGTGGCGGACGAGTCGTCGTACTTGGCCACCCTAATGGTATTTCGACGCAATTCAAAAACGTCACTCACCATACACTGGTAGATCCAAGAGTGCGAAAACATGGAAGCTAAATCAATGTTCCGATCCAAGAGAATCAACACGGGTCTCAGCTGAACCGTATGGTTGGCCATGCTTCGGGAGCTGCTGAGGTAGTCACGCAACTTCAAGTCTAACTGGGTAGCCACAAGCTCAGCCGGCCCGCTCTTTGGGCACCGGATAATGGGAACTGAACCCATTGTTATCAAATTGGCTAGCATACCATCAGCAACTCTGTTCGCGAGCTGGTGGATCTCGTCCTCGCTGGTGGAGGGGCTGTTGAATTTTGCAAACGTGCGAGGGATGCCAAGCGAGAACAAGTTGGGCTCTGTGACGACAAAGTCCAAGTACTGGTCAAACACCTGCTTGATCTTGCTCCCCTTCCCGCACAAGGAGACTTTCTTGGCGAAATCCTCCAAAAGCTCGCGGGCGATCGACAGAGTGAAGTTGATGTAGAAGGAGTCGTACTTGTCGCTCTGCAAGTCCTCTATAATGGCAGAAACGTTTTCCACCGTGGGCTCCACAAAGTAAATCACAGGAACATCGGGCAACGGCGATCTTTGCGCCGTAATCAACGCGTGCACGGTGATTCCACAGCGGAGTAAGTCATTGACACGCAACACAGACGAAACAACAGCCTGTGATTTGCGGTCCATCACCAAAACTTTCCACACGATTTCCTCGCTTTTCGAGGCTAATGTCAAGTCGGTGGTTCCGTCTTTGTTGAGATGGAGCATGCGCTCCAAAGCGGCTGGACGGGTTAGTACATAAAACAGCACATCGGTATTAAAACGAAAAACATACCTATTTGGCGGTCTCGCAAATTCAGCGCTTCAGCGGACATTGGGGCGTAATATGGGGACAACAGAGCGTTCTCGAGATAGAGAGAAGAGGCACGGGTGTCGTCTTCAGGCCCAGGAGGCACGGGTGTATCTCTTTGCGTCTACGGGTTAAGAGACGCAGAGTAGGTTGAGTAATATGGATGAGCATAGTGTATGGCTCTGCTGGTTGGCGAGTTTACTATTGTTGTGAGCTGGACTGAGAAGATAGAGCACGACGAGGCAGATTATATTCGTCATTCTTACTGAACCAGCTTATGATATGAACCAGCTTTGGATATGAACTGGGCAAGTTTAAGATATAGGTGAGTCGAGGAAAGCTTCACGATAGGCTTAAAATTCAGACTGATAAATAGAGGAATCTTCCCAGTAGTAATCTGAGCCATGCCTTTCTGTGTTCATGCGCGCATTGGCTTATCATGATGACGTTTCTGCAGAATAATAAGCTCCACCTGTTGATCGCGAAAATTGGAATGGCTAAAACCCACACGGACTTTCAAAAAATAGATGGAAGAAGGCCTTTTTCGTTGTCATTATTGTGCAAGCTTGATCAACAGTATTTGTATGTCCATGAGGATAAACGAATCCCTTTTGTAAAAATGATCTTTCCATGTTCTAGTTTCACATCAAGCTAGAGGACGAGCACCAAGCTCCCTAAGACAGAGAAACTGGTTCTGTGGAACAGATTCTTGCAGGATGATTTTTGGCGCACGTACTTCTCGACTTCGTGATAGGAATACGTGACCATAAACTTAATTCGACAAGTCAAAACTCCAGTTTTTGTGATCTTAACTTTAGACTGATGTGGAAAGAAGCACGGTTCACGCAGTGTGGTCGTTTTTTTTTTTTTCTTTTATTTTCTTCGTTAAGCACGATTGACGGTGTGCTCTTCAATTTTTCAACGTCCAGTCTAAATCACTAATCGTAATAAAAGAGACAATACATGTTTATTGAAGATGTCGGCATGCCAGTCCATCACTTTCGAACAGACCACTATCCTTATAAGTTATATCGTTAATGCCGGAAAACAGAACAAAAAATCCGTGGAGACAAAAATCAGTCTACAGGCATTATTTGTGCTTGCTGTTCTTTGAACTACTCATGCTCGGTTACAGACGACGGAGTATTTACGTTACACTAAAAGATTTATACTTGGACTTTTAAGCTTTCACCTTTTCCACGCATCATGTAAGGAAACCAAAGATTCACAGTTTGCAGTCTTGGTATCACGTGCATTTCAATAAACATTCAACAAGTTGGTATACTAAAGATACGGAAATCCGTTCTCGGGCGGCAGCAAGGACTAGAGTATGCGAGTCTAGGACATGCGTGCATTGCATCCTGCGACCACTTCTCCGAAACGTGCAGGCAGATATGTTCATGGCAGGACGGAATGCGGAGTATCTTTCTTTTGGGAAAGGGTGGGCGTCGGAAAAAGTCGCAATGCACATTACAGGGTCCATATGCATTGGTTAGGACTCATTTCAGATCTTGGAAGCCCCTGGAAAACTCGGAATCCAATCAGCCGCGCAAGCAAAAACAATAGGGAATAATGTAAACAGTGCAGAATAATAGAAGACGGCGTCTCGGTAATAATGCGACATGGAAGGAAGAATGGACGCAATGAGCAAGCAAAAAGAAGAAGAAGAAGAAGAGGTGAATGAGACAATCAGCTAGAGATGGAGGGAAACGTTCGGAATCAATCAAACAAGTTTGGTCGGAGTTACGATCTTGTGTCGGTGCAACCGAAATACATTAAGCTGAAAAGCAAGCACAACATACCATCGGGTGGAATACATCTTGGCTACCAAGAAGGGCGTGCGACATGCACTACTGTATGCAATTGCGTTCCATACACATGTATGCACTCCAAGTTGCATGCTTCTTCTGGTTAAGGGCGTCAGCGACACGCACGTGCACAGTACACTGTTGATACGATGCAGGAGAAACCATGTCCGATGATTGCGGACTACTCGTTTGGTGTTGCTGCAAAGTAGGAAGTATATGTGGCTCTAAGCCACGAAATGTTGGCTACATGCGTAAGCGTCCAAAAAGCGCCACCCAGGGTTTGGCAAACATGCGCTGTGCAGCTGTCATGATGTTTAGTTTCCGAGCCCAGCTTGCATGTGCAGCCCCCCGAGATGCACCATTACATACTGGTCGCATTGCAGCAAGTCAACCTCCTTGCAAATTCATGTGCGTCGGTGTCTCTTAGATCTCATAACAGATGAAAAATGAAGGCAGCATTTTACCGGGATGATTCACATGATCCGAGGCATGAGGAAAGAGTTACTGATCTCCCACTAACAGTATGTTGTAATCAAGCAGGTGTGCGGTGCGCGAGGGCTTATGCGTAGGTTTATGCGTAGGCACTGGGGCATTATGCTTGCAAAAAAAAAGAGTGCGCATACACATGTATATGCGGATGCAGGATCGGGCCGAGCTGTCGGTCGGCTATGCACCTTTTTCCGCAAGTCCGTCTACCTCTACTCATGGGCCCTTTCTCCACCAAGAAGTGCGGCTGCGCCGCCGTGCATTAAAACTATAGTACATTAGTCGCTGCGATACTCCACAATACCCCGAAGAACACGAATCTTGCCGTACACATCGTGGTCAATCATGTTCTCCTGGTTCTTCACCTCCTTGGGCTTGTTCTTGTGCTCTGTGCCCGGCTTGGGCCACACGCAATTGAGCCTTAGCCGCAGGCACTCTTTGCATTTGGGGCGCGTCTCGCAGCACCGTTTCTTGCGCTGGCGGCATGTTAGACACCCCATGCGCGACCGCTTGGCCACCTTGCCTGCGCGCCCGCTGGTGCTTTGCGCGCGCGCCCTGCTCGCGCCTTCTTCGGCGTCCTCCTCGTGCGCCAGTGTGTCACTCGCATCGAGCGACTTGGCGCGAGGTTTGGTGCGCCCGCTTTGACTGTGCTGCTGCCGTACGCCTAGAGCCAATTGATCCCACTGGTCAGCATGCATGTGGAACTGGGCGTTGCTGTTGTTGCTGCTGCTATTTGTGCTGTGATTGGGAATGTTGCTGTTGTTGTTGTTGTTGTTGTTGTTATTGTTGCTGTTGTTGGGTGTGGCGCCTTGCACAAGAGTGTTCACGGCCCCCGAAGTGGGGCTGGCGTATTTCGGCGGCGCTGCTGCCGCAGGATATTGTTGCATTGACTGTACTGTCTGAACTGACTGCACCGACATGGGTGTGTATTGGAGCTGCTGGCCACCATATGCGCTGCGGCCAACCGCATCCATCATGGGCTGCATGGGTATTGCGCCCTGATATGCGACGCCCGGCGGCACACCTGGCCCAGCCGCTGGCGCTTGCGCCTCCGACTGGAATACTCGCAGGTACTTGTTACCGGGCAGCGTATACTGGTAATCGTTTTTGGCTGGTTTGACAAAGTTGCTGGGCGCGGGCGGTTCGGGCCACGCCGGATTAGACCACTGGCTCATGGGGATGCTGCGAAGTTAGCAATGAATGAAAGGATGGTTGCGGACGTGATGTGTGGATTGTAGTTTGTTGTTCTCACTGGATCGTGTTCCTGACCACTGGTTTCTCTGTGTCGATTGATTGGTGTTTTCTGGTGTTCGTTCGTGTTGATGGAGGAAGTAGATCTGTAGATCTCTCGGTGAAAGTGGGGAGAGAAACACGGGCGTGAATCAAATGGGCTGTGGGACTGCTGGCTATGAAAAGATGGAATAGGTTGGATCTGTACCACTAACTCAACTGGAGGATATGGACTTTGACAAAGAAACGCGTCGGTAAACAGGGACAGCTGGGAGAAATCGGAGCTCGGAGACTGTGTCGATGACGCCGCTAGAGTGTTGTGTACGTACTCGGACTAAGCATTAACTAAAATAAACGGTCTGACAAGAAACAGAACCGCAGACAAGGAAAGGAAAATCAGGAAATAGGCCCACCTGCAACACGATGCGAATTATGGTTGTTGGGAAGGAGTCGGGGCGAGATGCGGATGGAGAAACAAATAAATAGATGCACGGAAATGGGGTCAGCTATATTGGAGTAAGAAAGAATCGTGATATATGTCCTATGCAATACCATACCAAGTTTACACCGAAGTTTAAATCAGCAATGTCATGCGGGCAGCATTGTGTTGCCGCGCATGCACCGGTTACGAGTAAAGTCGTGCATCCCTGCAGCTGCACCTGTACTGCAGCAGGCGCGACATTTTCTGCCTCCACGAGCAACTATCCAACGGAGACGACAAGTCTACAAGAAAAATCATGGAGACATACCACGTGTGGAAATCGCCACCGTACAATGACACCATTCTATTTTCTCCCTTAGCCTTGCCAACTTGGGCTCTCTACGAAAGATTCTTTCGCGCCCCTTTTGGGCACCGTGCGTCCACTAACGACCTGCAAGTAGCCTTGACCCTAACATGCATGCTCACTTATACTTGTGGCGCCCTTTGACATTGATCGATAAGACTGAGAACGTGAAAATGCCCCACAGGAGGCAGCGGGAAGAAAAAGCCCGAGTGGCGCAGCGCCAATGCATGTTGGTTCTACTAGATGAGCCAAAAAAAGACATCCGAATCAAATCTCGGGAATACATTTTCTTCCGAGCCGAAATCGTAGCTCCGCCATCGCCAGCCAAAACATTTGTACCGGTGCCATTGCCTCGCCTGTTTTTTTCTACTGCTGCAGGCAGCCGGCGAAGCATTGGGGCAAGATTTCGGATTCTGGGAAGATTTCCGGCACCTGGCTCCCAGACGACAAGCATGCACTGCAAATTCAATGTCACCCGCTTGTCGATTCTTTGATGCGGGCTGGGCTAATGCGCTCGCACAATAGCGCCCCAAGTGGGACACTGTCGGATTGGCCGACGTACGCCGGCTTAGATAACATACCCAGTCGCGCGACATGGGCTCTACAGAGCACATACATAGCGTTGATTAGTAAAAACACCACGAGAGCGGAGAGGCAGGGGAAGAAGAAGCACGGCGAGAAGAAAGAGGAAGAAAAGCTGGGGAAGTTGGAGCCATTCGCGCCGCGGAAAGTTCTTTTTCAGTTTCCAATCTTCTGTTCTATTAGTTATTTCTTGTCTTCAAGTTCTTGTTTTCGTCCTCTTCGTCATGATCTTCGTCGTCTTCATGTTTTCGTGTTGATGTCTTGGTCGTGTTCCTGATCTTCTGTCATCTACTTCTTCTTCATGCTAGGTCTCTTCCAACGTTCTCCTTCTGCATTTCATCTCTCTCTCTCGTACTCATGCAATCGCATTCTCTACATGATTCTTGGTCTCTGGCTTCACTCTCGCGTATATCTCATCCTCTTTTTGTTCACATTCCCGGCATGCCCGGCATTCCCTGCGGCATTCCCTGTGGCATTCCTTGCGGCATTCCCTGCTGTCCCTGGCCCGCCCGCAACGACGACTTACCCGCCTTCAAAAGCTCGTCACAGAGCAAAAGGTTCGACGCTATACCCGTTGCGGCCAGAATAGCGTTGCGGACCACCCTGACGGAGTCCCACACGCCTTCGAGCGCCGGGTCCATGGGCTCGCCCGACCGCAAATCAATTCCCACTACGTGGCCGTCGGCAAGCTCGTCCTGGCACGCCGAAAGCGACTCCAAGGAGTCCAAGCCTGCGTTGGTACACAAGGTTTTGGGCACCACGAGAAGCGCCTCGGCAAACGCGCGGATGCCAGGCTTGTGGCGGCCACGAAGCGTCTTGGACTCTTGCAACTGGGAGTGGGCGCTCATGAAAAACGCACCGGCGCCAGGAACGACAGCGCCGTCTTTGAGCACATTGGCCACGGCCCGCAAGCCGTCACGCACAGCGTCCTTTGTCTGCTGCAACGCGTGGCTGGCCAGGCCCTTGATGAGAATTGTTGCCGCTTTCGCATGTGGACATTCGGTAATGTATGTGAATTTATCTTCGCCAATGCTCTCTTCGTAGACAAGTCCCGAGCGGCCCAATACGGCCGGGGTCAAGTCGTCGACGGCGTTCTGTGCTTCGCCGCCCACAATCAACTGCAACCGCTCCATGTTTCTGCGCTTGGCTCTGCGCAACGCCAAGATGCCGTGCTTGGCCAAAACGTCAAGCGACATCGGGTCAATACCTTTCTGGTTGATGATCACAAAGCCCGCGTCGTCGCCTAAGCCACACACCTCGTTCTTCAAGTCCACAATCTTCTTCAACTTGGCATCGACAAACTGTCTCTCCGATGCCACCAACTTCTCGCGCTGTTCCGCCGTAGAGTAGAAAAAGCCCAGGTTGACCTCGGTCTTCTCGTACTCCAAGGACACGTTCAAAATCAACACGTAGGCGTTCTTGACGCGGCGAGGCATGTCCGGGTGCCGGGCGCCGTGGTCCAACACCAATCCCTTCACCAAAGTGGTGTCGGTGGCATTTCCGTGCTGCATGGTCATGATCTCCACCATGTGCAAGTCCAACTGGTTCTGCTCGTCGCCCTGGACTGCCAAAACTGCGTCGGTGACAATGGGCGCCAACACACTCGTCAATTCGGGCGTCACTTTGGTCGCCACAGAACTGCGGGCCACCTGGAGCAAAAACTCGCGGTCAAACGAGTCGGGCACCGTCTGGAACGCCTTCAAGTGCTCCAACACCGCCTCGCGCGCCGTCTCGAAGCCGTCCACCAACACGCGTGGATGGACGCCCTCGCTGATAAACCGTTCAGCTTGCTTCAACAACTCGCCCACCAAAAGAACCACGGTGGTTGTTCCGTCTCCGGTGATCTCGTCTTGCGCCGTTGCGGCACGTGCAATCATCACTGCTGTCGGGTGCTGGATCTGCATTTCCGAAAGCAAAACCTTGCCGTCTTTGGTCAATTTGAGCGACCCTGATCCGTCCACCAAGAGCTTCAATGTGCCTTTGGGGCCCAAGTTCGAGGCCAAAACATTCTGCAAGCCTTGTGCGGCCGCAATGTTTACCTGGAGCGCCTGGTCACGTCTCAAGGATTCTGCTTTGGGATTCAAAAGCTGGATGGACGACATTTGGTGTTGGAGAAGATTCGGGTCTTTTTTTTTGTTAGAGTGAGCGCCGCGGCGAGGTCACGTGCACCGCCCACCTCCATCTCCAAAGCCACTGTGGGCATACAGCAGCGGTGTCTGGATTGCTTAAACAGTGCAAAGGAGCAAGGATCATGGGGGAATGTGTGGTTTCTTATCTCTGGGGACTGTTTTTGAAATATTGGAAAGATGACATAATCCATGCTGTGTGCAGGTTGTGATGTGGTGGATACGTTTCAATGTCAGAAACGGTGTATTATTCGTATCGTTAGGCTACCCAATTGCAAAGTGGCAGCTGGGTGGTATTTTCTGTGATACATAAATTTTGTGCTCGGAAAAGGGTTAATTTTTGTGCTCGGAAACGGCCAATTTTCATGGCTGATTTTTGCGCAGATCAACTTCCCGTTTTGCTAGGAGCTAGAACATCCAGAAGGGGGGACTGTTTTGAGTAGTGATACTGCAAAATTGTGCGGCTGTTCATGATTTTAACGGATTTTCCAGCGATCCTTAGAGCCGTCGTTCATATTTAATGATGTGTTGCATCCGTATTTGGGAAATTACATGTGCAATGAGTAACACAGCATTTTTGATCAGCACAATAGAATAGAGAATAGCGTGGGATTGTTTTGTCGTTCTTGTTTCGATTTTCTATTTGCAGTTATGTTTTATCATTCAAACCACGGCCGATGGTCCATTTTTTATGTACTTTTTGCGGAATAGTAATTTACTCATTCTATCGCTAGTACTAGCCTTCGACTAAAGAGGCCAAGCATAATGGATTGCCTTAAATTCAATTTATCAATGTTACTACAACATCTTTTGTCTACTTCTTGACAATGACGCAGTCCCAAAAGTCCTACAATCAATTGTATGCGCATTATAATTGAGTAATGTTTCTTGTGCGGTGGTCAAGTCCAATGACAGATATTTAAAGAGCAGGCTGTATGTCCGAGGTCCAAACCCCGAACAAATGCCGACAAGACAACTTCAGTTCCCGGGATTGCATACTGAGGTTATTGTTCAGATTACTAAGATCTGCGGGACGTTGCATATTGTTTGTGACGTCATGTTGGAGGAAATAAGCGATTTTGAACTTTAAGCAGTGAATCGGACGATGATCTGCAATATAAGCGATCGTAATTCCCATGCAAAGATAATCATTTTCGAAGATCTTCTACACATCACTACCTGGGGTCTCATGGTGTTTTCCAAATTCCACGACATATGGAAGGCATGAAACACGATTTTTCCAACAACTTCGTTGTATTGTCTATTTAGTGCGGTCTGGATGACTGAACTCCATTGTTTTCCTCTAGGAGGAGTTGAGTCGATTTACAATGATTATTTTTCTCGAGCAGCACGATCCATTATGTAGCTTTTCGACGTTCCGTGGTGGTTGAGAGCCAACATCGCCTAAAATACGATACTCTCGAATATGAGCACTGGCTGCTTGAGCGATCCATTGTCTACACAGTGATGCAACCATGACATCATGCTGGGGACGGCGTAGCGTTGCGTTATGATTTTCTATTCGTATTTTGTCTCGTTGTTTCTCTCGGCGTGACATGACCAAATCTTGGATCGCACAAATTTTTCTTTACTCGATTCTTTTAACGGCGCCTCCGGGCGAGTTGTCTAGTCTGGCAGTCAAAACCTCGCATCCCGTTTCTGTCACTAGCAACATATGCTCAAATTGGGCCGACTTTTTTCCGTCCTGAGTCGCCGCAGTCCAGTTGTCGGGCCATGTAATGTCTTTATACGTGCCTAGACAAAGCATGGGCTCGATTGTAAACACCATGCCAGGTTTAGCCACACCAATCGCCTTGTTCTTGGCATAGTGCGGAATGTTGGGCTGGCAGTGGAACAAGCTGTTGATACCGTGGCCGCAGTAGGTTCTGACAACGGAACAGCCATTTTTCAGCGCATGTTCTTCGATAACGCTGCCCAAGTCACGGAAAACCAAGCCGGGCTTGACCATGTCAATGGCCAAGTCCAAGCACTCACGGGTGGTCTCTACCAAGCGCACTGTGTCTGGGTCACATTTGGCCTTGTCGCCCACGTAGTAAGTTTCATTAAGATCGGAGTGATATCCACTAAGATAGATGGTCACGTCCAAATTGATAATGTCTCCGTCCTGTAAAACAGTCTGGTCGGGGATACCGTGACAAATGACCTCATTCACAGACGTGCACAAGGATTTGGGGAAGTTGTAGTAGTTTAGTGGCAGCGGGTATGCGTTGTGTGCCATGCACTGTTTATGCAAAATGGCATCGAGTTCGTCGGTGGTAATGCCTGGTTTGATGTAGGAAGCGGTTTTGTCCAAGATTTCCCGCGAGATCTGCGCCACACGGCGCATCTTCTTGATCTGGCTCTCGGTCAAAATAGTGATTTTGCCCGTTCTGTCGTTTTTCAACTCGCTCACAGGCTTTCCGTTCTGCGCATAGTCTGGCTTGGCAATGTTGGCTGGAACCGTGCGCCGGGGACTGAGCGGATAGGAAGCTCTCAAGTCGCCTGAATACTGGAAATTGGGGAAAGGATCAAACGGTTTGTTGTCTTCAGCTGGGTGGACAGCTTTGTGGATGGCCCAGCCGGAGCGGAAACAAATTTGGTTGCAGAAAACTGCAGAGATGCCGTTTTTCAAGCACACGGGACATTTGAGTCCTGAGTCGGTCGTCTTGCCGCATTGCGGCGAGCAGCATACTGAAGCCATTTCTTTTGTAAGATGGGAAGAGAGTTTTTTCAGTGGGAAGATGTGATATGAGGCGCGCACCTCTGGTATCGGGACAAGTACATTAGACAACAGGTTGGGTACTGTGTTTACAAGGGGTCAGAAGGAACATCAGTACCTTATCGCAAGAATAAACTGGTGGTGTTCTGCTAGAGGAAGATGGGCAAAAGTCGTATTCTGTGTTTTTGTCTCGTGTGATGGCTCCCTCTCCTATCCGGATGGCGCATGGAAGCCTTCCATGGCAGTATGCATGCTCTAAAGTATTTCTTGAAGGTTGCAAGTAAGCAAAACTGAATAAATTTGGAAAATGCAGAAGTTGTTCATGCCTCTACAGTAATTTAAAACTTGCATCTTCTTAATTCGCCTAGTTGTTGATTTTGAGAGATAAAGCAGTTCTGAAATCTCTCACCCACATTTAAGAAGCATGCCCGAAGTATTTCCATCCCTTAGAAAGATGTCCTCGGCTGCTATATTGTAAAAAGAGCATCTGAATTCTTCCTGTGTTTGAATTAGTTACGGTATCAACTATCTCCTTAGTTCATGTCCTTATTTTCATCTGCCTACTCGTTTCACCTTCCACTTGTATCGTAATCAATATACTAATGTCCTTGCATCCACTCAAGTCCTTACATCCGCTCATGTCCTTGCATCCGCTCGTTATCGTTAATGTGTATCTTCCATCATCATATTCATGCCCCATAGTTACGTTCCACCTCTTCATCATGTTATGTATTCAGCATCTCTATAAATGTTCCAACCTCGCACTGTAAACCAATTTCCCTCAAATCACACGCCCAAGTTCTCGGGTCCGAAGCTATGAGGCAAAAGCTCGTCCAATGTCAAACAAAGAACCTTCTTCCCGTCATTCGAATACATGTATACTGGCACCGTAGCACCAAACTCGCGAATGACTTGGCGGCAAATACCACAGGGGCTAATTGGCTCCGCCTGGTCACTGGAAATGGCAATGGCTTGAATCTTGCGATGTCCTTCCATCACCATTCTCGTTATAGCCGTTCTTTCAGCGCAAATGGCGGCGCCATACAGGGCATTTTCAACGTTGGCTCCTGTAATCACCTGGTCGCCGTCAACAAGCAAGGCACAGCCAACACTGTCGGTTAGTAAATGTCAAAAACACGTTTTTAAAGAAGACTTAAATTGAGACATACCGGAACTTGGAGTATGGCGAGTATGAAAAGTTGCGCGCTGGTGTTAGAAGGGCGGTTTAAAGGAAAAATCACAAACACAAGTGTTTTTTTGGAACGGCAGACGTACCTTCTAATGCCTTCTCTTTAAGAATATCAACTTGTTTTGGTGCTAAGGACATCGTTGGTAAGAAGAATCAGTAGATCGGAATAGATGCGGTGCAAGACCCGTACCGCTCGGCCGTTAGAAAAGTTGACATGATACAAGTGTCAAATCTTTACTAATTTTGTTCTTATTTAAGTTTGTAAACTCTGGACACTTGAATCTTGAGCCAAAGACGATACTCCTAAGCCGAAAAAAGGCTGAAAAAAGAATACCCTAATGCCAACTGGTAAGCTGCGAAAAATCAATGCTCCTACTGTAGTCTTAATCACATTTTTCTGTTGGTTACACTGATCGATAGTTTCGGCAATATTCTAATGTAATTCGTTTTCACACACTGGGTTGGATTTTTGTCATGCGAACTAATGCACTGGCTGCTGAAACAAGACTATACAAATGATATAATAGCAGTGTTAGGGTCTGTCTTTTTCCAAGTTATGACTTTTTATCGGCCTTCTGCCCAAATGCTTGAATTTAGAGTCATAATGATGCCCAAATTAGTGGCTACCTCTGCTCTTACTATAAAATTGGCAGCTTTGTAACTCTTTTAGAACGAAGCACAAGACATTATTCCGTTAATAACGAGGAGTAGACTTACATATCATGTGGAATTGATATAAATATCTAAGGCTTTTCTGTATACGACATGGGTATAAAAACTTTTGAAGCTTTCCAAGCACGACCTGTTTACACAATAAACCATCAGCAGGAAACTTAGATATAAACAGATGTACAGTTGAAAGGCAACAACCACGGAGTTGAATTCAGACAGCACAGTTCCCGCTTCGAGATTTCCAATATAATTACAAGAGGTGGGTTTCAAGGGGCCGAAAAGTCAATATATAAACTTAGTGAAACCACTATTTAAGACGGGAATCAACTTCAAGATTTCCTCAACTAAACCTATCATAAATTAAATCTATCGATCAATGCAGTGAGCTTTGGGCCTCAGTAGTAATAATTCTGGTTTTTCAAACCATTTCGGCCGAGTACAATCAATAAAGAGCCGCGACGTCAGTCCATGCTTGACTATCGCCTTCGTTATTGCTGTATCTAGATAGGAACAGCCGCTCATTTGGTTCAGATCCTATATATTCATACACATAGTCTTGGTGCTTCGGTCTTGTGAATAATAGTCTACTTGCCCATATTATTCTGTCTTCTTTTTCTTTCTACTTGGAGTGTCAAAGACTAATCTTTCAACAATGGACATTGTCTTGTTTCTAAAGTTGGTCCATTGTTCCACTGCGACATGGGCCCTCCTAAATGCTATTTCGCCCTCCTAAATGCAATCTCGCCCTCCTAAATGCAATCTCGCCCTAATTTCGAATGTCACGATGACCTATCCAGAACAAAAAATGATATAGCAACGGCGAAATATTCGTTCGAAAGGCGAACTTCACCTTCCCCGCCTGACCCCGCCACTTTCCTCTTGTGGCGAATTCTCAGCCTCATCCAATTTTCTGTGATACGCCATCACGACCAAAAGGCGCACCCGTACCTCCCATATACACCCGTACACCATAAACCCCTTGCCCATTTCTCCACCGGCCCGTGGACCCAGTACTTCCAGCCCGAGCATTCGCCATGGCCTCCATCTAGTTTCATCGTGCGTACAGCCACAAACCGCTGAGGCCACCGGTCTTCTCCTTCGGCCCTGTGCAATCGAGGTGTAGGTCACGTGCGCATTGTTTCACGTGCCGTGCTACTCCATGACATCATCCAAAGTTCGACTCTTTCCAACCCCATGGCCACGCTTTTCTTCTTGCGACACGGCACCCGTGCAGACCACGCGCCGGCATCGGACCCGCCGCTTGTCGAAAACGTGCCCGACTACGATCCGCTGGTTGCCCGCAGCGCCCAGGACCAGATGAAAGGCGCCGCCGAACAGATCGCCGGCCATCTTTCCGAGTCCCCACAGGTGTATATCCACTTCAGCCCGTACCTCCGGTGCTGCCAGTCGGCGGATCTTTTGGCGCTGGCCCTTTTGGGAGCGGCGCCGGCCGCCAAGATCCAGCTTCTCTGCGACTTTGGCCTCTCGGAATGGCTCCACGACAAGATGAAGCACCCGCCGCCGTTTGCGGACTCGACCGAGGCGTACAAGATGTACGTGCCCAACGTGCGGCGTCTCCAGAACAAGCGCATGTGTCTGAACTTCCGGCCCACGACCCAGTTGGGACCCTGGAACGAGACAGGTTTGCTGTATTCCGAGTACCGGGAACGGTGCCAGCGGTACTTTGAGCGCTTGATAGCCACATACGACTCCCAGCCGAACGCCACCATTGTGGTGGTGGGCCATGGTTACGGCGTGACCAACTTTTTGGCGTTTTTCCTTCTGCGGCCCGTTTTCGCCGAGTTCCCTGAAGGCGGCATGTGCTGGGCCACACGAGAAGACGGCGAGTGGCGCTTAAAAGGCGACTGCTTGGGCCTTTTGTCGCCGGACGAGGACGCTGCGCTCAACTTGCATCTGGACATAGTCTACTACAAGACAAACTTTGTCAAGAAAGAAGAGGCCGATGAAGAACGCCAGTTCCCGGCCATTGGCTTTGGTGGGCTCCGGCGCCTGTTTCGCGTTCTGCCGGCGCCTGAAAACGCCCCGAAGAGACCGGGCATCAACCCGCTTTGTCCGTCAGCTCTGTCTTGGACTCCGCAACAGGCCAATACTTTCCGCATCAAGAGTGAGTTCCGCCTCAAGGCCATGCATGACGACGTTTTCAAACAAGCATTTGACATCACAAACCCGCCGAGCCACCCGGTGACCCCTGAAGTTTCGCCGCTGCTGGCTCCTGCCCGTACAAACTCCACTATCGATTTGGCGAAACTCAACTCGAACGAGGAGATTTTCCGTCCGCTCCGCTTGCGCTACCTGCTGGCGCTGGACATCCCGGTGCACTACTTGAACTACAAGGCCAACCTGAGTGGATCTGTCAACTCCATCAGCTCTGTGTTGAATTCTCGAACCAATTCCGCTTTCAACTCGCATGTCAGTTCTCACGTGAATTTGACCGAAACAGGCTCCGCTTCTCCCGAGGACGTGGGCGAGCTTCCAAATATCAACGATGTCATCAGCAGCTTGGCCCGTGTACGGCTGCTTCAGCGGCGCCGTGCGCTTCTGCCCCAGTTTGGGAAAATCGTTGAACAAGGCGAGGCTGAGGCGAAAAACGAGAGGCTTGACAAGACAGATAAGACAGATAAGACCGAAAAGAATGAAAAGCCCGAAAAGAGGGACAAAAGCGAAGGTCGTCTGGAATTTCCACGTTTTGGTTCGCCTGGAAGGCTGGACGTATCTTCGCCTGGCCGTGTCGAAAACCGGCCACGGCGTACGAGCAGCTCTCTTCGGTTTATTCCTACGCTTGAAAAGGCTAAGGTGTTTAACCTTGAATCTGAATCAAGTGATTCTGAAGATGACAGGCCCGACCTCACGTGGTTCGGCAAAAACCTCGACGGCAGTAATTAACATCTGGGTTACGCCAACTGAGTTGCCGAAATAGCACTTCCCTATCTTGTCGCCCCACTAACGGAAGATGCAGTTGTCTTTGTTGTCGTTAGTTCCTTCTCCATGCTCTCGCCTATCGATGTTTGTTATCATGAACTTGCTGTCATGATCCCATTTTCCTCCCATAAATGTTTCCTTTCATCGCTTACCATGCACTCAGTCCCTTTGTCCAAAAACTCAAGCTGCTCGACGGTTTTTATTCTTGGGAGAACTGTCACATTGTCTTACTACAAGTCCGAGAGCAAGATACCTCGAGAGTATCCGCTCTGCATCTTAGCTCAAGCTGACATTACCGATAGTATCCACTTTGCATCGGCAAGATGGGGAGTATCTGCCCTGTATCACGTTTGTTCTCCCATGACTGAGAGTATTCACTCTGCATCTTTATCCATTCCACATCATTCCACGCCCTGGGGGTAAAGACCAAACTATTCAACGTCCGTTCTCGCAACGCTTTCATCCAAGACGTTGAATGGGCTGGCCCACACATCAGTTTCATCATTTAAGGCTCACATGCCTCCATACCCATTTCTAGAAATACCCTGCAATCTGCCCTTCAGTGGGAGGTTTTGCACCGTCGTTGTCTTTTCATGACCAATATACGCATACCATATTTAATACCCCTTCCTCTCTGTCTTCCTCTTACTTTTTAGTATTCTTACACCATCTTTCATATCTTGGGCTTATCGTCCCACCTGCAGATAACCCAAGCTCTATCACTCGAACCACATCAACCAGAAGCCATTCTCTTCTTTTTGGGCCAGACATGTCTCTTGCTGACTCTTCGGCGCCTATCAGTGAAAGTGTGTCGCACCTGTCAAACACAGCCAACTTTGGCCTTTCCAAGCATCTTACCGTGCCAATTTCCATCAAGGTATGCTATCTTCATCCATCAAACACAAACTCGCACAGCGTTGCCTCCAGCTCGCAGAAATACAAGGATGCCTTCGTGTTCCAGAAACTTCTGAACATCAGCATCAATTCAGACTTGTTTTTGCGTGTGCGAGTCTTTGACGAAAACCACAATGCGCTTTCTTTGCCCGTGCAAACACCGTACAAGGCATTTTCCAACAATAAGCGCATATGGGACAGTTCCTTAAAGCTTCCCGTCAACTTCAACCAGGTGAGTTACGGGTCATATCTTGAGTTCACGCTTTTGGAGATTGTGCAAACTAAGGAGTGTGTTTTCGGCATGGGCCGATTGTCTTTGTTCAATCATGCGAATAGCACTCTCCGAAAGGGCTCCTACAAGATTGCCATCGGTCCCGAGCCAGGAAAAGTGGACTATTTTGATTCCGAGAGCACCACAGAGCTTGAACGCAGCATTGTCCGCCACGAAAATGGCGAATTTCCTCGTAGTGCTTGGCTAGACTCTCTTACGTTGCCTGTTGTGGATAAATTGAGATCAGAATCTACACCAGCACAAACAGAAAACGTTTCAGCTAGCAACGTGGCACCGTACTACCTATACATTGAGCTTCCCAACTTCTCCTTACCCATAGTGTACCTGGACATTACGTATTCTCGGCCGAATGTGTTTTTCCTGACTGATTACATGGACGGCGCCATTCCTGGCACCCCAGGCGTAACGGTTGTCATCAACAGCATAGAAATTGACTCGCCTGGCGGTCTGGATTTTGCCAAAGTTTACGACCCAGACTTCGAGACGGGCACGATCCAGAAATTCAACCATATCGAGCTAGAACAGACCCTGTCGGCCCCACCCCGCGGATCGGGTGTGGCAGGGCCCTCTATGGCCGAGATGGATCCAATCGAGCGAAAGTTCCAGACTTTGGCGACAAACATCAACAATACTTCGCTTCTAGATAAGGAGGTCAAACCTTCGCCGCATATGCGAGACGAGCTTTGGAAAATCTTGAAAATGCCATCCAGCGCTGTACTAAGCGACCATGAGAAAAAGCTTTTGTGGAAATTCCGCTTTTACTTTTCCAAAAACACTCTTGCTGATGATCTGGGTGCAGCGGCGCCCCTGCAAACAACAAAACATTTTTTGACCAAGTTTCTCAAGTGCTTTAACTGGGAGAACGAGTACGAGCTCGACCACGCATTCCAAGAGATATTCCCTCTTTGGACTGTTGACAAAATCGAGATTGGCGATGCCCTAGAGCTTTTGAGCAACAACTTCGACCCTTACACATTGACCGCAGCTTTGCGGAGGAGAATGGTGGCCACAGTAAACTCCAATGCAAAAGATGTTAATACCAATGAGGAAAAGAAAATTGAGAAGATATTCAAGTATTCCAAACAGCTCCGAATGTTCGCTGTGGACAGAATTCGCTTGGCCAGTCCCGATGAGTTGCTTTTGTACTTGCTTCAGCTTGTGCAAGCGCTCAAATACGAGTCTCTTCTGACTTCGAAAGAAACGCTATTGAGTGAAGCTCCTCTTGCCCAGTTTTTGATCGAGCGTTCGGTTGAAAACGGCCACCTCGGCAACTTCTTCTATTGGTATGTCAAAGTGGAAAACGAGGATCAGCTCAACAGAACGGGCACACAAAAACCACCGGATAACTCCATCTATTCTGTGGTATTGAACACTTACATTGAGCGCCTCAAGAACCATTGTATCGCAACGAAAAAGCCAGAGTACAAGTACTTAAAGAGGCAAATTGCGTTTATTAAGAAACTTACGAGCCTTGTGGAGTTACTTCGGTCTACATTTAAGAAAAACGAAGCCACAGCAAAGAAAAAACAATTTCTCCAGGAGTACTTGGCAGATAGCTCCAATGAAATGCTCAAGTTTCCTGATCCTTTCCCTCTTCCTTTGGATCCTTCCGTGATGGTTTGCGGATGCTACCCGGCAGATTCTTCCGTTTTTAAAAGTTCCTTGGCTCCGTTGAAGATTGCCCTTAAAACAGTGACAAACCACAAAGAAACTCCACAAGTGTCACAGATCTTTGGCACAAAGAAGAACAAGTACGGAAAGTACTCACTCATGTTCAAAATCGGCGATGATCTCCGCCAGGACCAGTTGGTGATCCAAATTATCACTTTGATGGACCAGTTGCTCAAAAACGAGAACTTGAACTTGAAGCTTACCCCCTACAAGATTTTGGCCACAAGCCCCATCGCTGGCCTTATTCAGTTTGTACCGAACGAAACGCTTGATGAAGTGCTCTCCAATAATTATCCAGAGCTCGGTCCCCTTTCCAACATTAACTCAAATGGAATCTTGAACTATCTCCGTGTTCATAGTCGCCGGAAAGAAGAAGACGAGCCAGAAGCGGGAAGTGCTCCAGATGTAAACACAGCCACCAGCTTCCTTCAGCAAAAGTCGACGGTCACTTCCGATTTGGGAGTCTCGCCTACAATAATGGATAATTACGTCAAGTCTTGTGCTGGGTACTGTGTCATCACATACATACTTGGCGTTGGTGACCGTCATTTGGATAATTTGCTTCTTTCACCAAACGGGAAGTTCTGGCACGCCGATTTTGGATACATTTTAGGGCGTGATCCTAAACCTTTTCCTCCGCTAATGAAATTGCCCATTCAGGTTATTGACGGAATGGGAGGAATGAACCATGAGAATTTCAATATCTTCAAAAGTTACTGCTTCATCACATACACCACTCTCCGCAAAAACAGCAATTTGATTCTTAATTTGTTCCAGTTGATGCTCAACGCTAACATTCCTGATATCCAGATTGATCCAAAGCGGGCTGTGGAAAAGGTTCAGGAGAAGTTTGCCCTTGACATGACAGAAGAAGAAGCCATCTTGCATTTTCAGAATCTCATTATCGACAGTGTCAACGCATTTTTGCCTGTTGTTATCGATACACTTCACAGTTTGGCACAGTATTGGCGAGCATAAAGGATTCCATATAGTATACATCTCAATACAATACAAGATACCCTGGCAAGATCAAGAAAGTAGCCGATCTAGTACGTACAGTTTCAGCACAGGCAGTTTTTTTGAAGGCAAAACGTAGATGCTATCATTTGTTTTCCCCTTAGACCAAGCATACCCATGCCTTTAACTCACATAACAATAAGCGCCTAAACTAAGGGTTTCTAGCAACTCTAGCTCTCAAATGTAGTAGAGTAACGATCGCACAAAACATGAGTACCGGCATTATCACCAGAACATAGTGTCATTCGGTCTTCGCTCTTATTCAATGGCAACGTTCATACCAGAATTAGATCTAGCTATCCTTCTTCAAATCTTTTTGTCTTGACCAATCGCGGACGGCTCGAACGGCCATGGTAAAAGCAGCGGAAGCCATTGCCCACGGTGGGAAAAGTGCCAATATATGCCAGATTGGATGCGGCAATACATCATCAACAACCTTGTGTACCTCAGTTTTCAACTCCTCAAGAGTTCCATTGTTATAAATTACATGGTCTGCTCTTGCGTCTCGTTCACGAGTTGAAAGTTGACTAGCGACCCTTTTGGCTGCATCCTCCTCGGACAATTCTGGGTTGCGTTTCAAAAGCCTGTCCATCTGAATGTCGTCATTGCATGACACGGTTAATGTCACTCCGCAAATACGATGAAGTCCAGCCTCGAACAAAAGCGGTACATCAAGAACTGCCGCTCGATATCCCGAAAAGTATAGCCGCAAGATCTGCCAGGCCATCTCACGCTTGACTGCTGCATGTACGATTCTGTTTAGGCGACCTAATCGTTCGGGGTTTCCAAAAACAGCACGGCCAAGTGCCGGCCGGTTCAAGGTAGTGTCTTCATTGAGTAAGTCTGGGACATCAGAAAATGCTGAAACTACTTCACGATAAGCTTTCCGCCCAGGTTCCACAACCTGGCGGGCAATTAAGTCAGCATCAATTATGGGGATTCCTAAAGAGGAGATTTCTGACGAAACTGTCGATTTGCCGCTGGCAATACCGCCTGTAAGACCGATAAGAAGCATGGGGTTAAAATGGTTGGTACTGCACAATGTCACACAAGTACTAATCATCAACGACGGAGTGAAGACAAAGCGACCCTTGGAGAACAAAAATCATGTGGATGAATGTAAATTAGTCGATACATTGGCACGTTTAAAGTGCTTGTCACTCTAGTATCTCTCGTATGTCAGTCATGTTCGATTCAGTATGTCATATCACTCACGATACCGACATCGTGAATCTGCGTCTCAAAGTTTGACTCCATTTTTGGTTCGACGGAACCTTCTTCAGGGTAATTTTAGCGTTCTGCAGGTCTGGAAGCCATGCTTTGTCTCCCATAAACAAACCAAAAACTCTAGTCTGTGTAGTTTGCATATAAACTGGCATCTCAAGATTCACACAGTACATGAGTCCAGAGAATCTTGATTGAGCAGCGCCTACCATCCAAAGAATATCTTCGAAATACCTTACAGCGCTCTATCGATAAGCGTCTAACTTTCTTTCTTTAGTCTGCTCCTGTGGCTCTTCCTGATTCGTCATTTTTCCAGCTCAAATCCATTCAGCCGATCAAATCACAACTCTTCCGGCCACTGCTCTAATCCACTGGAAGTTTAGTACAACAACCATTATACCAACCTTAACTCATTCATCTTTAACGCATCCTTGAGTCTTTTTGAAGTCACCATTGAGTCATCTCTGGGCCATCCTTACATCATTTATAAGCCCATTTTACAGTTCTGATTACTGTTACCCCTCCATGTCTGTTCACATTCTCGGCGCAGGCGCCATGGGCATGCTCGTAGCTCAAGAGCTCGCTGTCGCCCGTCAAATGACGCCCACTCTTCTTCTTCGTTCGCGTTCTCGGCTCGAAGCATATAAGCAGGCGGGTCTGGCTGTGTCTTTGCTTCGGCGCGACGACTCTGGCGTCTCCACATCCAAAATGGAAATGGGCGCCATTTGTAGCCCGCCGCTTGACACTCAGGGTAAACCTGTCCATATCGATAACCTCATTTTGTCGACCAAGGCGCACGTGGCGGTCGATGCTGTGCGGCCCTATGTTCAGAATCTTTCAAGCTCCAGCACGCTTCTTCTTCTCCAGAATGGAATGGGCGTATCTGCTGCTCTCCAGGATGCTCTTTGGCCTCTGCGGCTCAACATGCCGTCTTTTTTCCAAGCAATCAGTACCCACGGAGCATACAAGCCCAACCCAACCACAGTTCATCATGTGGGCCTAGGTTCGCTTGTTATGGCGCCATTGGGAACGGCCCCCGATTCTGCTTCTCCACCGCCTCTCCTTCGCGCGCTTGAGGCATGTCTGGCCCTCCAGGCGCAGTGCATGGCGTTCGAGCCGTTTCTTCTCCGCCAGATGGAGAAGCTCGTGGCCAACGCATGCATAAATCCACTCACAGCAGTCTTGGACTGCCTCAACGGCGACCTCCTTTATGGGACCAAAATACCTCCCATCATGAAACGTGTCATTCGCGAGTGTGTGGACTGTTTCCGGGCCGAGTATGCGGTGCTCTCTCGAATCCCAAACGCTCGAACCTATTTGGACCGAGACCGTCTCCTTGCGTCTGTGGTGGAATTGTGTAAAAACACTTCACAAAACAGTCTGTCCATGCGGGAAGATGTACGTCACCTACACCGCACAGAGATCGGCTGGATCAACGGGTACATTGTCACATTAGGATACCGCCATGGGATCCCAACGCCAACAAACCGCATGTTGGTGGAAATGGTCAAAAATAAAGTGGCTATTGAGCAAGCTAAGGAGAATTTGGCACTCAAGCGTGAGCGCTTTTGAGAATAGAGACAGAAATTTAGCATCGCTGTTTCACATGAAGCCATATTGGCAGAAGTCAGACAGGAAACTGACCACACAGATCGATTTCAACGGTTGAGAATCCAACGGTGTTAACCCACTATTTATAACGACTTTTCGTTCAACACCACTGGTGAAGCATGCATGGGCTTGATACATTAAGAGGAAACAGCGGGTAATAGTGCTTGATGATGTTGTGGCAAATGCTGGATCATTTTTGATTTAAATTGGTCGCCTTCTTTTATCTTGAAAATTATTGAAATATAGTATACCCAAGAGAGAAAAATGGCCACATCTTTATTATGTATCAAGTAGTGCTTCTAAGTCATATTTTAGTAATGGATAGTTACTTCTATATCGTCTTCACTCCTTCAAAATAGTCTCAGCGATGGAAACAATGTTTTTGTGCAAAACATTCACAGCCTCTATTCTTTTCGTCGTCTCAGGGTCGTAATTATCTGCACCATGTAGTCTTCGGCCACTGTCACTTGCCATTTTGTCCAATAATCTCCGTAGTAATACCTTCAGTTGTTTCTCGAAAACCGCTCCATCACTCATTCCTTCCACCAAAGCTTTGAGTTTGCGTGATTGTTGAGGTTCGCTTTCTTGAAGGGTGGCTAAAGCAATTTCTGTACGGAATGACATTCCTTCAGTATTGACGGTGTAGTCTCCATAGTATCCCATATCCTTGAGGAACGACACTTGCTCAGGACGAAGGAGCGGGAGAATGAAATCCGTGATGTCAATGTAATTCCATTTGTTATGTGGCAATGTGAAACCATACTCACAGAGAAGAAACTCGTTTGAATGCGGCCCATAACTAAAGTACAATTCTTCTTGCGGCTTGTACGCGGAAGATGTAAGCACGTGGAATCCAAGTGGATCTATCTTGATGCCACATTGGTCCTCATTCAGATGATTTAGGAAATCCACATACGGAGCCATGGTGAAGTTGTCACTTGTGTCTTTTGCCTGGGGCATCAGCATATACAAGCAACGGGAGTTAATACACATCCATGCCCAAAGAAAGCTCAGACGCTCAAATGCGGGCACAGATGGTAAATCACAAACAACGGCATAATCTTTCTCAAACCGAGCCACCACCGACTCAGCGTGCTTACGAGCAGACCGTGATAACATCCGCCAAAGATCATCACAGTGAGGAACTTGCAAAACTTTCCAAACAACGGGCGCTAAGCTCAATTCTTCAATTGCTGGGAGCATATCTATGAACGGCTTCCAGAACGAGGCAGCGCCTCGCTCTCTTTCAAGAACCAAGTAGATGGCAAGGAGCTGAAAGGACGAGAGTCCAAGTAAGATGTCGAGATCTAATTGTGCATACCAATCGGTGATCTTGTCGGAGGCTGTGCTTGGCACATGGATATGCTGGTAATGAGGCTCAACTAACGTCACCAGTGGGTTGTGTTTAATAATATGTGCCACTGCTGTAGTAAAATTTAGAAGGAACGAAACAGGAATCCGAACAAGCTCTTCTTGTGTACCTATGTCCGATTCGGCGTAGATACCACGTCCCGAGCCTGGAACATCCCTCACACTAATCTTCGGAGATATAAACGCTCCAGAACCCAGGTTTTCGGTAACATTACCTCCAAGCCATTTAACTAGCGCATCTAGTTTCAAGTCTATATTCTCCATGGTGTGGAGTAAAGTGAAGAGAAGTGTGCAGTTCCTTTTAGCGCGGAGAGGCACTGAACATGGAAGCGGCTGAGGTATTGAAGAGTAGAGTAAATCCAGAGGTGAAAGAATTGAAAAAGTTGAAGAGTGAAAAATGGGTCAATAATTAGGTACTTCTTCAAAGACGGGAAATTTAGGGTTTTTAAATACTCGCACGTTCGATTCGTTTTTGCAGCCACAATCTTCATGAAGAACATAAATAGAGGGCGGCTTGCACCGTTTTCGCATTTTTTTCTTCGTGTCCTTAGCACCGACTGTGCGCACTTAAACAGGCGCCGCACTAATTCTGCACTATATCTGCACTAATTCTGCGCACTGATTCTGCGCACTGTTGTTTATAGATTTGGCCGCATTGTTTACCTGCTTCAGCGCGCGTTGACTCTACGCCCTTGGCTTCCCCAGAAGAGACATCTGGCGCGCGCGTCCTTAGGCTTACAACACGCATCTCATCCCATCCATAGCATGAAAGTGCTTTGCGTGGCGGAGAAGAACTCCATTGCCAAAGAAGTGGCCAACATTCTCTCTGGCGGCAGCCTGCGCACGCGTGACTCCACATACAAGTTTGTCAAGAACTACGATTTTGTGTATACTTTCCCAGCACTTGGTCGCTGTAATGTCACCATGACCGCAGTCTCGGGCCATATTCTTGGTACAGACTTTGGGCCCGAGTATGCATGGGGCAAGTGCCCACCGGGACGCTTGTTTGACGCCCCATTCATCACAAAAGTCTCTCAGGACAAAGACAAGCGCAGTCAGAGAATCCACGATAACATCATCAAAGAAGCGCGTTCCGCAGATCGCTTGATGATCTGGACAGATTGTGACCGTGAAGGTGAGTATATCGGCTGGGAGATCATGCATGTGGCTCAACAACGCAATCCCAGTATCACTTTGGCGAACACATGGCGAGCCCAGTTCTCACATTTGGAGCCGTCGCATGTTGTTCACGCTGCTTGCAATCCACTTCAGCTTGACATGAAGCTCGTCGAAGCTGTTGACTGCCGTAAAGAGTTCGATTTACGTGTGGGTACTTCTTTTACGCGTTTTCTTACCAACTTGTATAAAAGCAAAAGCTTGGTAGGTGATAAAGACGTCGTTTCTTATGGTACATGCCAGTTCCCTACACTTAGTTTTGTCGTTGACCGATACTTGCGCGTGCGCAAGTTCAGGCCGGAGCCTTTTTGGTTCATTGATCTAGTTGTGGATCAAAAGAATCAGAAAGTCAGCTTCAGTTGGTCTCGTGGTCACCTTTTCGATAAGGCGTTTGTGTATTTACTTTACGCCCAAATAATGCGTTCAGATTCGCCACCCATTGTGAGCCTGGTCGGAACAAAGCCGACGTCTCACTACCGACCTTTTCCGCTTACTACAGTTGAACTTCAAAAGTGTTGCTCTAGATATTTCCGTATGTCCGCGAAACAGGCTCTAGACGCCGCTGAGCTGCTTTATACGGCTGGATTCATTTCTTATCCAAGAACAGAGACAGACAGTTTCCCTGAAAACATGGACCTCAAATCATACATTACCAAGCAAGCTCAAGATGCACGGTGGGGTCTGTACGCAAATATGCTTACTTCAGAAAACCGCTATCGCCATCCTCGTGGGGGTAAACATGACGATAAGGCGCATCCACCTATCTACCCTGTCAAATACGCTAACATTGACCTGTTACGCGGCGATCAAAAAAAAGTCTATGAATTTGTGGTTAGACGATTTCTTGCGTGCTGTTCCGATGACGCGAGAGGTTTCCAGACGAAAGTGGAAGTTCAGTGGACCTCCGAAAAATTTTCGGCTAGTGGAGTGCAAGTGACTGAACGCAATTTTCTAGATGTGTACCCGTATACCGATTGGAAGTCATCGGTTCAGCTTCCTGAGTTTCGCAATGGGGAGGCGTTGAAAGCACATAGCTGTAAGTTGAAAGAGGGAAAAACTACAGCGCCAAATTACATGACTGAGACAGAACTTATTGCACTTATGGACGCGAATGGCATTGGCACAGATGCTACTATTGCGGAGCATATTGACAAAATCATCACTCGTAATTATATTAGCAGACGAAAACAAGGGAAAAATGAAATTTTCATTCCTACATCACTAGGTATTTCTTTGATCCAAGCCTTTGATGCCATTCTCATTGACCGCATTTCCCTTTCCAAACCATTTTTACGACGCGCCCTCGAAGGTTTTCTACAAAGAATTGCACGGGGAGAAACAACTAAAAACTTGGTTATCCAACAACTCCTCCCGTTGTACAAAGAAGCTTTCCTTGAAAGTAACCAAAAAAGTCGCGTTATACTTGATACCTTCACAGAGACAAATCGCCAGTTGGATAGTGGTGCTCTATGAGGCTAAATTATTACACCTGTACCTCCCATGTGAGCATCGTATTTTGTTGACTCGCTGAGTTACCTCACGAGCTAACTTTCGGGCCACATTTAACTATGCTGTCGGGCACGGTGTGCAAATTTTATCAAAAGGGCAACTGTAAGTTCGGATCCAGATGCAAATTTCTTCATGTGGACAATAACAACAGCGCTTCGAACAGAAATGCATTCAATTCTGGCCAGAGTGGAGGTGGATTAGATACTGAGGAGTACTACCAAATCCGGCTTGATCCAGCTCTCACGGTCTTTAGCAAGGGTGGAAAGGATGGTGCTAATCTCATCTCGGGAAGAGATATGTCGCCAGAGGAGCTAAGATTACAGTATTTGGAAGCTGCAAGTTCCAACAAACTAGAGGAATATAATCGCATGATTGACCTCCGAAAAAGGGACATGGCCTACTGTTTTGAGTACTTGAGAAGCCATGCTAATGAAGCTCTGATGTATCTGCAAGGAAATGCAAACCCATTCATTCCACTCACGGTGGAAGTCAGCATGCAACAATTAGCAAATCAGAATACCGGTTTTTCCAACACTGCCAACGGTTTCGGTTCGAGCGGGTTCGGATCTAGCGCATTTGGAGCTAACAACACATCTGGTACTTCCGCATTTGGAGCACCCTCAAAATCTGCGTTTGGCACCAATGGAAGCTCCTCATTTGGTGCTGCTAACAACTCTCCATTTGGCAACTCTACTAATTCTGCATTTGGCAATTCCACTAATTCTGCATTTGGGAATTCCTCTAATTCTGCATTTGGCAACTCCACTAATTCTGCATTTGGAGGCTCCAACAACTCTGCATTTGGCGCACCCAACAACTCTGCATTCGGTTCGGCAAGCGGATCCAATTCTTCCTCTGCATTTGGTTCGACAGGATTCGGAGGAAACACTAACGCAAATCCTAACTCTGCGTTTGGATCCACTGGCTTTGGTTCTAAGGCGACTGGTGGTGCTTTTGGAGGACAACTGGGCTTCGGATCTGCGGGCTTTGGTCTGGGGAACAACCTGTCTTCAACACCACTGACTCTTGATACAGGAGCTGGAGCAGCATCAGCATTTGGTTCTACTGGGTTTGGTTCTTCAGGATTTGGTTCTGCACCCAAGGCAAGCACTGGGTTTGGATCCAGTGGTCTCGGTTCCAGTGGTTTCGGTTCCAGTGGTTTTGGGTCGAGTGGATTTGGTCAAAGTGGTTTTGGTCAGAGTAGTTTTGGTCAAAGCAATCCCCAAAATGCCACTCTGGGTACATTTGGTCAAAATTCAAGTACAGGGCAAAGTGGATCAGCCTTTGGTTCGAGCGGCTTTGGGGCCGCCAACCAAAGTGCGTCGCAGAATCCATTTGGCACCAGCGGAAATTCATTTGGCCAGTCTTCCGTGTTTGGTCAAAACAACTCCGCTCAGTCCACATCGTCTGCATTTGGTCAGAATACTTCATCCGGTCAGAACAACACATCTGCGTTCGGTCAGAATACGTCCGGCCAGAGTGGTACCTCTACGTTTGGCCAAAACGGTGCATCTGCATTTGGTCAGAGTACATCTACGTTTGGTCAGAACTCAACAGCGTCTTCGTTTGGAGGCACCTCTTTTGGTGCGCAAAGTAATGGAAACACGTTCGGTGCTAACAATAACACCACTGGCTTCGGGGCAAGTGGGTTTGGTAATCAGGGCACGCAAAGTTCGGGCCCTGGTTTAAACAGTACAGCCGCAGACTTGAAGGAGCTTGAACAGTATGACCCCGAAGTCTCGAAAGCATTCTTAGCAACGCAGTTCACCTTGGGGAAAGTACCCGATGTGCCACCCCCTCCACAATGCTGCTAAATGGACGGCACCGCTGTATTGTGTGGGCAATAACATTAAACATAGTGCCAAACACGCCTAGTATATATATTTCCTGCATCGAATATAAGACTTACATCTCGATGCCACTCTTCTTCCTCTAATGGCATGATTTGCGTCGAGTGCAATAATCCCGGAATCGATTGTCTCTACTCCGAGTTCAAAAGCAAGTATATTAAGCTAACAATATGCCCGAAATGTGGACAGTTGGCCGACAAGTATATCGAGTTTGATAACGTGATAATTTTTTTGGACGTGTTACTTCTTGAAAAACAAGCATACAGACACTTGGCGTACAATAAGGTGGAGACTGCCATTTTCGGTCAGGATCCTCCTCAATACAGAAAGATCGTGCGCTATGTCGTTCTTCTGGTCCTTTTTGAGGTGTATCTAACGTGGGCATACGAAGAAAAGAAAGAGCACTCGAGCATACTCATGTCGCAGGTTCTATCCATGCCCGTGGCACTGCAATACGCCTTTTTCATAATCCACCAGATGATTGAACAAGGAATGATGTTTTTCATGCTATACATTATTTTCACCAAACTATTCCTGTGGGGAAACACACGCAACCAAAACTTGACTGACGCTCACCAAAAACCATATTACATGTGTGTTTTGCTAGTCACATTTCTTTTGTCAACTGCCGTGCGCTGCTTGCCCATCATTATGTTGATCTGGCCCTATGACAATGCGCTGGTCGCATCTGGCGCAGTCAATATCTTGGTGTTTTTTTGCATGGTGGAGGGTTTGCGAATTAACACTGGCCGGTCTTATCTGGCCGTTTTCTTTGCGGTTGCAGCTGCCCTTACTCTTCTGGTCATGGCAAAGGAGACTTCCATGTGTTTTTGGGTTTCTTTAGCGTCTCTGACCCCAGTAAAGACTCTATTAAAAAGTGAATGGAGCTTGTATGTGGAGAAGGTACTTAATGGATGGAGCCTAATCGAAGCTGCATTAAACCCTTGAGTTTGGGTTGATCCGATTTTGTATCTGTTGGTTCGTCGACATCCTCGCGCTACCAGGAGCCTTTGGACTAGAAATATGTAGTGCAGATCTTGTCATTCACATAGCGATTATATATTAAATGGTTCACCGTACTTGGCTAACTAATTCCGCAATTTATCCCTCCTGATTTTTGTAACGAGCGTTTTTTTTTTATAATCTTTCCTGGTGTCAAACTCTTTACTCAAACATCGGAACTTGCTTTCGAACAGTGGTTCCATCAGGCCCCATGAGCAAAACCTCGTCGTGGTCAATGGCCAACATGGGTCCATCCAAATCTTTGACCAAATTAGGATACTCGTACGTTTGATTGTTTTCACGGCGCTCATCTAGCGTTTGCTGGCGAGTTGCTGTGGACATCGGAAGCAAACCTTCCTCGTCGTCTGTGGTGAATGGAAGTTCGTTATTGTCGATGGAACGCAAGGCAATGAAAGTGGAAAGTGGAATGTAGTGTTCATGGAAATACCAGAGCACGAACACGGTTAGAAGAGGAAGCGGTATGACGGCCAGCGCACAAGCGTATGCCTTTTCTGAAGCCAAAGTTCCAAACATGGTGATGTGGAAAATCACAAGTCCAAGTGTAACTCTACGCACCACCAATGGCCAAACTTTACCTGTGTTATGGGGAGGGTGTACACACGCATAGAGAAGCTGGTACTTGAACACAAAATAACCTATGAGAAAGTAAAGAAGACCGGCGGTGAGGATTTTCGTGGAGATGACCGAGTATGTTATGGTGATGATCAAAATGAGAATGGGCTGTGGAAGCTGGAGACCAAAGTTGAATACAGGCGGCTTGTAGAGACCAAGATAATCTCTTGGTGTTTTACACCAGAACCAATTGCCAATAGAATACTTTAAGAGATTTCCAAGGAGCAAGAGTTTGTATGGAAAAATGCCTATGCCTTGAAGGATTATCAAATCGACGTAGAACAAACTGAGTTCCTTGAGCGATTTGGCCAATTGATACGCCAATTGGGTCGTATCATTGAGGGAAGCTGTTCCAAAGAGCGTAAATACCAAAAACAAGTTGACGAAAATGTAGAAAAAATTCTTTGACACTGATGACAATTCCTCATCTCCATGTGACGTGTAGCCCTGTCGTTTAGTGATCCATATGTAAAAGTATGGCATCACAATGTTGAAAATGGTAAACACGTATGGGGGTAAGATGCCTGTAATTAAGTTTTCGGCCCATTTGTGGTCTTTCAAAAACGCTCCAAGCCGTGGGGATACCTTGGATATGGTTTTGATGTTGAGGAAATTTGTCAAGAAAATGACAGGAAAAACCAACAACACAGAAACAAGTCCGATGAACACCATGACCATGAAAATGCGCAGATTTCTTTCTTTCCTTGTCAAACACAAGTTTTTCCATATGATATCGTGCGGCGCAGGTGCCAAGCTTGTGATTAGATGGTTTACCTTCGGATCAAGGACAGCTTGCGCTAACATCTGCGCTTGAGCAACGGAATGCATGGTAATAAACGCTGTAGAGCTGGGTGGAAACTCCCGAAGCCTTTGTTTTCGGATTTCTGCATCTATAGTCTCGAGTTTTTCATTGTAGAAGTTGATGGCATCAACTTGCGGTCCGCAGAAGCCGAACCAGCCTTTTCGTACTTGCGGCCGTAAGCTGACATCGTCCATAAGTGGAGGCAGGCTCGATGACTCTCGGTATGGCTCGAAGCGCTCGGAAATCTCGTCAATGATAGAGGCTGAAGTCGATCGTGGAGGACTAACCTGGTCACCCCAATTTGGCTCGTCAGAATAAGCGTCCAAAGGGCTTGCAAAGAAATTTTGAGCGTCGCTCTCTCTGAACACGTTTTCTGACCTATCCTGTCTTTCTATTTCGTCGTCTCCTTCTTCTTGCTCTCTTCCAGCTCGCTCTCCCATGTGAAAAGAATCACCGACCGACGATCGGAGCCGGGACGTGCTCATATCAACAACGTTATCCATGCCAAGACGGGCAAAATACTTCATCCACAGCTTCTCCAATTTCCGAAGAACCCGCCGCCGCATGCGGAAAAGGCGATTAAGCATATTCCATTCCTTCACCACAATCACACTATCCACCTGGCCCACGCCAAGTGAGTTAATGTGTCTTTTCAAGGCTTCTTCTTCACGAAGATATGGCGGGATTCCCAGAAGCTTTATGGTTCTGTCTGTGATGGAGTTCTGTTGGCCCAAGTACCGCTGGCGCATATCAATTATCTTTGCCAGCTGGCGGAAAAGAAAATAGAGCACAACAATCGTGAACACATACGTGAAGACCGTGTACATCCAGAGAAAGGGCTCGAACTTGCGATGGTCCTTGCTCAGCAGACCGTATTGTGCAACTTCTGCCTCGTCTGGAAAATCCACCCGGCCCGTGAATTTGTAACGAACGGGAGAAATCACCGTTAGCGCAAAGAGAACACACACGGCCAACGCCCGAATAGACATTTTGAAAAACCCAAGCACAACCACAGCGTCTAGCCCAGCAAGTTCCAACACCTGGGCTTCGTTTATTCGGAAAACGACAGGAATCCAGCCCAATAACGAATTCGGGAGGGGCGGAAGCTTTTGCCGCAGAAAGCTGTGTACGTATTTCAGGTTGGCATGCGTGGTGTTGGCGGAGTAAATCCTGGGATACTTTTTCCGAAGAACACAGAATACAGAGAAGGCGGCAAGACCTAGAAAAAGGGCGATTGCAACCTGGACACGTGCGATCCGGGTTCCGACTCTGTACCCGTGGCCGTTTTTTATGGGATCATAAACGGGCTGCAGCCCATTGGTAGAAAATCCGTCCATGGGTTAGAAGTGTAGTAGTATCGTATAGATAGCCGGTATCTGAGATGTAAGGGTGTGGGACATGGGCCTCTATAGATAAGAGAAAGAGGAGGTGAACCAATAGACAAGGTAGATAACGGAAGGGAAGCATTTACTGGAAGATTCTGGGCGGGAAATTGGGACAAATAGAAATTTTCTGGCACTTTCGTTTCAAATTGGAAGAATGGTGATGATATGGAAGCGCGGCCTTATCTGCCTAAGGTGATAGTATGCTACCAAAGCACCAGATGATGCTTTTTACCTTTTTTGCTTCAAGATTTTAGGCGTTGAATGTCATGGGATGAAGACGTCTTATGATTTTCATTCAAGTCAGTGTGCTTGAGGTTGTTATTTACAATGTGAGCATTCTGTCAATTTGAAACACCTTTGCAATGCAAAGGTCTTGTTATAAAGAAATGGGAACTTGACCTCCGTTGTATCATAGAGGTGGTAGGGCAAAAATGGACATAACCATTGCAATCTTGGGCGATTATACTTCGCTTGAATCAAACGAATGATGTATCGTGCAATATTTCAATGTTCGTGGTTCAATGCTCTTTCACAGGCTGTTTTGTGCTTGGATTTGACTCACGCTATAAATTTTTGTGGCTACACTTGTTTAGCATTTTTATTGGAAGACCTTTGTATGGATGAGTTTGGGATCACTTTACGCGATTGTAACCAAAAATCATAAACTGCGACACCAAAATGAACACAAATTGTGAACACAAATTGTGAACACAAGCTTGCGTGATAGTATTGCAAACTTAAAAAGATTCTCTTGTTGGTTAAGTAAGCATCTATTATAGAGTTGCTTTTTTTCCTTTCCTATACTAAGTGTGATCTTGGGTGCAACTTCTCTCCTGCACACTTACTCACATACATATCTAAACACACTTTGATCTTCATGTCTGCCACTTACATCGAAATCAAAAAGTTCATAGATGACCAGATCAAGATCCTAAATACACCGCTTCGATTGGACGATGAAATGCGCTCGATTGCGGCGCGTCATAATCTCAGTGAGGAGAAAGTCTCTAGTCTATTGTTCAAGTGCAACCTTCGACTCAAGAGACATTATCGAAGCGCATTTAACAAGCAGGTGGTGCACCAAATCGTGCAGCAGATCGTGAAAAGCGAAAACGAGAAGCTTCTTGAGGTCAATGAGCGTTTGTCTCGGATCCAGAACTTGGTTCAGCCCATTATCCTTCCAGATTTCCAGAAAGTGGGAAGTGTCAAGGATAGAGTTCGTTTGGCCAACGAGTTGGCTCATGAACTACCCGAACCAGCATACTTGTTTGCAATCTATGATTCTGCAGGCGCAAATGATTCCAGGACCCCGGAGACTGAAAACCTCCGGACTGAATCTGGTATAGTACGAGATAATGAAGAGATGGTGGGTGAAACCTCAGGCTCAGAAATTCCAGCTGCAAATGAGGAAGGTACAAACGAAGCTTCAAGGCAAAAAGATGCTGTTGAAAATATCGAATTCACAGAGGCACACCAATTGGTGTTGAACGAGATCAGTAATGACGCGATGACCCAAGACTTGAAGGAAAAATACATTCGTCTTCGAGCTGAATTGCTCCAGATCAACGACGAACTCATGTACAAGTTGCAAAAGGCAGACTATCTTGAGAAACTCGAGCGAAAAATGAACTTTTTGGGCCCAACCGAAGCGGAAGAATCTCTTGACAGCGACGTGGAGGAAACAGAAACCATTTCAGAGGAAAAGGGCGAGTTACTGGCGCAGATCTCTCGGTTTAACATACTAGTCGAGAAATTAGAGTTTGTGATGGGTTAAAAGAGTCGACTGCTATTTGACCTCATTGACAAACTATTTTACCAGAGGTATGTTGGGCTTTTCCTTTGAAAGATTTAAAGTGCTTTATATGGCACCATGAATCTGCGAAGAGGGAAACAACTTACGGATTTGAGTTCCATGTACTTGAGCTCTGAACTCGGAGGATCATTATAAGCACATCCCATTAATCAGCCAAAAAAAGCTGTCTGTGAGTTAAACTACGAGATGGCTAATAAGCTGTACACAACACCACGAAGCTGCTAAGTGTCTTCGGTTATTGATTGACGGAGTGAGAGACTATACATAGATGAACAATGAACGAAAGATGAACGAAAGGAAACCATCGTCAAGTACGCAAAAGTCAAACACACAGATTATGAATTCCGGGTACTCTAGAGATGCCAGTCGACTCTGCATGGATGTGACTTCCCTCTTCAATTCCACATTTCTTTCAAACCTAATGTCCTCAATATTCAGCTTACTCAATACTCTTTCGAGCACTACAATCATTGATTAGGAAGTGTATTATACTACAGGCAGAGCCTGGATGAGCTAACTTTTGACAGAATGCAGAAACACGTTTAGTCGAACAAACCGAAACCCATGTCGTCGTCAGACTCTTCCTTGGCCTCTTCCTCCTTCTCCTCAGCAGCAGCCTCGGTAGAACCAGAAGCAGCAGCAGCAGAACCGGAAGAAGCAGCAGCAGCACCGCCAGTTGGAACAGAAGCCAACTTGGTGTTACCTTCAGCAATCAACTCTTCGATGGTCTTGTTCTTCAATTCACCCAACAAGGTGGAGATTCTAGACTCTTCAACTTCAACACCAACGGTCTCCAACAAAGCGGAGATGTCAGAAGCAGATGGGGAGGTGTTACCACCTTGAACCAACAACAAGTAAGCAGCCAAGTACTTCATTTCAGAATAATCAGTTTAAGCGGAAAAGTGCAGACTATCCTTTGGAGATAAAAAGAAGAAAAAGGTTCTACGCGCAGCCGAAAATTTTTCTGCACGAGGACAGTTGATGATGGTGTACGGGTGTAGTTGCAAAATGTTCTCTCCCCAGGCAGAAATAGTCACAGACAGAATGACTGCTAAACCGGATGGTCGATTTCCTTTCATTAAGGGGAAAGTACGTTTCTAACTGCTCCAGAGCTCATCGCAGAACTTGTGGGGGGAAGTAGTGGCTGGTACCAGTCACTACTTGATCACGTGACTTAGGGTTCGAGACATATGCCCGATCCCACTGCCACCGGGCTAGCTACTACCGGGGACCAGCTCCACCGTCGGCTCCATCCTTTGGAGCAGGCTAATAGACTGAAAACGCACCGTCCATTGCTGAGCGTGTGCATTGAAGATTGGGTGTTGACAAATAGCCGTCACATTGTGCACGTGATCTATGGCCATCTTCTACTTGAGAGGTGTAGGTGACAGGAGCACACCCGTGCCTCCTAAGCCATTTAGCTTCTATTGCTTGTTAAATGCGCAGTCCTGTCACGTGCGCAGTGATTGCACTATCTGCAGTGCTTGCACCGTTCCCTCCGCGCAGTCTCTCCTCTGGCAAAATTTTCACCACAAAAAAAAACTCGATTGAATATTCTTTACAAGTACAAACCATATACAACCATGGCTGAGACTGCTGACAAGAGAAAGAGAACTTTCAAGACTTTCTCCTTCAAGGGTGTTGACCTCCAAAAATTGTTGGAGTTGGAGACTGAAGAATTCACCAAGCTCTGTGGTGCTAGAGTCAGAAGAAGATTCTCCAGAGGTTTGGGCTCCAAGCCAATGGGTTTGATTGCCAAGTTGAGAGCTGCTAAGTTGGCTGCTCCAGCTAACGAGAAGCCTGCTATTGTCAAGACCCACTTGAGAAACATGATTGTTGTTCCAGAAATGATTGGTTCTTTGGTTGGTGTCTACAACGGTAAGGTTTTCAACACCGTTGAGATCAAGCCAGAGATGGTTGGCCACTACTTGGGTGAGTTCTCCATCACTTACACTCCTGTCAGACACGGTAGAGCCGGTAACGCTTCTTCCAGATTCATTCCATTGAAATAAGCGGGTTCCGATCATACATAGTATAATAATATTGCTACGAACATGGTGTAGGCAATGGCGCAATCAGCGTGACGATTGGGGTTGAGTTTACTGATTGTTGTCTCTTATTTCTGTCTAAATACTTGAGTCTCTTGATGCCCGTTATTTAAGATGTCTGGACCTTTGTCCAGAGGTCTGCTATGACGGGTCTGTCTTAGAGTCTAAGTCTAAGAGTCTGTATGGTCTGTCTAGAATCCGTATTAGAGTCTGTCTATGAGTCTGTCTAGTCTGTCTAGTCTGTCTAGTCTGTCTAGTCTGTCTAGTCTGTCTAGTCTGTCTAGTCTGTCTAGTTTGTCTTCTCGTGGTCTGTAGAAGTAGTCGTTTGCGTAGTATCTTTGACAAACTCGAGCGACAGTATTACAATGCCTTCAGTACTCATTATCCAAGGCAAGTAGGGGATCTCATATAGCTAACTGTGGTCACTATATCTTCCGCCGGAAAGCAAAACGAATCATTAACAAACCAAAGTAGTATCTGCACAAAAACCCGCACAGAGATGGTTTGAAAAAAACCGCACCAAAGAGTCATAGTCCATATCTGTCAACCACAGCATGGCCAAACCATAACCTCAATCTTGCCGTCTCGTTGCTAACCCCCTTGAACAAAAAAAGATAAACAAAAAAAAAAGATAAACAAAAACAAACAAAAGTGCTCAGCGAAAACAACTCAAGCAAACTTCCCTTCAATTAATGCCCGCATGCCCGCATCTCGAGCCAGCTATATAAATACCGCGCGGCCCCCAGGATTTCGCACCGTTTTCTATGGACCCCGCCAGAGAAGTGGCATACGGCGCCGCCGCAGGCTGTCTAGGCAAACTAGTGGAGTTCCCGTTCGACACGGTGAAGGTGCGGCTCCAGGCCAGCGTCTCGAGCCACGCCACGCTTGCCACCATCGCCAACATCTACCGCCACGAAGGCATTTCGGGCGGGTTTTACAAAGGTGTGCGCGCGCCGCTTGTGGGCGCCTGCGCGGAAAGCGCGGTGCTTTTTTGCGGCTTCCTGTGGGCGCAGAAGATGCTCGGCGCGCACACGCTGCTCGAGCGCGACTCTGTGCTTTCGGCGGCCGCCGCGGGCCTGTTTGCAGGTTTCGCCGCGGCCTTTGTGTTGACGCCCGTGGAGTTGGTCAAGTGCCGCCTCCAGGTGGCCAACGTGCAGCCGCAAAACACACAGAATGCCCACGTGGCCCAGACCCCGAGCCTGGCGCATTTGCAGCCACATTTGCAGCCACATTTGCAGCCAAATCTGGCGCCGCTACCCCCGGCTGCACACGGTGCCAAGCCCGCGTCCTACGGCTCCGTGTTGCTTCTGGTGGTGCGCCGCCACGGCGTGCGCGGCCTCTGGCACGGGCTTGGGTCGACGCTCGCGCGAGAAATGGTCGGCACCGCCGTGTGGTTTGCCAGTTTCGAGGCGGCCGCACGCGCGTTGCGCCAGCTCCGCCCACAAGCCGAGAAAACCAACTTGCTTATCAGCGGAGCCACCGCCGGCGTGGCCTTCCATCTTGTGGTGTATCCGGTCGACACCATCAAGCTGAACATACAGACGCATGAGGGCGAGCGCCTTTCGACGCGCGCGGCAGCGGCCCAGATATTGGCGCGCCCAGGCGGCGCCTCCAACTTGTACCGCGGCCTCGGCATCACCTTGTGCCGCTCGATTCCAGCGAACGCGGCCATTTTCTTCACCTACGAGTGGTTGAAGCAGAATTATTAGAGGCATGAGGTGAGATTATGTGTGCAATGTGCATTTTCTGTCTTCATGCCATCCTCGCATCTGGTGTATTTATTTGGCAATCTTTACTTTCTTTGTAGTGAACAACGCAGGTCCCACATCTACTGTAATTCCTTACATCATCATGATATAACTTTTATTTCTGATCATTCCGTGGAACAATAGTCCATGTTTCTTTGTTGTTTATGAGTGTGTTATTCGTTTGGTTCGTTTGATTCGTTTGTTCGTCGTTCGCTATTCGTTCGTCATTCGTCCGTCATTCGTCCGTCATGCGTCCGTCATGCGTCCGTCATTCGTCCGTCATTCGTCCGTCATTCGTCCGTCATTCGTCCGTTGTTGTTGATCTTTCCGCCCCCTAAAACACGTTGGCTGCCGCTGCAAGATCGTCTGCATTGATCAAGTCGCATCCTAGCTCCCAAAGTACCTGCCAGTGGTTGTCGCGTACATGAATGGGCCAATCAACTCCTCCCCAAATTCTCGTTTTTATGCCCACACTATGCGCACGTTCAAAATACTTCTTCAACGTTTCGCCTTGGCTCTTGTCCAAACCCAGCCTTTCCGCACGCAGCCTCTCCTCCTTTCCGAGAAGCTGTTCCAAAGATGCGCTGGCAAATACACATTGGCGTGCATACTTGGCCATATCTTCGTCACTAGCGTCGAGCATTTTGTGAAGCGGGCAGTCTCCGTAAACGTATCTTTTGGTTTGTTCTGCCTCGAGAAGTTCCCACGGAACGTTGCCCGTTAAAGTAATGACCAATGGTCCCGGTTTGTGTTGACCCGCTTCATTGTCATAATACCCCAAGTACGAGTGTTTAATAAACCGCTCGAGTCGCTTCTGCACCTGGACATAAAGGTCGCGGCCCTCGGTTTTGAAGTCTAGCCAGAAGTACAACGGTATCTCTGGAGCATTGTAGAAGACGCTAAACGGAACATCTTTGGAGACTGGATCTGAGAATTTCTTGTTGGCACTTTCCAAAAACTTGTGAATGGGATCAAAGTATAAATGCTCAAGCGTATTCTCAGGGTGCAAAAATATCCGGTTATGACCAACATACACCTCTGACTTGCGGAACTGCGCCGTTGTAGATGTTGTCGTATCTGTCACAGTGTAGTCATGGTCAAAGTGCCAAATGTCCCCTTCCACACTGACACATCCATGCAGCAAAGCATCAAGAAGCGGCCGCTGACGCCAATAATCATTGTGCGAGTGTATTGGTTTCAAGTGAACATCTCGCGTGAGGCTCTCGATTGTGGGAGGAGGTTCAGGCTTATCATAATGAGGCCTAAAAACGTTAATCATAGTATTGTTTGGGAAATCAATGAGCGTCTAGTCTAGAAAGAATCGTGTTCGTTCATAAAGTCGCATGTACTACACATGGTCGTACCCCACGTGAATGAGTCAATACATCACGTTTTCAGGTATGGATTCAGACTCCGGTACATCTCCGTGTTCATGTGCAACTATAAATTGCGCATAACATCTCCCAATAGATCGCGGACTTTCTCGAGGTTCAGAATAGTATTTGGATCTAGACCTCTGTGACGGTCAGCCAGAAAACGGAAGCGGAGGAATTCGCCAACTCTTTCAAAGTCACGTAGGAGCTCTTCTTGAGAAAAGTGTTCACTCACACGAGGAGGCACTTTGAAAGGTAAGACCTTTAAGACATTGCTATGCCGTATTCTCACCTCCAATTTGTCCTCTTTACTTTTCATTTCCACCAACATACTTAGAACCACCAAGCTCGGTAATACACAGACAAGGAGATAAGCAATTTTTACGCTGAAATCACTTGCCTTAAGCCACGCTGTTTCGCCCTTTGTTATGAGATCAGGATTGTCAAACCAATCGCATGTGTTGTCTGTAGATGTAACTCCAAAGAGAACTGAATATCGCTTTCCTGGTGCACTAGGTAATATTCCGGCGTAGACATTGATGAGATCAAGTACGCATATGGCGTTCCTAACCAACTCGCTAAGACATAACCAAGAGAATTCATCTAACTCTTCGATGCGCGAGGAGATATCTTCCGGACGGATCAAAGTGTTGAGAGCAATCGATTTAACTCTTGGGATAAAGTCATTTCCATCATCCCCAAACGGCTTCTGTCTGGTTCCAGATCCCATCAAGTCATCAAAAGCAAGAACATCCCGAAGAATAAAGCTGCGCTGCATTATATTCAGATAGAGGACCATAAAAGTAGAAATATGGAAGCTTGAGTTCAAGATGACCACATCTTCTTTGATAAAATGGCACCTTGTTTTCAAGAAGTTTTCAAACTCCTTATCCTCAATCAATTGAGGTCGCTTGGAATCGCTGGACGCAATGCTATCCATTGATCTTTCTAAAATCAGCGCGGCTTTGATCACAGAAACTGAATCCTCACAGACACCTTTTGTAAGGTCGCTCCAAGTTAACCGAGTCTGCGTACATCCCTTCAAGTAACATTCATTGGAGATGGGGAAAGGAAGCCTCGAATTTGAAAAACCATATATTTTCGACGCAGTGAATAAGTTGTTACTTCTCATCATTTGAATGTTAGAATAAGGTCTGCCTTGATGTAAGCGGAAAACGACCATTCCAACCCAGTATATCCAGACCATGCGAATGGTGGACTCAATTTCAAACCTTTTTCTCTCATTTAAGTTTGTGCTACTCAGAAGGGTTTCCAAGTAGTGGTTACTCTGAATCAACTCATGGATTTTGTCACGAATATCCACAGAGTGTTTCTGGCTTGTTTTTATCACCGTGGTTTCACGAATAAGCGTGTAACACAATAGCATACCAAAGTCATTCAAGTTGTCCCAATACTGGTACATTTTTTCCACCCAGTAAGACTCATTCTGCTCAAAGGGCCAGTCTCCACGTAGACATACGTTAGCGATTATGGCGTGAATGATGGAGCTATCCAATTTGAGCGATAACCGCTTCAAAAAGAAGCGTTTTCCGGGCAAAACCTGCTGGTTGGGCTGCACGTACTCGTAGTACACATCAAGAACACGGTTCAATACTGGCCAAGGCGGAAGATCGAAGTTTTCGAGCTCAACTGCTGAGAAATAAGCCACAGGATCTGGTGACGACCTTTCCAAAACTAGCTTACGTACTGACAGCAGTTGCTTTGCCATAGGGTCTGGTAACTGTGGTATGTGTTTTGCTTCTGGGGCCAGATTCAGCCACAGCCGCGACGAGAGGCGATCGAAGGAGCGGTAGTCAGGTGCTCGTAGTCCCATCGATGAGTGTGACAGCCCCAGACTGTGTGAGTAGGGTAACCTGCGAGCGTAAAGGTCATTCTGCGGTGGATACAACGGTTGCGGAATTTGCAGAGCAGAAATGACCAGTGCAGGTGCTGGCGGAGGCGGCATTGTATGTGGGCCATAGTAATAAGCCATTTGTGGTGTAGGCGAGCCTTGCAAATGTGCTCCTGGCAGAGGCGCCGCTCCTGGCGGGGAATAATACATTGGCTGGCCGTAGTGACCCGCATAGGGTGGCGTATAGAGAACTGGCTGAGTGGGCAAGTGGGGCGGCACCAACTGCAGTTCCCGGGCACGGCGAGCGTGGAGGTCAAAGTAGTCGTTGCTGTGGGGCGCCCGTCTGTACGGATCTGCAAAAGACACCAGCAGAAGTGTGGGTGACGGAAGACGCGTACGAGCTGGGTCCTCAAACGACAGACGCAGCAGGAAGCTAGGCGATACAGGCGTGGCCGTGGTACAAGGGGCTGTAGTAAACGGGGTCCGTTCTTGCAGCACGGCTGGCACCGTTCGCTGTGACTTGGGTGGTTCTGCGTCTTCAGGTTTGGACTGGTCGTTTGGCAGCCATTCGGCTTCGCTAGGCGCCAGGGGCTGTAGCGGCCTTTGTTTCTCAGAAGCAGGCGTAGCGGCAGACGATCTTTTCTTGCGGCGCCCGCCCCGCATACTCTGGACGAATTTGCATCTAGTGCCGGCCATGCGGCAGTTGGAGCATATCACTGTGCGGTTGCCAGTTTCATGGGCCTGAAGCCGAAGAGCTTCGCCATCGCACTTGATTTTTTTCTCACGGCACGAAAGACATGCCCGCCGAGCCACAAGTCTTTTGGACTCTGTGTCGTTTTCTGACTGGCTCTTGCGCATACTTCACTGTCTTATGGTGTTTATCAGCAGACTTTGAAGTGGAGTTTGTGGCACGACTTGCTTATGCTGGGTCTGCTTCTGGATGTAGATGGTGTTTGTGCTTGTGAGTGGTGTGAATAGCTTGGAGTTGTTTGTCGGTCTTGGGATCGCGGTGAGAGTAAGCTACCCCTTTCTTAGATTTATGTTGAAGATTCTATCCAGGCGTTTCTGACCTAAGTGGCTTTTATTTGGATTCTCCGCTTGCTTTGGTGTAGTAAACCTACCAATGGAAGTCGCCTGGACGCTGTTACTCCGTCTGGTAATGTTCACTATTGGAGCTCGGGTGGCCCACTGCTGGAACAATATGATATCTGTGGATCGGGTGTTACTTTGCAGAAGTCTCGTCAAAGAAGCAGACAGCAGCTCTTGTACGAAACTCTATAGAAAACAAGAAAGAACGGCGGAACAGAAAATAAGCGAAGATGGTGCATTTAAAAGGGCGCACCGCCGCATCTCGCGAAAAATTACGAGTAAGGGCCCTTAATCCATGCGGTTCAACAAGAGGAAATAAAACCGACAAGTTTCGTTTGATTGGGGCTCCAGGCTGAAAATAGATAATTTGCCAGCAGTTGGCTGGAGAGATATCTCTTACAAAAATAATTTCTGTTCATTAGTGCGGGAGAGACGTTGGAGGTGCAAAGTTCTACAAGGAAGTGCCCTGCCCACAATGGTTTTAGATTGACAGGATTATCTTTAGATCCCAGCCCTTGTAAAAGCACCTGATTTGGGGCAAAAATGTACCGGATGGTATTCCCGATTAAGCAAAGCAGAAGTGAATCCTTGCTTGGGTGCCCGGTCCATCATAGCCTAGACCTGGTTCAGAATAGATTGCGGCTAGAATAAAAAAATCTAAAAATAAAAATTGCAAAAACTGAAAGTACGAACATCAAAAGAGAAAATTTTACACATTCGCCAAGCACATCTAAGTGTCCACAGTACTGACGTAGTGGTCTGGTGGACCGATTTTCTACGGTAATGACTTCTTAAAACATCGATTAAGCAACACATTCGAGACAAGAGATGGTTCGGCCTTGGGTCAACTGATAGAACAACCAGCGTTGTGCGATGAGTCAAAACAGCGTACTTATGATAAACCATCAGTAGCAAAAATATTTACATCATTTTAAGACCAGAATACATTACATCTATATTCAAATCCTCCGAAGCATGACCTCCAAGGTGTGCTATTCTACACATCCTTCACACGCTTAGACACGAAGCTTTCGTCTCAAGCGGACACCCTGGAGAAGTTGCACCAATCTCACACTTCCACCAAACAACTGTTCCTTGAAGTAAAACAAAAAGGCCGCCATCAAAATGGACTGTGACAACTTGACACCAAGACCACGGTACAAGCCTTCAACGCCTTCGTCGGCCACAATCTTACGGAGCTGTTGCACCATCGAAAGTGAGCGGCCGCTTTGTTGAGCGTCGTTCTTTTTCACGTGCATCCGTGACTTCAACGTGATGTATGGGTACGTGATGGTGGTGGCCACCAACTTCCCCAACGCACCAATGAAGAACGCCTTTGTGGCTGTAAAAGCCCTGGCGCCTTGTGTGGCTACCACCACGTTTTTCACCTGCTCGAAAATCGTGTACTGGATGATTGGGTTGATCACCAACACGAGCGCCGGCAAAACGCCAGCGAACAATGTCTTGACCCCGTCCTTTTCGGCAATTTCCAAAATGGTGCGCAACGTCAGCTGGCTCTTGCTATCCTGGTCCTTGGCCTTAACCAACAGTCTCGTGTTGGCGACCCAAACTGGATTGGTGAGGCATACAGTGATGGCCCCAGCAACGGCGCCTGTAGCCATAGACTGAAGGGTAGTTAACCCCTTCTTCTTGCGTCCTCCGCTGGCCCGGAGGAAAGCGTTGGAGGTGAACTCGTAAAAGTAGTAGTAAATGAAATTGCTGAACGTGACACCATACACAGCGCTTTCAAGCCCCGAGTAGAAGCCTGCAACACCTTTTGTGCGCAAGATTTCCTTTGCCGCCTCCAAAGTGCTGGCGTTTTCGCTTTCGGCAAGCTTTGCCTTGACCGCTTTCACGATTTCATCTTCGTTTTCATCGGCGGTTTTCAGTTCTGACTGTTGGCCCAGCTCGCTTTCGTCGGTGCCCTTCTCTTCCACTTCTTTCTCCTTCAACTTCTGCGTGGTTTGGGCCAAAGTCGCCAATGTCACTAAGGGATACGATACTATCATAGACAAGGCGCCACCTCCAGCGCCCGAAAGGGCGTGGGCAAATTCACTGTTAGACATGGGTCTCGGTTGAAGAAGAATAGATTTGAGAGAGGAAAACAAACGGAGCGTTGATAATTCACGTGGATTGTGGGGTGCATAGGGCGATCCGAGGCCGAGACTCCATATAGGAGGGGTGCGGGACGCATGAAGATGCCGAACCATCCATTGTTATCGTACTCTGAGTCGGAGTGTCTTTTCTCTCGAGCTTGAAATGGAAGAGAATTGAGACTGATTCTTCGGTTCCACTGGTATTTTAGGCTCGAACGCGGCGGCTCAAACTGTGGAAATCAAGTTTCGTTTGGTCCACTAAGGCTGATATTTATTATTTTGAGGATGGTGCGATTATTCAATATGCACTTTAGATCGACTTCTATTTAGGTTTGTTTGTTTGTTGTTTTGTTCTTTGTTTGTACGTTCGTTGGTTTGTTGGTTCGTCAGTTGTTAAGTTTGTCTGATCAGCGATCCATATGATTAGGATGCGTGTAGTTCTATCGACATGTAAAAAGATGTCTCAGAACAACGATATCTAGCTTCACCTGTAGTGAGTTACATATATGTAACCGAACAATGAAAGGCAACGCTAAGTATAAAGACCCTAAGGTTTCGACTACGACTAGCATCCACATTCAATGTAACTTGTTGAAGATCAGTTGCAAAAGGTGACAATGTACTCACTTAGTGTGAATTGAGCCACTTTGACAAGCTACTGTCATTCCTCGGGAGAGATGCTACGAGTGTTTTTGTGTTGCTATAATTGTGGTGAGAGAAATGAATTTCAGGCATGAGTCGGGGCAAATTTGAGGTTCGGTAAACTGATGTTCTGGGCTTTGAGTTGTTCCTTGAGTTAGAGCCGAAGACATCATCTCGAACAACAAGCTCACTCGAGTTTCCTGTTCCTCTATTTCTCGATCTGAGACTTCCAGCCAATCACACTAGGCTGGCCACCTGGGTGTGTTTATGATCTATAATTCTACCTTTGCAGTATGTCTTCTCTTTCATGTCCTGCCTTTCCGCCTACGCTTTCTTCCTCATTCTTGTATTCTCCCGCTGATTCTATGTACATGCTAAGCTACAAGCTCTGCCGTGATCGCTTCGAGCGAGCGGCTGCCCAGAAGCAACTTCTCCCGGATAAACTCCTCGGCCTTTTTCTTGCCGTGGGAAAATGCCACAGCACCCACCAACGCATACATGACCTGTGCGCTGACCTTCAACTCGCCGCTCTTTTCGAAGCTCAACAGCGAGTTGTACGACTTCCAGAACATCACCGAGTTCAACTTGGAGCTCTGGGCAAAAACGCCAAGCGCCATGCGGCCAGAAAGCTCCTTGGCCATGGGGCTGCCCAAAACATCCAAGTTCTTGCCTGCCACCGCTAGTTCGTTGGTCGTAGGTCCCTCAACCACATGTTTGGCCAAGAACAAATTGAGCACTTTTGCGCCCATAGCACTCAACTTTTCGTTGTAAGGTTTGATTCCGTTGGCAAACGACTTGTGTGTGAGCACCTGCAACGCCATCTCGTCGGGAATGGCGTACTTGGAGTCCAAAAAGTTTTTCACGGGCGTCAAGTTCTCTTGGGTCGCGCCGTAACTGTGGCCAGAAGACGACTTCAAGACCTCTTCCGGACTTCTGCGGATACCGGCGATGCGCGGGCCCGTGTGAAGATAGATGGATCTGGAAAAAATCCGGGCCGGAGGCATTTTCATGGTGGAGTTGGAAGTTGGAGACTTAAAAAATTTGTGCGCGCGTGCAGTTCTTTGCACTAGTACTTTTTTGCTTCATCTCATCTGAAGCCTGACATCATGGACATTTTCCGAATCTTGTCGCGGGGAGCTGCCCTTAAAACAAGCAAAAAGGCAACCGCTGACTTTGGTGGCCAGAAAGAGCAAAAGAAAGATATCAAGGCCGAGGTGGATCGGGAAACCAACTTCTTTCGCCATAGAAGCGATGCGCGAGCAGAGGATAAAGACAGAGACAGTGAGAAAGAAAAAAAGAGCGGGATCGAGGGTAAAAAGGACGCCTCAACTAAGAGCGAAAACAATAACGACAGTGACAGTGAAGAGGAGAATGAAGGCGAAAGCGAAGGCAGTGTCACCATTTCTACACCTGCTGAGGCGGCTGCGTTCCGTCGTCGGAGCCATTCGAAAGTCTCTGGACACGATATTCCGCTTCCCATTGGTCTGTTTCACGACTTGCAGCTGCGGTTTTCCATGAACAAACATCTCTTGCGAAACCTTCTTGAGGCGGACTTTATCGAACCTACAGTGGTGCAATGTGAGGCTATCCCTATAGCTTTGCATCGCCGCGACTTAATTGCATGTGCCCCTACGGGTCTGGGAAAAACGGTGGCGTTTTTGCTTCCAATGGTCCAGCTTCTAGTAGAGGCAAATCTCAGCAAGAACCCTGGCGTGCGTGGGCTTGTTCTTGCCCCCACAAACGAGTTGGCGCTGCAGATCCATGTCCAGTTGCAACAGCTCACTCGGGGATTCAAGAGTGTTACGCTGGCTCTCTTGTCTCGCCAATTGGCCACTCGTTTGTCCGATAAAATTGTGTCTGGAGAAAAATATTCCGTTATTGTTTCTACGCCGCTCCGGCTTCTTGACATGGTCCAAGGCGGCCACTTAGATCTTTCGACGGTGGAGCAGCTTGTGATCGATGAGGCTGACCGTATGTTTGACCGTGGCTTTGTTGAGCAGACAGATGCGCTTTTGGCTGCGCTCTCCAACGCTAAGTTGCGCACATCCATCTTCTCTGCTACAATCCCAGCCAAGGTGGAAGAATTAGCCAACTCCATCATGCGTGACCCTGTGAGGGTTATTGTGGGCCATAAGGAAGCTGCATCGTCTCTGATTGACCAAAAGTTAGTGTTCACTGGATCGGAGGACGGTAAGCTTCTTGCAGTGCGTCAGATGATCCAACAGGGTGAGTTTAAGCCACCGGTGATCATTTTCTTGCAGTCGATTACCCGTGCTAAGGCCTTATTCCATGAGTTGGTCTATGACCGGTTGAATGTGGATGTTATCCATGCGGAAAGAACGCCCGCACAAAGGGATGAAGTGATTCGCCGGTTCAAAAACGGTGACATTTGGGTTTTGATCACCACAGACGTGCTCGCAAGAGGTGTGGATTTCAAAGGTGTTAATCTAGTCATTAATTATGACGTGCCCCAAACTGCCCAAGCATATGTGCATCGTATTGGACGTACGGGTCGTGGTGGAAAACCGGGAAAAGCAGTGACGTTTTTCACGAAAGAGGATACTTTGGCTGTGAGGCCTGTGGTCAATGTCATGAAACAATCTGGATGCGAAGAGGGCTACGGTTCTTGGATGGAACACTTGAGTCGTTTATCAGCTTCCGACAGACGCCATCTTCGGAGAAGTGAGCCAGAGCGGGCGCAGATCAGTACCGTTCCTAAGGTTGTGAAACAGAAGAGAAAGAGAAAGCAAGAAATGATTGAGGCGTCGAAACGGAGAAACGGGCAGCAGTGAGCAAGTATGGGCTAATAGACTGGGTAATACATGACAAAAGTGAGTTAATGTGAGGGCAGGCTGCCAAACATAGACAAAACTGTAGAGAAAGAGGAACCATCATGCAGTGAAGCAATAAGAACAAGATTAGACTACAAAGACAGGATCAGACAGAAGCATGGGGCAAGCCCCAACGTCGAAAGGGAATGTTCAACACCTGACATCAATGTGTTGGTACCATGCTCTTTTGTGATTGTCGAGAGTTGGAACCGTCTACAAACTGAGTTCTGTTCACTCAATCCAGTATACATTTTATTCACAGTAGTTGTACACTTTCCGGGAGAATATATAACGTACGTCCTTCGTATGCAAGCGCACACACGTCTAGTGGTGCTCGGCGTGGCCAACGGCTGGGTAGCCGAAGATGGATCTTCTGCCGATGATTTCACCCACAGAGAAAAAGGCCAAACAGTGGATACCGTAGACAGCAGCCTTGGTGAGGGTAGCCTTGTCAGCTTGCACGGCACTCAACTTCTTGAGGAGCTGTTTCTGCTCGTTAGTGCTCTTCAACACATTGAACCACGACTGGTAGGTCTGCTTGAATTGCGCTTGCGATGGTGGAGCCAAACCTTCAGACTTGTAAACGGTCTTGGCAATCTCACCAGAAACCTTTCCCCAGTAAACGGCGCAGTTGGCGAGTTGTGTCGATTTGGCAACGGCAGAGTTGACGAGACCGGTGGCCTTGTTGATGATGGCAGACATGGTTAAGTTTGTGAACTGGGTTTTTTTCAGAAATTTCGGTGCGGAAGTGGGTGTGTGAGCCAATGGGCGCGCTACTTTTTGGTGTGTGCAGGTGTGAACAACCAGAACCAGTATAGCCTAGACAAGAATAGTGAGTTGGTGAATGTGGGGAACAATAGAGTTGACGAAAATTTTTTGTGTAAATTTTAGATTTGAAATAAAAACTTCAGCGAGTTTGAGGTACCCAGGTTCGGGCAAAAATTTTGTTGAAGAAACCCAAGTTTTAACTTCTCGTGTCTGGCCTCGCAGTAATTGGTAGTACAGTCACGTTCTACCAGAATGATCGTAGAGGTGGATACATAGTGAATATTTTGCAAAGCGCAAGATAAGCCAAACTTCGTCATTCAACGTAACCGCTATGCAAAGCATTCTTCTTGCATGTTCTTACACTTCACTTAGGCTACTTTCTTGTAATTGTCTTTCGCTAACCATAGTAATCGTTCACCGAAGGACAGGTGTTTTTGGTCAGGCCTAGTGATCCTGGTCTGCTCTCTAAAGGTGCATCGCGCTGAACCGGTCCGGCCAGATCATGGGCGCAACAAGGCTCCAGCCATAAAGCACATAGCACACCCAGGAACTGATGATCTTGACCCAACTCGAAAAATAAGTCCGGCCTACCGGTATAAAGTCGCCCACATCGTCCTGCTTGACGTTAATTGTCAAAAGCGTGGATATGTACTGGGTGGCCAAGAAAAAGATAATATGGAATATCGTGTAGTTGTACGATTCCAGCTCTTTTTCTTTGCCTCGCAGTTCATCTTCGTCGTACAAGGAAACCTGGTTGAGTGCGCTCTGTGGCAACAGTCCTTCGTCGACCGCTTGTTTGATTGCCTGGTATCTCATTTGTGCTCTTTCACTCGGCTGTGCATCTATTTTCGGCGCCTGTTCCTCCTCAAAAAACGTCAGGTTGGCTGCGCGTGTCGTAGTGTATGCTAATGCCACAAACGTGAACAATGCACCCATGATCACACTCAACGTACGTGTTCCGCGGGAACGTACTAGAGGATTGCACATCTTATCATCTGGCTCCGAAACAACAGCACTAAGCACCAAGTAAGTACAATACAACACGACCATGGACGCCTGCGCCAAGCCAGCGTTTGGATTCAGTTCTTGGATGCTTTGATTGACAGACGCTACCGAAATCACAACTGCGAGCACCAAGTTGATGGAGATTGCGGTCTGGTTCATAGAGCAGCCCTTGGCAGCAAAGAAAATGTACATGATGACTGTCAACACAATGCTGCATACGTACATGGCCAAGGTGCCTCCCACGAGTAGTTTTTTCCACAAGCCCGCATTGTACTCACCTTCTCCTGTCAACTCTTCCAATTCGATTTTCTCGAGGCACGTTTCGGCCCACGCGTGGGCAAAATCCACTAATAAGATCAAGCCAACACCAAGGAAGGCAGTAGAAAATATGAGCGCGATATGGTTGCCGTAGAAAATGAAAAAGCTATCCGGAATCACAACAAAGTTAATGGCCAAAAGAGCGACCCACGCATAAAGCTTCAACTTCCAGCACCCGTTCTGGACAACAAGCCGCACATGACTGGCCGGCCGCATATTCATTAACAACAGCGCCCAGATGAGGTGGACTGTTCCTAGTGCCAAGTTTATACGATGCACAGAGCTGAAGCTGATACAGTTTTTTCCGTCGGGACCACACCGGTAGTTTATAAATCCGAAGGACATCTTTTCGATCTTGTGCACGATGAATGGTGACATGGCGACCCACAGCATAAGGGAGTTGACCATCAAAACAAGAGCGTATGTCAAGCGGGTCATGATGGCTGAAGGAATCGTCCCGTCGATTGAGTTGCAGAAATGGAAGCAAGTGATTGCGCCGCAAATGGATGTAATTGCGCCCGTGCTCACACAAGGCAAGGAAATTAGAGCTCCCATAGTCTAGCTTTGTGATTGTCGAGTTTTAGGGAAGGATCGATGTACGGGTGTATTGGGCGCAAGCACACCCGTACATCAGGAATCAAATCGTGCCTGGAGAATGTGTGTATGCAGGTCTGTTTATCTTGAAACTGTACCAGTAAATTAGGCTGATACGTTTCGGACCTTTCTAAGAGTTTTATCCTGTTCTGAAGTCCATTGCTCCTAGATATTTGGTGGCTATCTTGGACTTTGCGCCATAACGTTCGGGTTGATGCCGACAATTATAAAGAGTATATTTCACAGACCTAGAGGCTTTCAGCTAACAAAAGATCTGGTTTTGTAGTGATATGCTACGTTCATTGAGTAACAGCCCTAATGTTCATGTCAAGTAAGCTATGCACTTTCTGTCTTAGGAAGTTGAAAAGGTTTTAGTTTTCTGTCAAGACAAACACTCTCAAAACTTAGTATTCTTTATTCGAGGTTGATGAAACACGTAGGTATTTTAGCTTCTTCTCTGACTAGTGTTTAATAATTTGCACAGACACATTTTGTGAAAATCGCCAAGTCTGACTTGCGCACTACAATATTCACAATCCGAGAGAGATTCAGATTCAGGACTCTAGCGCAAATCACAAATAAAAAATCAACGAAACACGTATACACATAAATCTCTTCATATCCTAGTGAATATCTACCCAATATCCTCTGACAGCCCACTAAAAATGCAAGCTTTCCCTAAGTCTTTACTTGTATTGACGTATGCCATGGGTGTGCATATACGACAATACTCCATCGCTCTGGTACATCTTCATCTATAGTCTGTGAAATCTAGGTTTCTTGCCAATTTGCACGAAAACAGAAAACCAAATGTCATTTCGGAAAAGAAACGAAATTGTTGGGCGGGCACCCACTGCGCGGCCTCTCACGCGTGCTCCAGCACGTTCTCCTGTTCCATCATCCGTTTCGCCAAAACCACAAAAACCAGAACTGACTGTAGGCGTGATTCCATCTCCTGTGACATCTCAGCCCACAGTTTCTACCGGTTGTGCTGATTTGGACAAGATCTTGCACCACATGGGACTTCCTTTGGGAAATACTTTGTTATTGGAAGAGTCGGGAACTACAGACTTCACTTCTGTCTTGCTACGAGGATTTGCTGCGCAAGGAGTGATGCACAACCGCGTTGAGAAGGGCAAGTTAGCATGTCACGTGGTGGTTGTCGGCCCTCCTGCTGCTTGGGCAGTCGATCTTCCGGGAGAGTACAAGGGCCTGTCGAAAGAACAGAAGCAAGCACGCATAGCCGCCGAAAAGGCTCGTGTCAGCGTAGCAAACATGGCAGATAGCGACTTGAAGATTGCATGGAGGTACGGTCTCCGCCCGCAAGGCGAGAGTACGTCGGAGACAGAAAACGGCGTCAATGAACACTATTCCACACAGTTTGACATCACACAGCGGCTTGTGCCCGCGGCCAGTAGCACTGACATATCGTTTGTGCCGCTTTCGGGTTCGTATGGCTCTGTGATGGCGCAGATTTCACACATTGTCGAGAGCCATCTGCGACAGCAAAAAGTGGTTCGAATCGTTCTTCCTGGGTTTCTCAATCCGCTGATGTATCTGGCCTCATGGTCGTCACCCAGCGTGGTCATCCCTTTTTTCCATCTGTTGCGGGCACTTGTGACAAACCTGCCTCGCGTCGTTCTCGCCGCTTCACTTCCTCTTGACTTGTATCCACGACATGGAATCCTCACGCAAGTGTTTGAGAGTTTGGCAGACGGAGTCATTCACTTGCAGCCTTTCAATGCTGAATTGGCAGCTTTGGTCGAGCGGGCATACAAAAACCAGCCGGCAAAGATCCAGCAAGGTTTGGTGCATGTGATCAAGGTGCCTGTGCTATCTGCTCGGGGTATGATGATGGTCCGGAACGGGGAGTATGCGTTCAAGAATGGTCGGAAAAAATTTGAAATCGAAGAGTGGGGCATTCCGGTGGAGGATGAAGAGCCAGAGAAGGAGATGGACTTCTGAGCATATTTGTCAATTTCGAGCTTGTTGGAACTCGCATGTAACTTTGATTGTTTCACACTTTTGCATAATGACTACAATTAACCATGCTTTCTACATATGGACATGACTGAAGAAACGCTTAATTCATTTAATCCTCTACAGTAGTCAGACAGCAATTTTCGACACTCCAACGTCAACGAACAACAGACCCTATTTCACGTTTTTATCTTTTGCTTGTTCTATAAGCCACGCGACGTCTTTCTGCAAAGACTGAATGCTTCTCCGCATTTGAGCCATTTCATCTGCCAATTCTTGTTGCAGGAGCTTCATGTCACGGAGTGACGTTGCTGTTGATGCAAATGTACTAGCCACTCTATCCACCAGCTCAACTAAAGTATGTAAGGTCAGATCGGCCAGCTCCGGCGGCAGGTTCTCGAATCGAGCCATTTTGTGCGGCAGAAGACTTCGCCGAGCGCTTGTAGAACCTTCAAGGTCTGTCCGGGACACTCTTGGGCTCACCAGCCGTGGTCTTTTTGCGCTCTCAAGCTCGCTGATTTGCTTTCTTCGGAGCGGCGAGCCTGAACGACGAACAGGAGAGAGGCGCAAAAGATCTGGCGCTCCCTCCGGCACAAGGCGGCCAGCACCTTGTATTGTGGGGTCTGGAGCGGAGATTTGGGCCATGGAAGAAATGTGGTGTATGCTAAAACAGATGCAGGCAAATCAACATACGACAATGGAGAGGCTGACACTCAAATTGGCTGAGACACCCAAATTAGCTAAGGAAAAGAGCCGATGCTTTCGCTTCGGTGGGACAACAAAAGAGACAAGTACTGAAGGATAAATGTTGGAATCAAGTAAAAAGCACCGAACAAGTTCTGCAGTCCAAGCTTTCAAGCACCAAGTGGTCAAGAATGTCAGAATGCAGGGCCAACAGCGACCTAGAAGCAGCGCATTGAATGTGGGTTTCCAATCGTTTTCTATAACCCACTGCCAAACATCGAGCACGAATAGATCGCTCCATCTCAAGAAGGCTAGCAAGACCACTGGACAGGACTATCACAATCCTACGTATGACCGGGGAGGCTAGATCACAATGCAGTCGCTTGCGTCATTGTCAAGGAGATCATTGTTTATTGAAACCGCCATGGCTAATTGTGTTTCTGATTACTTATTGTGTTTGCCATTTACAGTGTTTGTCTACTCAAGTTGCTCTGTATTCTCAGGTCGCAGAAATACTCGATTTGGCAGATTCGACTTGGGTAAATAGAGCCCACATCAGCGCGTTATCCTGCACGCTGCACATAATTTACCGCATTGGGCACCGCGCACTACACTAACGTTTTCTTCTTCCTTTTCTCGTTCCTTCTTCTACTTCTTTTCCAGCGTCTTTCACCTTCTCCATCTTTTGTCATGTCGCTGTCCCCCGTACGCAGTCTGCGTGACTCTGCGTCGCAGTCGCAGTCGCAGCCGGTGCCCTCGTCGCCGCTTTTTTTCGCTCTGTCGTCCGATCCCCCATCAGAATCTTCCAAAAGAGAAATCTCGTCTCCGCTCCATTACACGCTGTCCAGCCGTGCCGCTGGCCTGTCCAGGGGCCACTTGGGACTGTCGCAGCCTGACCTCCCTTCAGAAGACCGGATCACGCGCCGGCCCGCGCGGTCCGACTTGAACTCTGACGTGTTGGCTACTCCAGTGAAGCGGCGTATGTTTGCCACGTCGCTGGATCCAGTGGAGGGAGACGCTGACGCCGAACCCGTGCGGGTCATTTGGGGTACAAACGTGTCGATCCAGGACTGCAGCAACGCGTTCAGGGACTTTTTGATGTCCTTCAAAATGAAGCACCGTCGTATCATGGACGGCCAGCCTGTAGAGCCCGAGGACCTGCAGCTCTACTATGTGGGTCAGCTTACGGCCATGAAAGACTTGGGAACGACAAACTTGAACTTGGACGCTGCCAATTTGTTGGCCTACCCGCCCACGAAGAAGTTATATTACCAGCTTATCAATTACCCACAGGAAGTGATTCCCATTATGGACCAGACGGTCAAGGACTGCTTGGTTTCGCTTTTCCTGGAGCTGGCAGCTGTGGTTGCTGTGGACGCCATTGAAACCAACATCTACACTATTCGGCCCTACAACATCAATGCCGTGAAAAAGGGCATGCGTGAGCTCAATCCCAACGACATTGACAAGCTTGTGTCTGTCAAAGGTCTTGTTTTACGTGCTAGTGCCATTGTTCCCGACATGAAAGTGGCCTTCTTCAAATGCAGCGCCTGTGATCATACTCTAGCTGTGGAAATAGACCGCGGTGTCATTTCCGAACCTACAAAGTGCCCGCGTGCGGTTTGTGGCCAGGTCAATTCCATGGCCTTGGTGCATAACCGTCTGTCTTTTGCTGACAAGCAGGTCGTCAAGTTGCAAGAGACTCCCGACATGGTTCCTGCGGGTCAGACACCACATTCCGTCAATTTGTGTGTATACGATGAGTTGGTGGACACTTGCCGTGCTGGTGACCGTGTCGAAGTGTGTGGTATTTTCCGTTCGTTGCCTGTTCGTGTCAATGCTCGGCAAAGAGCAGTCAAGAGTTTGTATAAGACATACTTGGACGTTGTTCATGTTCAGAAAATCGACGCCCGCCGCTTGGGCGTTGATCTGCTGACGGCTCCACCGCAAGACGCCCATGAAGTTGAGCAGCGCCGTGTTTTGAGCTCCGAGGATATTGAGCGTGTGCGTGAAATCTCTCAACGGGACGACTTGTACGAGGTCTTGGCCCGTTCTCTTGCGCCATCCGTATACGAGATGGACGATGTGAAAAAGGGCATTTTACTTCAGTTGTTTGGCGGAACAAACAAACAGTTCCGCAACGGTGGCCGTTATAGAGGCGATATCAATGTCCTTCTTTGTGGTGACCCATCCACGTCGAAATCGCAGATTTTACAGTACGTGCACAAGATTGCTCCGCGAGGAATCTACACGTCGGGTAAAGGTTCGTCTGCCGTCGGTTTGACCGCGTATATTACCCGTGACATTGACACAAAACAGCTAGTGTTGGAGTCCGGGGCCTTGGTTTTGTCCGATGGTGGTGTATGTTGTATTGACGAGTTTGACAAGATGAGTGATGCCACCCGGTCTGTGTTGCACGAAGTGATGGAGCAACAGACTATTTCCATTGCCAAAGCAGGAATTATCACCACATTGAATGCTCGTACGGCCATTTTAGCCCTGGCGAACCCGATCAACTCTCGTTATGATCCCCGCTTGCCTGTCACAGCCAACATTGATCTCCCGCCCCCATTGTTGTCTCGTTTTGATCTTGTCTACTTGATCTTAGACAAAGTGGATGAATCTATTGATCGTCATCTCGCGCGCCATATTACGGATATGTACTTGGAGGACGAGCCTGAGTCTGTTTCTGCACACGCCGTTTTGCCTGTGGAGACTTTGAGCATCTACATTCAATATGCTAAGGAGAATATTCACCCACAAATCACAGCCGAAAGTAAAGCCGAGTTGGTGCGGGCTTACGTGTATATGCGGCGTTTGGGTGATGACGCTCGTGCAGCCGACAAGCGCATCACTGCTACTACAAGACAACTCGAGTCGATGATCCGTTTATCTGAAGCCCATGCGAAAATGCGTCTTTCTCCACGTGTGGAACTCGTTGATGTGAAAGAGGCGGTACGTTTGATCAAATCAGCCATCAAAGATTATGCCACAGACCCCATTACCGGCCGCATTGATATGGATATGGTCCAAACAGGTACCACCATGGCACAACGGCGTATGCAAGAGGATTTGGCCCATGAGGTGCTTGCGTTGCTCGACTCTCCAATTCGCTTTTCCGATTTGGTTACGCGAATCAACGAAAAGCTGTCTGTCCGCGTGGAGAATGCCGATCTTAATGAGTGTCTCAGGAGATTACAACAGGAGGGCAAGATTGTTGAATCAGGCGATACGAACCGGCGAACCATCCGCAAGCTTGCGGTGATTTAGTGGGTATATTGGGGAACTGATGTAATATATGGTAAGATAAATTTATTTTTAATAGAGCGTGCAATAGCTTGATCGAGTACCGTAGTTTGCAAGGTTAGTAGTGACCAAACAAACTATCATGCAATCACCAAAAGTTGGATATATAAGGATAAAGGACGTTCATTATTTGAGAATTAATCGTCAACACTAGTGTGATTTTTGTTACATAGTGACCAAAATAGATAAACAGAGGGAAGAAGGCCCAATAAGCTCGCTAATCCAATTTAACTCGTCATTCGTTTATTATACTGAAGTATGGCATATGAATTACTAACACTTGAGAGAAATTATGAGAAGCTGCTCTTTAATAGCAAGTTCATGTTCAAGAGCCAGAGGAGTCCCATTGAAGATTCAAGAGCCATTTCAAGAGAAACCAAACTCGATTTAAATATTGGGCAATGAGCTTCAAACGCAATTCCTGCTTTTGAAATCGGCGACTTTCCTCCAAGGCGAAGATATCTGCAACTTGTCCTACAAAAACTCTGCCTTTCGTTTCAATCTTTCTTGATCCGCCACGGTCTCTGGTACATGAGTCTCAGCCTCTTCATCGACCTCCTCTGCCATTTGCAAGAACTCCTCGAACTGCTGATCCAACTCCACATCTGTTACCGAATTATACTTGTTCCGCGTGATAGAATTGGCGATTCTGAGCTCCTGTGCCACATCCACCGGCTCCTTGTTATGTATTTTGGCGGTCACTTCCCGTAGAATGCGAAATTTGGCTTCATATGCGCTGCGTAAAGCTTCTGTTTCTTTGCGGTTTCTTGTGGTTTCCACCACCATCGACCCGAAAAGAAGCGTGAGCAATATGGACTTGAGAACAGGCGTTGCTAGAAGATCTCTGTAAGAGGGTTTCTTTCGTGGTTGGATCGAATACGCCCTGCGTATACTGAGTGGAACTGCTCTAAACATGAAAAGAAGTAGTAGTAGGTTTGGTGATATTAGAGCATGCAGGTCCATAGACATGGATATAGGTACGACAAGAGTCTATTTTGAAACATTCGCTAGAAGAAGTTGACTATCCTACGGATAAGTTCGGATCACAAAAGGAACAGGTTCCAGTCTTTTTCTCTTCTCATTTCCATCAAAACCTGTCTTGAAGTCCGTGCCATAGGAAGTTATTATCGGCGAATTAGTTTAGTTAACATTTCCTACAAAGTGAACAGGATACAATTGGTAACCGAACATGCTAGAGTGACATATGGGTATTAACTACTTTGTTGGTTTAAGTAGAGCACTTGCACTTTTCATATAAAAAAAGAGCCTAACAAACCGCGATGCGATCAAGACATGAATCATTCAGTAAAACTGAAAAAACTGGAATGAAATTGGAATGCCGTCCTGGATGGACGAAAAGCAACCAACTGCAAATGTTGAACATTCTAGCACATCAATGCTGATGACTTGGTGCAAATCCAGTACTTCGCTGCCCTTTACCTTACTTATCTAACGATACTACATGTAAAGATAGCCATAGCAGTTGGAACATCAAACTTAGCAAGCAAACTGGGGCCATAAAGGTAGTTGGGTACCTTATCTCTGACTGGTAATCTTACCCCAGTTCCAATAGCATATATATTACGAATTCCCATAAGCATGCCAGCGGAGACATTAAACCAAGCGGCTCGCAGTCTCATTTCGAAGACCTTAAAGTATAAATAACATGATGCGGCTTCGGCCTCAAAGTACTGAAATACGGACTAATGGTAAAGCCTTCTGTCAAATAGCCTCATACACATTCGCACAGACATGTACCAATAGGTTAAAGCTAACCCACAAATTACGAAGCAACACCCTTCAATAAGCAATGGACTTTTCGAAAAAAATCCAACCGCTCGTCTTTTCCCTCTTTTTCGACGAATTGTCCGTGTTATTCTTGCCTTCAATCTAGACCCTGGCATTTCGCGTGCAGGCTTTCATCGCTTGACATAATGCGAAGAAGTTCGCTTGGCCAGAAAGAAGCTTCGCTATTCCCCCTCTATGGTATGAGCACGCCAAAAGTCACCTCCATTCTTCTGGTTGCGCTCATCCTGCTTTCGGCGCTCAACTTTATTCTCATATACTACCACTACTTCCTCTTGGTGGTCAAGTCCAATGAGCTGCCCGAAGAACCTCAGATGGAAAACATGCTGGGCCCAAATGGGTTCCACATCCCGCTTCTTACATTTATTCCAGGGGTCTCGCCCGTGCTACTGCAACCGTGGGTGTTTGCAACGTCAGCATTGATTGAACGCTCCATGCTAGTGCCTGCTGTTTTGGCGATTTTCTCGCTCGGATCGTTTTTGGAGCTGAGATGGGGGCCGAAAGAGCTCTTGAAGTACATTGCTGTGGTTGGATGCGGGTCAAACATTGCTCTTTATGCATATTACATGGCAAGAAGTTGCATCACTGATTTGCACGGTGAAATTCCGCCCATCAGTTCTTCTGCGGGCATCATAATGGGCTTGCTTGTTGGACTAAAGCAGCGCATCTCCAGCCACTATGTGATTCTCTTCTCGGGCCGTTTCCGCATAAAAGTGGCGTATTTCCCCTTTCTCTTGACCATGGCTTCAGGCTTTTGCGGCTTGTTTTCACGCCACGCCCACATTGTCTTCATGCTCTGCATCACAAGCTTTTTTCTCAGTTGGCTGTATTTGCGGTACTTCAAATCTTCCTCTAATGAGCGCCACTCATACATTCTCCCAATGCGAAGGACACCAAGTGCCACACTTGAGTTTGAAGAAAAAACCGTTCGGGGCGATCGGTCAAATCTGTTTGCGCTCGAAACTTTCTTCCCGCGCCCACTTTCACTTCTCGTGGCCAAAGTTGGCACTTTAGTTTTCCTGTTTATGGTGCAGCGTCACTGGGTGGAGTCCAAAGATTATTTGCTGAGCGAAGAACCCGAGGACGAAATGGCGACGTTGCAGTCTGGCTTATTCAGTTTATCGCCTCTCAAGGGCGCCAAAGACGTTTCGGTTTTCTCCGGTGGCGGATGGTTTTGGGCATGGATTTCTCCAAAAAAGACAGATAGCATCAATGCGAGACGCAAGCTTGCTCTCCGCGAGTTCGAATAACCTGCTCGCTCTGCATTTTCCTTTGTGGGTCGTATCGGATCAGATGGCCACATTTCTTTCAAAGCGACAAACCTTTCAAAGCGACAATACTTGGCATTTTCTTCTCTAGGCTAGATGGCTTATATATTATATACATGCATAGAATTGATAGATGTTGGTGGATACCATTCAAATGCAATAAGAGGTGTTGAGGTCAATATTCCATAGATGCTCGATTGAGACTTCTTTTCAACTATAGAAAGCATTCACCAAGAAAGAAAGTAAACGTAGAGAGGGAGATAATTGAGCGGTACTGTTACAGAATGAAAATACACCTTCGTCATAGATATGGTTATTAGTCCAGACTTACTACAATTGCCAAAGAAGAATAGCTGCAATTGTCACGAGAAACTGGGCTTTCATTATTTATTGCGTTGAGGTAGAAACAGCCTCTACCTGTTGAGTTACGTGTGCTAATATTGAGACGGATACAAAAAAAGAAATCGATTAAATTAGCTCTTCTTATCACTTAGTTTCTTGAAGCCCTTCCCATCAGTTCTTTTTCAAATATTTGTTCAAAGTTCTTGTTCATGATTAATTCTGGCTTATGAAGTCGTATTTCTCAAAGATGTTTGTCGTATGCTTTGTTGATTTTACACAAGCAATCCTCTTCGTCATCTATTAATGTGTAGTCGCTATTCACTAGATGCTCCTGACACTACCTAAACCTATTTGGCCCCCAATCAGTCATTGGACACAACGGGAATTTGCAGCCTGGCCTTGATGTGAGCCAAAATTAAATCTTCTCGATCATACCAATTGGCTGTATTGCTTGAAATATCATACTTCTCTTCAATGCTGCGTAGTAAGCGCTCAATCTGACGATTATTGTTGAGTAAGAGCCATTCTCGCATGGCTAATATATACCAAAGTGCACTTTTGCGCTTTCGGGTGAGCCCCTTGAAGCTGATGTCTGCTTCGCAAGGCACCTTATTTTGGTTGACGTACTCATCAGACTTTGTGCTCTCTGAAACAGATGTTGTCTCAGCCTTTTCTGTTTCAGAAGAGATCGATTTCTTTGTTTCCCCTGCCAGCAATGTTTGCATCGTTTCAACAGCGTCTCTGTATCCATCAGGAACAAAAACGGCTCGGGTCGTTGAATATCCAAGGCGTTCATATAGAATAGCCCTGGATACTTGCGGAGAGTCAGAAGCAAGGTAAGCATCTATCTCTGCCATACATGTGAGAAAGTACCGTTCAATGAGATCTGCCCACCAGTGTGAGAGATTGAACATGACGCTCATATTGAGAAGAAGCTCTGCCACCACCAAATAAGTTTTAATGGCGTATGTGGTCACATTGAACCTCGACTTGAACGTGTATGTCAAGTTGTCAATGTACGGCTCAATAATATCATGGCGGATTTTGCGCAAGGTATTCCTGCTGGGTACTTGGGGCATGACATCAGATGCAAGGGGCTGAGTCTGAGCGAGTAAAAGCGAGATAATGCACATTTCCTGAGCTGCCGCAACATAGAGCCACGCCTTATCATTAGTGTAGTCTTTTTTGATGAGATCATAAGTAGAATAGGCGTACTTGAAATCTTTAAGCATTAGTGACCAATCTGCTAGTTTTCTTATGGACTGCTCAGGTGACAGCCGATAGTAGTAGTTCCCAGTATGATTGTAAGAGCCTGCCAAATGCTGGTCAGCCAGCTCGTTGGCGTTGAAGATCTTCCGTGAGACAGAAAAGAAACGGCCCGTGATAGACTTTTTAGGCGCCAACACCAGGTCATCCCAAAGCCGGATTTTGCGTTCCATGTGGGGCACCAAAGTTCGCGAGATGAACTCGTGTAGCTTGCTTCGAAGCGTCGAGTCGAGCGTTTTGGGAAGAGTGAGATACTCGTCTTCAGGCATGGAGATGCGCTGCACATCTTCCTCAACGGTTGCATTTTCCACCTTGGACATACGTACATTCTCAGAACAGGGCTGGAACATAGGAATTGTAGATGCAGAAACCGAGAGCGTCAGCCTTATCGCCGCAAGCATGGGAGCCACCAGGTTTTCGTCCGTGATACGAGTATCATACAACACTATAACATGGACTAGAAGATCGGCCGTCTGGAAATACCGCGGGAAAGTGAAGTTGCGGAACTCCACTATGGCCAGCCGAAGCGATTCGACCGAGTCTGTAGCGGCATCGATCACGAAAAGCTGCGCCACGGGATGGTTGAGCGTATCAAACAGAACTATTCTGTTCGAGGTGATGACTTTCCGAAACATACTCGTATACAAGTTTTCCGGCGCCTGCGCCTGGTCCTGAGCTCTGTGCTTCATTAGAAGCTCTAGTGACGAGAGACTGAAGAGCCCTCGAAGCTTATCGTCTGCCTGATGATGCACAGTCAACAATTCAGACAACAGCGGTTCGAACCGCACAGGAAACAGCCCATACGTGCGTGTAACAAGCTGGGTGTTTGTTATTTTGTATCCCTGGTTCGGGATGCCGTACTTGGCGTTGTTGCCGTAGGGTCTGAAAACCTGGAGCACGGAGGTCAGAGCTGACTGGCATTCGCTCTGGAAAAGGGCATCGGCGCTGTGGGTAGAATGGATCGATACAAGCGGCAGAAAGGTATGCTGGAGCAAAAGTTGCCGAACCGTGGAAGGGTCAACGCCCGGGAACATAGAGAGAAGGTGAAAGCGTGGGTCTGAGGTGAGAAATGAAAGTGATAGAGCGATTCGAGTTGGAGTTGGAGAATCGCAAGAAAAAATAAGGACGAGGACACGAGGGAATTGGCGTAGTCGTATATGTTCTGGGATGTCCGATTGTCCTTGTTTTCCGGTGACTCTCTTGTCTTTGTTGCCTAGGATGCTCGATCTGATGCGCGATACTGCTCTATGCCAGTCTTGGATCAGGAAAGGAAGAGGGCGTGGAGAAAAAGAAGAAGTTGACAAAAAGAGTGTGAAAGAAGCAGAAACGCATTGCGAAGGTGAAGAGCGGGAATCTGGCGTTGAATTAAAAATTCATTATCTTTGTTTGCTCGCCGTAGCATGACATCTACATCCTTGTCAGAGGGACGCCATTTGTCTACTTTCTGCTAAGGATTGTCCAGTCGTACAGGTAATAGTAGCTAAAAGGTGCGTTCAACGAACTGATCTGTTAATTACTGTTAAGAAAGCGTACAATGGCATTTTTGACAAGGCCCGACAAGGTTTTAGACGCAGTCAGATCATCAGATTGGCAGAGGTTGCCTGTAAACTAAAACTACAAGTAGGATTTCAACTAATGTATGGAGTTGCAAAAACATATTTCTCGGCTGTTTAGATAACGCTTGCAAGTCCTCACATATAAAAACACTGTAACCAGTTAGGACTCACTGGAATATTTGCCCGCAACAAAGAAGGCAGAACTTCGAATAAATGGCGTATGTTCGAGTTCATTTGTCTTCCTTCTGTCATGCTAGCAGATTTCCTCATCATCTTTTTCAGATTGGTTCGTCGCCAGCTTGTTCGGAAAGAATTTGTATTTATGTCCATGTTGGAATTGAAAAATAAAAGTCGCTGCTTAGTGACTCTAGACTAAGACGGTCCAGTATCGCTCGTGTAGCAATCTTTTCGATTCAATATGCTTGTCATAACTAGCCCATCATTAAGACCTCATAAGATACCTAAAGTACATTGATAATCACTCATGTAGCCGTATTATTAAGGCTAGTAAGGCCAAGCTTCTTCTTGACCAAAAAGAAAAAAAAAGCTTATGGCCATCGGCAATTCTGTGAAAATATCCGTATGTTCTATCAGAAAATGGAGAAACCTTCGTTCCATGTATGCTGGCCGTGAAGGAGACAAGTGCAGTTCAAGGACAAAACAAAAGATATGATGAACAACTCAATTGATTTCCTTACTGATCAACTACTTTGACTACAGTAAGCTTCTTCTTCGACATATGGAACACGTACTTCGATGTTACTAGTTCTTAATGTGCTTCCTAACTGTGTAGTGCAATGTCTTTATTAACTGTGTTGATGAACTAACAGACCGTACCGAAATCATGAGTTTTCAATTGTTGAGTTGGGTTGATAATATCCCACAGCTTGAAGCTCTTTATGAAGTTCATTAAGCAAGTCACATTATGGTTATGTCTGGATCATTGCAAAACTAAATCGGCTTATTCAGTGACTGGGCTCAGAAGCAAAAAGTACTCCACTTTCTCGAATTCAATCAGCTCTGTTCCATTAAACACCATCACCATTCGCCCCATAATTGCCTGTGCCCATATTCCATCGCCGTTAATACAACAATCCAAATTCTGATGCCACTTGTCAAATCAAGGCAATTCAAAGAATAAAGAAAGAGTAAAGCATTGACTCCGGTAGCGGCCCGTCTCGACAACTTATCTTTGGCTTAAAATGCAGAAGCATTATTGGCTTGAGCGCAAAAGCTTAACCCAGAAAAGTGGGCAGAGCACAGCTCTACTATGCTCAACCATTTGCCTACGTACTTCCAATCACCAGCCTTGGTAGGCATATAACCAAGGTAAACGGAATTGAAAAGTAGATTGTAACTCGCCAGCTAGAGTCCGACCAACTTAGACCAAAATTAGTGCGCTCGAAGCACAAATTGCGTTTCCAGTCTCCGATCAATGCAGCTCCAAACCCAACCTACCCAACTCTATACTTTTTCACGAATGCTACAAACCACGATTCTCCACGTATTGTTTCAGCAAAGACTGTCATCCGGCTGAAACGCGAAACGGGCCGTGTCTTGTTTTCTTTTTTTTGATCTCGCGTCTTTGTTCCCGCCTCTTATTCGACGTTAGACACTTAACCGTTGAACGAATATAAGTGGGTCTAGAAATAGACTCGTGAAACGGGATTATGTACCGGCACCAGTGGTTTGTTTACCTTTTTCCTCTATAGGAGCGAATTCGCTAAGCCGCGCGAGAATGTCACCAGAAACAGCCGAGCATTGAAGTAATTCCAGAGAAATTTCTTCTAGGCTACGCCTGAATAGCATCAATGGCATTTTATTGTAGAACACTAGTGGAATCCACTTGGCCCGAGGTCTGTATGCGTTTGCCGGTTAATTCCATTGTTGGCTCATGCGCACAATCTGAATCGGGTGCGAAAAAAATACATGGAAGACCTGTGCATTTTTTTTCTCGTGGCTTTCGCTTCTCGTTCCTCCACTATTCTCGCATTTGCATTTCTTCATTTCAATCTACCGGCCATTCGTTCTTTTAATCCTTTTTTTTATTACTTAATCTTCCAACTTTGCCCTTTCTTCCCGTGGCTCGTCCCGTCTCTGCTTTTCCTCAAGCGCATTTCGAACGACCTTCTTCCCCCCGTTTCCTTTTTCCTTTTTCCCCCGGGCGCTATCACCCTAATACACAACAAGAAGAAAACTGTGTCCGGCCATGCGATTTACAACCGCCTCACTACTACTACTCGCGTCGAAATTCTGCTTGGCTGATGACCAGATATCACATCCGCTGCTTGACTTTGCTGACTTTGGCGGCCAGATTGGTGTTTTTGGCTCCTTTTCCAGCCTATCGTTCTACGACTATGCCAACGCCTCGGCTTTTCTTAGCCCGAGTGACAGCTCGCAGTCATTGTATCTCCGCAATATCAGCTCAGGCGCCAGCTCGAAAATTGCATCTGTCTCAGGTGGATCCGTCTCCCTGCTACAGCAAATTGGAGTAGATTCTGTTCTTGTGTCGGGCGATTTTTCCACATTCAACGACAAGGACTACACGCCTCCAATCATCTACAATGTCTCTTCTGGAGACGTGGTTGCCATCTTCTCTAGTCTGGCTAAAAGAGACCAAACCATTTCGGGATCGGTGAAGACAACTTTAGTCGACGGAGAACTCATTTACATGGGTGGAGATTTCGAATACAACAAAACATATGGCGCTGCAGTTTATAACATCACGTCAAAAACCGTCTCGTCACTTCCTTTCCGTGGTTTTGGTCAGAATTCCTCGGTCAATGCCATTGCGAAATACTCGGACGACAACTCCGCCGAATCCATTATTTTTGGCGGCTCGTTCGACTCTTTGGGCTTGCCAGAGCTTTTGATGCATAACATAACACTCAATTCTACATCACAGAATCATACAAATTCAACAAACACCTCGCTTATCTCGGCAGAACAAGTTATTTCTTTGAAACATGCTTCTTTCACCAACATTAATGCCGCTAGCAATGGTGCTGATCTTACTTGCCCTGGCCTGTCTATTTGGAGCCTTCAACCGGCCTCTGGGGGGCAATGGGTGGCTTCTCTTCCATTAGAAATGAGAGGTCTTTTCCCTACTAAAGTAAGACTCACAGTCCCAGACTCGGGAGATGATGGGGTCAAAACCTTCCGGATCTACACTTATCCAAATAATGGTATAATGAACTTGACTTATGTGGATCCTGAAACCAATGAACTTGCATACTGTGACTCAGCATGTCCGCTTTATCAAGCATCGACGTTGAAAGAACACGTCAACAACAATATCGATGATGAAGAGGACATTACGGATCCAGAGGGAGGCATATTTGTCAATAAGGATGGTTCGTTCGCCATGTACTTCGATGAATCCACCAATTCAAAGAACTTGGGCTACGGTAGTAACTACCAAGAATTTGCCTTCATAAATCAAGTGGGAGTGGACCTGGTTGGTCTCACTGTAACTGACTGGTACGGATCGAAAGGTGCACTTGCTGGTTTTGAGTTGTATCTGAACTCTATCCGTGTGTATGGAAATGACACCTTAAACGAGTCCAATTGCGGCGATCAATCCACTCACGACCTGAACGCGGCAGAAATTATTAGCGGAGACTGGAAATCTGTCCAGGACTTGACTGATGGCGTAACGGATACTAGCTACATGGTTTCTGTTGGAAACTCATCGCAAGAAATCGTGTTGTATCCGAACGTTTCCTACTCGGGAGACTACTCCGTTCTCTTGTACACGCCGGGGTGCTCTGCTGATGGCTCTTGTCAAAAAAGATCAATTGTGAATGTCACCTTCAGTGATGTCAATGATACTGTCCTTGCATCATCTCTCATCTACCAGAACAATCTTGAGCAAAAATTTGATTACTTGTTTTATGGCCACCTTGAAGGTTCTTCCACAAATGAGGGACGCAACAAGATCAAGATCCAGTACCACTCACCTATTGATCCAAATGTATCTGACCCCTGGATGGTAATTGATAAAGTTGTGGCAAACATTGTCTCCTTGGACGACTACTACAGTTCAAACTCCACGAATTCTACGCATAATTCTAATGTGACTAAGCATAACATTGAGAAGATTTACTTGAATGGTTTATTTGAGTACTCGATAGCGAACTTCTCCGATTTTGAAGAGAGCTTGGTGTACTTCAAATCAGGGGACGACATTGAGATTAAAAAAACGAATGTTTTTGTTGGCAACTCCTCTCTCAACGAATTAAGTGGTAAGTTCTCTTCTGACACAAACATAACGCAGATGATTTTGCAGAACTCGTCGGACAGCTCCAACCTTTTATTGCTTGGAAAGCTCGAGTCGAAGAATGTATCATTGCTGAATGATAATTTGATTACTTTACAAATCAAAGGATACAATTCCACCTCCAATTCAACTGAAGCAACCTTGAAGACAAGACTGTTGATTAGAAGAGATGTTGAACTCTCCGGTCTCACATTCAACAATACTATCTCCTCGATTAGCGATACGAATACTGGATACGTGGCACTAGGAAGCTTTAGTGCAACTGGTGAAAACATTAAGGATTTGTCAAACAGTAACAAAACTGTATCCAGCGCAAATAATTTTGCTCTTAACATTAACGGCGAGTGGTACTCCTTTGGAAATGAGTACATCAACAAAGACTACACTCAATTTGCATCTGTTGAGCTCGATGGCCACGAATATTTTGTATTTTCAACTTCAGACGGTGATTACAAAGTTTGGGACAATACTGACATGGAATGGCCTATGGAATCAAACTTAGACATCTCCACCTCTCTCACACTTGAAAAAAGGAATCAGCAAATTTTGGGAGGATCTTCATTTGGTACAATGGATTACGAGGGCAAGAATCAGGCATATTTCACAAACAATAGTGACTTTAGCAGTTTGGGATTCAACTTTACCGATGGCCAAGTATCTACCTCGTTCTTTGTCAATGACACTTTTAGCGTTATTGGGGGCAAGTTTCAAGCCAATCTGTCCATGAAAAACATGGCAATGGTCAAAAAGAATATTGGTTATCCTATCGGTGATTTCAAATGGGATGATGACGCAGGGGTGAGTATTCTTTACGTTGATAACAATGCTGAGTTTTTGTTCATAGGGACGAACGGCAGTGTGGAAACATCTTCGTCGAATGTCACTGGCCTTCTTGTTTTTGATTTGAACAATTCGACTGCTGCTTCGGTGCAACCAGCTAGTCTTTCCACAAACGATGATAAAAACTTACTGGTAAATGCCATGGTGTTTTATGACAACAACAATCAGCTTCTTGTTGGTGGAAATTTTGCTACGGCTGGATCATTAGATTGTGCAGCTGCCTGCATTTATGATATTCCAAATACAAGGTGGGTGAACCCAGCAACGAATGATAATTCGCTTTCCATTGGTGGATCAATCAATGACGCCAAATTCATGAGCTCACGCGAAGTTCTTCTAGCGGGTAATATCACATTGAATGGAAACGGTGCTAATTTTGCCATATACGACTTCGGGACTGGTTCTTTTGAAGATGCTGGCAAGACCGTGAACGATATTGGAATATCGAATGATGCTATCAAAAAGTTTATCATCAATGATAGAGTTGACAATGACTTGGACTTCAGAATGGTAGCATATGGAAGCGGTTTCGTTGCCGGATTTGATGGCAATAAATGGGCGAAGGTCGACAGTGCCATTGACTACAGCGATGAAACCAATTTTCAAGACTTGAAGCTTGTCGAGCTTAAAACCCCGATTTCAAGTAACTCTCGCCAGAGTTATTTTGACAAAGATAAGGCAGTTGTTTTGTCAGGAACTTTTAACATTAGCAACTATGGGTTGGTCAATGCTGCCATATATGACGGAAACTCGTGGATCCCGTACATATTTTCACAGGACCTGAATGCAAAAGTGGGGTCCATAAATACGTTGCTATTGGAGGAGGTGTATCGTTTTCAATCATCGAGTGACTTAAAAAAAGGCAAGAACAAATTGTCCACGGGAAAAGTTGTCGGAATTTCGCTTGCGTGTGCCATTGGATCTACATTTTTCCTTGGACTTTTGTACTTCATTCCATTGCTCTACTTGTTTAAAAGCTCCGAAAAATCAGAGAATGTCAACCAAAGAATTCACGAGGATGAGATGATGCATGCTGTTAGGCCAGAAGACTTGTTCCACGAGATAGACTTGCACAGAAACACTTAGGCACAAATTAAAATCATGACGGATACCGTCACCATATATGGGATGTATAATAGGAATAGATATTTATCGACGTATTACTGTAGAGGATGAAAAAATAATAAAAAACACAGATCTCGAAAACGATATTGGTACACTTAATATTCACTTCTAAATAAAAATGATCATAAAATGATGCGGTGGCTCAATGGCAGAGCTTTTGATTCCAAATCAAAGGGTTGCAGGTTCGATTCCTGTCCGTGTCATTTCTTTTTTTGCACTTTCGATATTAATGTCACTGTAATTGTGATTTGGGCGTTACAAGCAAGTCAAGTTTATAATAGTTATACGTGCATTTCTAATCTATTCATGCGTACTTTCGGGTTCTGGATGTTCTGCAGGGACCGCATCATCCTCGGATTGATCATCAATATCAAATAGTCTTTCATCGACATTCGCGGCCTCGGGAGTTAGTTCCGTGAATTCTTCTGGCTCTTCGTCGACGTTAAAATCCACATCTGCCGCCTCATTTAGCTCGTCCTCATAGTTTTCATCAAATGTACCGAAAAGTTCATCCTCGTCATCAGGGACACGTACGTAATTTCTTTGACCAGGACGGCGACCAAACAAAAGGGAGGTGACTTTATCAAACATGGCCTGGTCGATTTTGCGGATAGTTTTGAACACGGCGAAAGTTCCAGCAGCGACGACAATCGCGCCACGCACAGTCTTGTTGACTACAACATCAACGGTGTTTTCCTCTATCGGATTGAAATCATCGTCGCCATCGTCCAACCTGATCTGTCCCAATTTTTGAAATCCACCATTACGGCGAATGCCTCTGTCGTACACGAAAAACACTGCAGAAAAGAAGACAAGTAGCGGAACGAAAATGAGGATGAAGATCTTACTTCCACCAACATCTCGGCCGTGTGCTTCATTAAACTCCCTTTCATGGCCAGGACATGCGCGGGGCTTGAACGCATCAAATTGTTTTCCGCCAACACACGTTGACAATGGGATCTTTCTGTAACCCGTGGGCTCAAAATATTCGAACACCCCAGGTTTTCTGCACATCTCTGCCATGCGGTTTGCAGCGTCCATACCCTTGACCAATTTGCATGTTCCATCATTGTCTCTAAAGTAATTGTAGTCACACTCATAGTCATTTCTTGTGCATGTGCAGTTCCTGACCATCTTGTATCCTTGATCCAATGGGGTGGAGCCGATGAAGCAATCGTCATGACCGGCAGCGCGGCGCAAATACATAGCCTCATGTCCAAACAAACACCTTTCTGTAGATTCTGGGTGCATAGGCGTCCAGTACTCGAAATCGTCGCTTTCCGGGTTCTCCAAATCCACTTGACATTGCCTTGGGAAAAATTGTGAGAAATCAATGGCGAAAAGTTGAGTCGAGCTCTGGCCTTTTTGCGAAGCGGCGAAAATGACAAATTTCAACGATGTATCTGAAGGCACTGTAGCAAGGTCAAGAACCTTCACTGGACTGCTAGCAAATTTCATTGTTTCCCAAGTAGCGCCTTCGTCCTTTGAGAAAATAAATTCATCAGTGTCTTTTGCTGCATCCACCAATAGTAATATCGTCCCCTGGTCACCAAAATCCCAATGGTAAACTCCCTTTTTGATCTCCTTCCACGTCAATCCGCCATCTGCAGACATGAATGCTGCCGTTTGATCATCGGTGACCGGTCTAAGATATTCTCCAACATTCCCCATCCCGATCAAAAGACCTACAGCAGATCCCGATGAAAAAGTGTCTCTGTAATCTGGTCTTTCTGTGAATCCGTGCAAATGGAGAGAGCATTTTGATAAAGGTTGTCCCTTGCATGCGTACTCTTTTCCGTCGCTGTCTACTGCAGGAGGTGCAATGTAGTTCCACTGGCTTCCGTCATTAAACGAAATCTGCGTTTTCTTGTTTTTGCCTTCCTTTGAATCTGTAGCGGTGTTTGCAATCAAAACACCCTCGAGAAGATCCAATCTGTCGTAATCAACGTAACCCACTTCATTTCTGTTGACATCAGATAATGATAGAACGTAGTAGGTTCCGTTTGAGTTAGATTTGAGAATAGCGCCCTTTTCGTGTCCCAGGGTAGAGTCTGTTGTTACGTGCATGAAAATCGAATGAGGACTAGATTCCAAGATTGTAAAGGCCGTTTGAGCTTCGATTTTGAAATCGCTTGGGAAGTCGACGTCAGCGAAGACAAATCCGTCTGCAGTAACTTTAGCCTTCAACATTGTATGAGCTTCATCAAGAGTGGCCACAACAACAAAATTTGATTTAATGGCGTACGCAACAATATCGTCAAGTACGTATTCGATTTCGGTCTCTTTGAAATAGTTTGTTGATGATGCCAATTTCTTTTTGCTGCCGTCGACAACTGTACAATAAATCAATTCAGTTGAAGTAATGTCAAGAACAGGAGAAACGTAATCACACGCCATTGCATTATCAATAAGCTTTTCGAAAGAGCGACCAAAGTCTTCTGTATGATAGGCAACACAGGTGGAAGATCCAACAGCACAATTACCCGAGAGCCAAATAAACCTTGACTCGTCAGTTGGATGGAAAGATATTGTGACATCACCAGTGGAGGCGGAAGTAGGCACTTTATACTTATAGAATGTATTTGCGCCATTATTAGATGCATAAAATACATCACTGTCAGTTATCATGATAACTCTGCCCAAAGAAGGCCCCACGTAAAAGCCTCTAATTTTTTCCTTGAAAGGAACCCTCACAAAACTTGTACCTCCATTGTTGGAAGCATATATAAGTCCCGTGTCGGTTTTAACAATCAAATTGTCTGAAAGGTCAGGGCCTGTTGCAACATACGAATACTGCGAGAGGAATCCATCAAATTCAGACTGACCGATAGTAATCAGCAGAGGCACATTTTGTCCCGTGAAATCCTTGCATTTGAACTCTGTTTCCGTAACAAAAGATGAATCTGACTTCTGTTCGCATTTGTTTTCAGCCACAATCTGCATATCTGGAAGTTTCAAGGAGTCCTTAGATTCAGACTTGCATTTTTCTGCGATTTTCTTTGGATCTGGAACACATACGCCTTTTTCAGAGAGCTTAAAGTATGGTGAGCACTCATAGTCTTGTTGTGTGCATTGGCATTGCTCTACGTCGACTTTGACATCCTCAAAAGTACGATCAATGAAGCATTTAGCGTCTGCTTTTCTTCTCATGAAACTCTCCTTGAAGCCGTAGATACAGTTCGGTTGCCCATCTTTGGGTGACACTCTAGCGTACACTTTTTCCATATCGCTGTCCTTGCATTTGTTTCCATCAAAAGCTTTGCTGAAATCAAACGCATACAAAACCTCTGACATTTGCTGATGCTCGACGATACCACTGAGAATAAATTTAGTATTAGTACCATCGGTAGTGGTAATCAATTCTTGAGGGAAGCAAGGTTCTTTCAACTTATATGTACCCCAAGATCTTCCCTGGTTCAAAGAATATCTTACCTCGGTGGCAGGCCCGTGGTTTCTGCCTGAAAAAGGAACGTACATGATGACATTACCTTGATCGCCGAAAGCATGGATACCAGGACCCAGGAATACATTAGTCCATGTGAGACCTCCGTCACGAGAAATGTAGGTTTTGGCCTTGAAGAAGTTGTCAGTGTTCCCGGTGATTCCAAATCCCATAAGAATGTTTGGTGTTGGCCCCGTGACGTATTTATTTTTGTCTTCAATGGCATCGAATCTCAACAAGTTAAGAGAGCATCCATCTTTCAACTTGCACGAATCATCATTCAAAATTTCCAACTTGTTCCATGTCAATCCATTATCAATCGAGATGTGGCTCGATGTCTTTGCAAGAGGGGAGCCGAAGTAGTCATCGTTGGGTTCGACAATAGGATCTTCTTCGAAGGTTTTGGCCAACCAAACACCATGCACATATTCAACACGAGCCGAGTATCCTAGGTCTACGTTATCGAGAAGCTTTTTGAAATGTAATCCCGAGGAATCGGAGGAATAAAGGGTTCCTTGTGGTCTAGTGTCCTTTGATGTGGATGCGGCGACTGTCAAGAATAGAGACTGTGGGTCTGAGGGAAGGAAGCGAATGGCACCATACGCCATTTGGAACGCAAGGTCTGCATTATCGAAAGTTTTGCCGTCTTTGGAAACGGAAATGGAAATCAGCGAAAGCTCGTTGAATCGATCCTTCTGGGTGACCACTACCAAAAAGGACAGCTCTAAACGCACATCAATAATGCGGCCAGAGTCAAAACCAGGGTGTTTGATGCTTTCTGACGTTTTGAATAAGTCCTTGGAGGAGACCAATTCCGACTTCACCACATGTCCGAAGGAATTGCGCGTATCCTTGACACAGAGAATAGTAGGCTCATCAAGTAAAGTGTTCACCACACATACCTTAGCGTCAATTGGCAAAAGTTGAGGATCAGATTTTAGAGAGTTGCTCGAGTAGAAATACGAAACGTCACAGTCGTCGGCCTCTGGGTACTGCTTGCAGTATTCTAGTTTTATGAGAACCAGGTCATCCTTGAAGCTGAATACGTGGTACGTGCCCAATTCTCTGTCCTTGAGAGACTTTTTTGGCTGCACTTTGAACCTCCGCCAGGTCTTGCCCTTATCATCGGTGACGAAATGCGTATCGCCAATCCTTGAGAATACAAATGCCCTGTTAACGTTGATAGCGTCAAACTTCAAGACGATGTTGGAACTTATGCCTTTGCCAATGGTTTCGATTTCCGTCCATGTCACACCGTCGTCGTACGACATTTCTACCATCTTTTCCCCCACATGAATCACATTCAGCGAATCTTCAAAGTACAGAATATCCCACCCAATGCCTTTAACTATGCGATGAGTAACTTCAGGCGAGAAATCTGCTGCACAAAGCTGCACTAGCAAGCAAAGAAATGCTGCTACACAACTGGCACGCAAATTCATTTTTAAACGGACGGCGAAAGATTGGGTCTAGTTATAAGGAGTAGAATGTGGAGATACGTCAAGAGGTCAAATGCAGGCGGCGGCACTGTGGCATGCAGGCATCTTGAGTGGTACCCCGATATATCAATTCCAGCTAAACGTCATTTCTCGAAAGGCCAACCCATCTGTCCCTATAAAATATTCATTCAAATCCTGCTCTGTTTGGATGCTCTTAGAGAGACTTCAGATTGGTATCTGATTTACCAGCAAGAAGGAAAGATGTCATAAAGCGGACTCTACTGCGGACTCTACTGCGGACTCTACTGCACACGCCACTTCACACTTCGGCTGCAGTTCAGACTACGGATTGATGCTGATATTCTATGATTTTTCTTTGGGAATCGTGATTTTCGTGGTTTGTCGATCTTGATTCTTGTGAAGGTACTGAAATGAGTTTCGTGTATTTCTGTCATTTTCACCATACTTAAAGTACTCGTAAGTTCAATCTTCTCTTAATATGTATGCCGCAGCTAGAGCTTTCTAACCCTTAAGACTCTAGTTGTTTAAGTCACCACATGAGAAATCAGCTCTACAACTTAGTTTGGCCCCGATCACCAAAGCGGCTACCCGCGATTTTAAATATCCGTGGTCTTAAGATGCTTCGTATGGATGGCATATTGATCTGAATGGGACACATTCTCACCTAAGTTCCACGATTGTTGGTTGGAGGTTTGGTGTAGCGTCTGATACTCGGATCTTTAGTGATTTGCAGAAGTGTTCAATATTTTCTGCTATATAAATCTTTTTGTGTTCCCTAATGATCTATAATGCTCCATACGACAATGCTTCATGAATTCCATGGTTGCCTTCCGATTCTTCGGTCAAATCCTTTGCACTAAACTCCAATACAGATTTTGAAATAGTGTAAATCTTGTTTTGAAGGGCTGGTAATGTTTCTAGCTGTGCTGTGCTTTGCACATCACCCAGCGAAGTCCTTACACAAGTTCAATCGAAGGCAAGGCTCCCAAAAAGGCCAGATGGTTCTTCACGCAGATGCGGGCATTGACCCCGTCATATTTCTGGCCAAAGTAGTTGTTCAAAGCAAAGCTGTAGTTGGCGAAACATTTCAAAAACATTTCTTCATCCTCTTGCTGAATACGGACTATGCAATCCAACGCTGGGCTCGACAGTTGTCTCATGAGGATATCAAAGTGACGAGCTTCGCCAACAATGCCATAAAGTGCAAACAAGCAATGCTGTATGAGAGATCTCCATGTGAGCAAGTCCACATCAAGTGCCTCGTATAGGCCATCGGCGGCTTGTTGAAGTCTAGGATCCGGAGTGCTTCAGTCGTTAGTAGCAGAAAGGGAAGTAGATAGACTTCAGTGCCTTGGAAAGACGTACATGGAAAGCAAAAAATAATGCCATTGACCGTATTGGGAAGATGGGGTCGCGCTCATGTTTGGTCCTAACTGTGTTTCTTGTATCTGTACAGGGTCTGCGATGGAGTAACAGACATGCGATAAATTCTCGATCGAAATTATTCAAGTGCGGAGAAAACTTTGGTGTTCGTCGTAAAGTCAAGAACAACCGAAGAATACACAAACCGAGAGAATAGTTTGGCCCGCCTCGTAGCTGTGTTCTGATCCTTCTAGGATGCCTTGGAAATTTACGGATTTGAGATACACCAATTCCAGTATCTTTTCTTCAGTTGAAGATACATTGGCTCCACCAAGTTAGTACGTAAAGTAAAAGACTTATCAACACTGAATCGAAATAGCCAATGAAAGACCATTCGCATAAGCTCTCAGATAGTAAAGAAATGACAATAGAGTTGTAAAAATTGCAGCGATAATGTAGAAAAGTCTCTTATTCGTACCAGTGTCTACCTTCTACACCTATTCAGTGGAGCCCTCGTTCGAGTCGTATAATCATTTGCTAAATCTTCGTATGATTACTTCATACCTAATCTGTTGGTAAGTTTCCGTAAAACTCTACACTTCTGGGAGTTGGATATGCACACTCATACTGCTAGAGCTTGAATACTCTGAACCGGCCGAATATATTTCCTCTTTTTTATTCGCAACTGGGTCCATTGCCATATTCTGTGCCTGTTTTGTTTTGCACCTTTGACCAGGCTTGAAGTTGGATTTACCGATAAAAGGTTCAAAAAATGGAGCCCACTTGAACTCTTGCTCCGGTCTCGCTTCTATCTCCGTTTCTGGTTTATCTACTTCCGTGTACGAAGCTTTTTTTACCGATCCTTGTCCGAAACCATAATCATTAATTTTCGTGTCTACTTTAGCTCTCCCTCTTACCACATTTGTGCCTTTCCAAACAGATCCAACTGGACTATAATTCTCCTTGGTGTCTTCTCGTTTGTCATTTCTCTTAGAGGCTCTGACCTTGAATCTCGTCACCTGAACTCGTATTGGTTTTTCCTTTTGCGTATAGTTGTATTGTACTGGAATCTCGATAGGAATAGCGTTACTTGGTATCACCATCCCTGGCTCATACTTAATAATGTAGGGCCCAGATTTGTGAGACGATAGGGCTTTCGACTCAAATTCAACGATGGGTGTAGCATGAAAAGAAAAAGACGAATTTACTTTACTAAGAGGTATCAAGAATTCAGAAAGCTGGCACTCGTGCCGTAGGGCTAACAACTGGGTTCTCGAATAGACTATCTTCATAAAAATAATTGTGGTACAAAACAAAAAATAACGACAACTGCAGGACTCGAACCTGCGCGGGCAAAGCCCAAAAGATTTCAAGTCTTTCTCCTTAACCGCTCGGACAAGTTGCCTTAATTGAAGTATGTTCGCGAAACTTTACTCATGTTGTGTCTTTAGAAGCTTGTGTCCTTTTGACTTTAATTTGATTTAAATGACGTTGACATGTCAGTTTTTTGGGGATCTATTGCGGATAATGACATGAACGTTTATGCAAGCTCTCTACTGGTCGCGGAAAGAGAAACTTCAGAATGCAAAGAAGGATTGCGATGACATCGTGGTCACAAAAATAATCTCTGAATTCGAGAGTGAGTCAATAACCGAATTATGATATAATATCGAGGGCTCAATTGTTTTCTGTTGTGTGTTTTATCTTTTTATTGAGCTCTCATCCTCTGATAATGAGTCTTTATCCTATCTTCGCGCATTGGATTTTGAAAGACCTTGTGACAATCTTTACTCATAATGGGAACATGGCAGGAAGTGAAGGATGACCAAGGAAGAACCTACTACTATAATCCCGTGACCCAAGAAACTAGCTGGGAGAATCCAGATGTATCTTCTCTTGGTCTGAGCTGGAAATCTTACCGGACAGAGGACGGCAGAGAATACTATTACAACGAAGCTAGCGGAGAAACGACATGGGACAAGCCAGCGGAATTAGAGGAAGCTTCCAAAGAAGGTACAAAGGAGACAGATGAAACAGTACAGGAAACTGAAGATCTCGTTGAAGCCGCAGCAGAGAAACTAACCGAAAGAGACGCCAAGCTAGCTAATGAAGCGGTCAAAGTAAGTGTGTTGCTTAATCCCCCCGTTTTTGAATCTTCCAAAGAAGCACACGAAGCTTTTTTTCAAATGCTTGCCCAAGAAAACGTGGACTCGACGTGGTCTTTCGAAAAGGTGATTGAGCGTTTTGTTCAGAATCCAGTGTATTGGCTGATCCCCGATGCTCTGGAAAGAAAAAGCTTATACGATGAATATCTTTTACGAAAGCTACAGCAGGAATCACAGGACAAGACGAAGTTGATAGAGACTTTCAAACGGAACTTCGTGCAAGTTTTGGAAGAATACAGAAACAACAATAAGTTGACAGCCACAACACGATGGAGCACATTGAAACTGATGCTTATAGAAGAAGAAAATCCTATATTCAAGCACTCTGTCCTTCCTGATGCTGAGATCGCAAAGATTTTCCGTGACTTTGTCGAGAACTTCACACTGGAAGAGAAAAGAAAGCTTCAAGAGCAGAAGGACCAGGCCCTTACGGAACTCGATGCCTATCTCTCACAGTTGATCTCAGCACAAAAGTCCCATGACTTAACTTGGGAAACTTTGTATAAGAGATTACAAAACGATGCTCGGTTCAAAGCTAATAAGCACTTTCAGGTACTTACCAAGACAGACATGCTTGATTTGTACCGAAATAAGATATACCCCAAGATCGTTGAAGAGATAAAGAAAGAAGTGGAAGTAGCACGAAAAAGAAATTATAGATCTGACAGGAAGGCAAGACAAGCATTCAAAGCGTTGATGATGGCTAAAGTTACAATCAATGCCAATACATTGTTCCAAGATGTACTCCCGCAATTGGAGGACGAGGACGAGTTTATTGAAATATGTGGAAGAAATGGATCGACGCCTTTGGAACTTTTCTGGGACATTGTGGACGAAAAACGGCAAATTCTAAAAGTCAAGAAAGATCTTGTGGAGCACAGCATAGCTGACTTCAAAGCACAAAATCCAGGTATGTTTGAATGGGAGACACTTATAAACGACAAGGACAAATTCATTGATGCCTTGAAGAGCATAAAGGACGATCGCTTGTCTTCCTTTGATTTCACTCAGACGGATGAAGATAGCGAGTTATACATTATCTACGACTCATTGAAAAACGAACACATTTTGCAACAGCAGAAGAATAAAATTGCATATGAAGAGAACCTAGCCCGGGGCATAAAGTCCTTAGCGGAATGGATGATGCAGGACCTTTCAGCTTTTGATATCATAAAGATAAGGAAAGAAGGTGATATAGTGCCGGAGGATGATAAAGAATCAGACACAGTCATTGAAGTTAACAGTCGGGGTATCGCAAAGCTTGTGAAAAATGAACCACAAAGTCTAAAATGGAAGGAAAGTCTTGGGGACAAGGAGAAGTTCACAGAAATACTTCACTTGATTGAGGAACACTATAAGGAAGCACCAGAGCAGGCAGAGAAGGCCCTTTCCGAATCAATCGGTAAGTGCATTGATCAGATTGCTATTTTGAGCACGCAAAGCCGCAAGAGAAAGTTGGAACCATATTCCAGAGACACTGTGAGCGAAGCGAAGAGAGTGAAAAGTGATAAGGAGAAGAAGCCTATACTAATGAATTATTAGCGTACATAAGGATTAATGTATCTGGAGTGATGATATCTGTTGCACCATATTCATCTCTAATACGATCTCTTTGTATCTGATGTAGCCGGTTGAAGTAGGTTGGCACCAATGTCATGTAAGCGTGGTGACATTCCCAAATGTCCAGATGGACCAAATGAATCGACTAGTAACAGTTGCGATTAAATGCATATGTAGTTGGTATCGTAGGTAGCATTGTCAAAGTAGACAATAAATTGCTGGAATTAAGTGAAAAACAAGTAAAAGTGAGAAATGACTAAACGAACGAGTAGTCACAATAATCGAAAACCATATTAGAGTTGAATATAACCAAATAGCCGGCAACATTGGCAAGCCATCTAAAGAATGCAGAGCATTTTTAATTCATTTCATGAGGTAACTCTTTATAGTCATCTACTCAGTTTTCAGCTTGATCCGCACTTGGTTACTGACAAATTAAAACCAAACAAACAGACGTATTTGATATTAAGCAAGCTTGGTACATAGTTAAAGGAAATTCAAATCAAGGCTAATGAAATCAGCCATTATTGTTGTCTAGTTTCTCTCGGGTTTCTCTGTCATAACTCTTCTTCAGCAGCTTAAAAAAGACAAAAGTTAGAATTGCACACAATTGCACACATGAAATTTATACCCAGAATATCCGGCTACTATCCCGCATTTGTTATCTCATCTTGGAGCTTTGAATAGTCCGAAAAACTATATCTGGCCTTTCTGATCTGGCTGAGCCCACTTCACATAACCTGCATACAAACACCACTCAGTTCTCATGGAAACGCTCCAACTCTTAGACACCCCTATATAAAGTTGGAATATGGTATGTATCAGATACTTTGAAGGCCATTTAGCAATATGAGCATGGATATGCTTCTTGGGCTGTGTCAACGTATTTCAAACTAACAAAATTCAGTCGCAATCGTTGAAACCATATTTGACTGCGGTGAGAACTTCGTTAACTGCGGCCATTTGTTTGGAAGATTTCTCTTCCCAATTGGTGGAAAGACACAACCGGCCAGAGATTGAAGTGGATAACTCGCACAACCCAGAGCTTCTCTTGAACCCCGTGGTTATCTCCAGAAACGAAAATGAGCAGATTTTGATCGAGCCCTCCATCAATTCGGTCAGAATGTCCATCAAAATCAAACAAGCGGATGAAATCGAACAGATATTGGTGCGCCAATTTACCCGTTTCTTGACTCAGAGAGCGGAAAACTTCTTTATCTTGCGCCGAGTACCTGTGAAGGGCTACGACATTTCTTTCTTGATCACAAACTTCCACACGGAGCAAATGTTGAAGGACAAGTTGGTTGATTTCATCATTGAGTTCATGGAGGAAGTGGATAAGGAAATCAGTGAGATGAAGTTGTTTTTGAACGCTAGAGCTAGAGTTATTGCTGAAGCATACTTGACTCCTTTTGATTGAACAACTACACGGGCTGTTTTGACAATGGCCACGTAAAATTATATATTAACACATCTGATAAATGAAAAGAAAGATTTGCACGTAAACTCTAGAGCATGCTATGCATCACTGTTGCCGTTTTGCACCGACGGACGCTGTTGCTGTGCGAGAGGCGACCGTATCATCAATGGGCTACTTGAGTTTGAAGAGTGATTGTCTTTGCCGGACATGATATCCGATCCACGGCTAGCAGAACTCGCCCTTCGGTCGGTACCTTCACCCAGTGCCTCATTGGCATGAACCAATTTCTGTTGTCGGATGATTTCTTTGGGTGACAAGCCTTGTGAAGATTGTGGTGAATTAACTCCGACTTGGTTCATGCGCGAAGGTGGTGGTTGCTGAAATCCGGAAGGATTGAATGTCTGAGGAGAGGAGTAAGGTGAATGATTTTGTGTGCTCATCCGATACTGCTGCGCAGAGCTGGGCCGAGTCATGTCCGGGTTTTTGTTGTTGGTGCCATATCTAGGACTAACTCCCCCTGCATTCATGAATTGAGTGTTTGCCGGGCCATATGAGTTAAATCGGTTTTGAAAGGGACGAGAGGCCTGGTTTTGTGGATACGTTCCGGTGTCCGCCAGCGATACAGACATAGGCAGTGATTGCAGCATCTGCTGCTGCTGATAAAGCTTGCTGTAGTCGATTGTAGGTACATTGGGGACAACCATTGGCTGTTCTGCGTTTTCAATAAGAAGACCTGGAACATGGTTCAAAACAAGGTCTAGTTTCTGTAATGCATCTCCAACTTGCACAAAGCCTTTAGAAGATATTTTGAGGATCCATCTGTAATTGAATATCTGGTCTTTGTAGTACTCTGACTCCTGTTTTGTAGTTGAAGAGATGAACAATAGCGCTGCGAAAGTTCCGATCAATGTGAAGTTCTCCGCTGACGAAGAATGCCAGAAGGAGTGGATATGCTCGGGCTTGAGGTCACGCACAAACTCAATAGACGCCAGAAGTCTTGTTTTAGCAGCAGCACGGCAAACCTCAATTAATTCCTTGGGCGCTTCCTTACCACTGAGTGAAAGCTGATGCAAAACAGTTATGATCTTTCTATGGAGAGTTAACTCTGTAGCGAAGTAAGCAAGCTGAAGATAGCCATTGGAGCATAGTTTGCGCGGCTGAACAGAGTTCATCTGGAGCTCGACAGGAAGAGAGTGGTACCAAGTTTTCAAACGCAATTGAATAGGCTTGGCGATGCGTAGAACATCATTGATGTCAGTAACTTCTCTCATTGCCCTCATGGAGTACAAAGATGTGAGAATATCGGAAAGGATTTGCGATAAAAGAATTAAATTAATGAAGTTCTTCTTTCCGTTGGTGATATCGGAAGACCCTTCTTTCAAATCCCCATCACCATGTTTTTCGGGGAAATCCTCCTCTATCAATTGCAGAACTTCCCAGTTGTTCGCATCGATGTGCGATGGGCGGGCATTCTTCAAAGCCAACCACTTATGCTCCATGTAAACTGCCCATGAGAGTCTTTTACGTAAGCCTCGCTCCCATTTTGGCAACTTCCAATGGTCGCAATCTAGACCCAATCCTAACTCTTCAGATAAGGCGACAATCTGAGAACAAAGAACCCAGTCGTTGTAGCCACAATCAGTGAACGAAGAACTGAGAGACGCAGATGCGCTGCTTTCAGTGTTTGCGGGATCGTGCTGTCCAAATTCCCGAAGAATGTGTTTGCACTGTAAAAGCAACAAACCTGCCTGAACAGCACTGAGTTTTGGACGCTTCAAGATTTCCAGCACATAGTTGTTCAATGCGATTTTCAAGATGAGTCTGACGTTAGGTTTAGGAAATCTGTTGAGCTGTGGGTCATAGTCCCACCACTGAATCGCAAGGACATAGACTGCAGCCAAAAGAGGAGCACTGAACTCTCGATGTGTCCGGGAGTATTTTTCGAGAAAAACTTTTTTATGCAATATAGGGTATGAGGGGTGAATGATGCGAAAATATAGGTCGATCAAGATTTGGCCGTGAGGAGCAACAAATTTTTCAATTGCATCCACATCATTGGACATTGTCAGGTATGATTGTTTAGATTGGTCGTCTTTGAGAACAAATTGCGTTCGTTCTCCGACTTTTCTCAAGGAAATAGAATCGCTCAAGTTGATTTGCTCAATCTTGTTGCACGTCAGTTTTCCGTTTGACCTAAATGATCCGTTGGGTTGCAGTCGGTTCTGGGCATCAATTATGGCATCCAAAAGGTTCCAATCAAAGAGATAAGACGTTGGACCCACATAGAAGGATGACCGTGGATATTGGAGTGAAAGGGTTTTCTTGAGCAAAGAATTATTCATGACAGAATAGTCTTGGACAGGGGGAACATCCCGGATAGGAACATTCGGCGGAACAATGTCCATCTGTGGCCTATATCCATTTTCCAGCAATGGAGACGCTTGTCTTCGGAGTCGTTTTGTCGCTGGTTCGTCTTCAGGTTTCGAAGGTAAGTATGTACATGAGAGCGACTTGGCTTCACATTGAACACAATTCTGCGCTCCGGGTACAATAACACATCTTGTCTTGCGTCTTCGGCAGTGATCACATGGCCTGCGCAGTTTCGAACGAGGGTCCGTATATTGTATCTGAGCCAGAGGCTGGACCCCTGGAGGCGCCGAATGAGACTGGGCTGGTTGGGTTGCGTTTTGTTGGGGCTGAAGATTCTGAGTCTGAGCCTGAGCTTGCTGAGGTTGTTGAAGCTGGTGGCTTGGGAGATGTTGAGCTTGCTGTGCATGCGTGTGTTGCGATTGAGTTGGTTGAGGATGAGATGGCTGAGATTGACTATGCTGAGATTGAGACTGCAGTTGTTGAGTTTGTTTCTGCTGATCCAGACTGTTACTCTGAGGGTACTCGTTCGGATGTGCGGAGTTGGCCTCAGGCTCTTTCGGCAGATTGAGGGACGGTAGCGGTTGCGTTTTTTCTCGCGAGCCGGTCGCATTCGCATAGCCTTTGTGAGCCATCTGGTTGGAACCATGCTCAAAGTCAAACGAGTCCAAGAAGTCGTTATTTTGGTCGAGCAAAAGATTAGACGCCCAATCAAGATAATTCAGCAGCTGGTATTCATTTTTCTTGTGCGAGTTTTCTTCTCCTGACGCATTTGAAGGCGGCTGGTGGTTATGCTCTGCCTGGATATTGTTTGTGTGCTGCATTTGCTCATGTTCCAGCGGATTAGCAATTTCCACCAGCAGACCCAGCTTGTTCGCATGGGGATTACGCTGATACCCTTGATTTTGAAGGTCCCCGCTCAGCGCCAGCATTAGTTTCGGGTGGAGTCAGCCACTGTCAAATGAAAAAAGAAAAAAAGACCTGGGTACAAGATGATTGTAAACAAAAAGGCTGGACCTCACCAGCAGGGCGGCAATGTGCTGTAGGGCTCGAAAAAGCGGAAAAGCAAAAGCTAGGGAAAAAAAATCAAAGTCCGGCGGGACGTTGTTGGTTGAAGGATGTACGAATCTCCAATATGCGATCATCCCTATCTTACTAGATGTTTAGTCGTGTGCGGGTCAATCTTACAGTAAGTTCAAGAAAAGTCCGTTTTTGTCTCCGCATTTACGATTTCGACCATTGGGGGTTTTCCAGAGCCACTTAGGTTTTCTCGTCCATACTACGATCGATTTGTTCACAAAGCTAATGTTTCCTTTCCATCGAATGCTTCGCGACCTAAGTCTGCGATTTTCTCCATTTGTAGTCTCATGTAATGAAAGCGCGCCCTATCCTAGTCTGAGACAGTAAATAAACTTTTAACGTCAACCTCCATGCTTAAACGTGTTTGCACTAAAATTTTGACTAAGCTTTATCCAACAAACATAGAGAATGTAAAATAAACCATATATGGTCTGAAAATGGGTGAGGACCAATTAGAATTGAAAAGCCACAACGATCATAGACCCACTGGTTTCCTGTTCTGTTCATTGTATACGTTCCTTACAAGAGGTTTTCTCAATTGCATTCGATGCTACGACATGTGTCTTTAATCATATGTGTACCCATTGGAACAGAATATCGGTACTGTGAACACTAATAATTTGGACAGAAGAGAACATTTTGAGAATTCAAACTACCAACCTACTGCATCTATAGATTCAATTAAGTAGGGATCGAGAAGCGATCTGCCTTAATGGGCATATTCGACACAGACAGCTTGTACGTCTGATTTCCGTACTTACAATGTCTTGGTATTTTTTTTTCGTTCAGTCCACTGCCCGAATTAACATTTATGCGGTAGTCTCACCGTAAATCATTACAAATATTTGGATAAGCTTTTTATCATCAGGTGGTAAGAGATTCATTGAACTACATCAACCACGAATGCCCTGGCCAAACACATCTACTCGTGTCTCTTTCATAGTGAACATGCAGCGACCTAAGGTTATCGGCAAGAAATAGCTTTCAGTTCTTCAAATGAACCACTTATTTGAAAACTACATTCCTTTCATAGACCAATGAAGCCTCAAATCCATTTATACTTTCGTTCGGGTATTTTTTATCAGATCAATAGTACTCACAATGTACACCCTTGGTGTATCTGGCCTTCTCATCCTCAAATAACGCCAGTTGTGGAGTGAAGTCCTCAAAGCCCTCTTCCAAAAGCGTAGGCCGGATGATATTCTTTCCCGGCAAAGATTCCACAATAGTTCTGATTGTACATCCACATTTCAAACAGTACTCCTTGTGTTTAGGCTTGCCACTACCTGTCTTTGTGATCACATACTCACCAAGCTGGTTTTCCGGATCAATGATTTTCACATTGCTGAGATCGTAGCATGCGGTGATTTGGCCGAGATTTCCGGAGTTTTTTCTGCAATCATGACAGAAGCAGATAATAGTCTGATCTGGCGATCCAGTAAGCTCCAAGTGGATTGCTCCGCAAACACAGGACCCCTTATATGTTTTGGACATGAAGAAAAAGAGACACTTAGATAGAAGTTGATAGGAGTAATGATCGGTGATAAGCCATGTGGGGAATCTATCTCTATGCACTCTCTTATCCAAACATATCAGAAAAGAACCGGAAGTTCGACGAAAGTAGGAGTCGAAGGATGTCGTAAGAACAATAATAATAGGTTTGAGCTCTCCATTCAAATAATTAAATTTGGTGTATATGCTTTCCACTTTCAATGTATTGCTGATAAGTTTCAACCATGATCTTCTAGCATTCTAGGTGGATTAGATGAGAAATGTTTGATTCCTTCTTCAAAATGTAAAGAGGCCGCAGAACACCCTTGGAATATACTAACTGCCTCATTACAGCCTCAGAAAGTGTCCCTTATTTCAAGCGTTAGATCGGATTGAGGAGAAATGAAAGAACAAACAAAAGAACTAAACGAAAACAGAAAGAAAATAGAAAGGCAAGTAAAACATGCGTCGTTTGACGAAAGACGGCTTTAGTACGTATTTATACTTCTATTGCTTCATCACAACTGTGGTGGTTTTACGCCTCTGCAGGATCATGGGTAATAATCAGAAGAGGAAGATCGATCAACAGAATAGTCATGAAGTTCATAGACTTAAGTAAATTCAAGTGTGTGGTGGCTGTGAGCTGCCATTGTTGAAGAAAGTTATAAAATCGTAACAAGATCAGTTTGCTCTAGGACAAGGTAGACAAAGTCGATCCCCTCAGAAAGATATAGTTCTCTGAAAAATCACATTTACTTCAGTTAGGCTCTTTAAAAATTTTGCAAACTTTCAACATGGACTGATTTGTCTTTTCCACAGAAGGCACACTTAGCAATACCCAAATATAATTTTATCCTCAAACAAAAAATCTTTCTAGATGGCATGCCTCATGTCTATACTATCTTCGAAAGTGGCTCTTAAATCATAACTTGTGGACTGCGAAAATTCTGGAAACCCTAAGTGTTGTCAATAAAGCAATATAATATTGTGCCATCCCCATGAGCTCTGATGGAATTCTTTCGATAGTCCATTACCAGAGGAGCAAAGAAGATCTACGAAATAATGACATCTCTCAAAAAATTCATAATCGAAGCACCACTGTCCTTCAAGAGCAGAATATATTTGGTGAGTTTTCGTCTGTCTTTCAACTCTTCAAGAAAATGCACCTGCTTGTTGCTCAAATATGTATCTTGGTTGAAAAATATACATGGGCATAATTTACGAGATAGTGCGACCTAAAAGTACGCAGTTTTGTGCAAAAAAAAAAACCTACTTCTCTACCTCTTTCTTTCAGTCATCTTTTCCCCACTTGGCTCTGCCATACTCAATCGTATTGCTATTTGTATTTGCTATCTAATCCTTGCTCTCCAGCCCATTTTGCTTCTCCCATTTTTGCTCCCCAGACTTCTTTTTTAGTAACTGTCCGTTTTGCACCCATTTGTATCCTCTTCTAATATGACCGATATCTTTGCTACCCCGATCTCAACCTCTGCGCCTCTGTCTATTTTCCCTTGGAAAGCTGGCGAGGTTTCTGTACCAGCGAACACAAGTAATGCCAGCCCGTTGCAAACAAACAGCTTTTACAGTAATATGTTGGTTGGCGACCAAACTACTCCCGTTTGGACTTATCCTTACTGTTTGTGGAACTCTACTTCAAATTACTACGGTTTGTCTGTCTTTTTAGGCCTTGAGTCAGACCGTGTCTTCGCCTCTGGTACGCCACCTCAGTACTTCTACTCCCCAATCGGAATCCAGGAGGTTGTTCTTTCGTCCTCTGATTTTGTTTCACCACCTGCCTTCTCTTTGCAAAAAACGTCTAAGTTTGCAGCCACCGTCCGCTTTAGCTCCAAGAGCGTTGATAACTCATACTTTGAGTGCCCCTTGGTACAAGGAATGGGGTTTGTGACTGGTATCTACCACAACCTGATCCCCATGTTGAATTCTCTGGTAGGATTTGCCTCTGTCGTTGGCCAACAAAGTCCCAGAGGCGGAATTAACAAGTACAAAATCACTTTGCACAACAACAGAGTTTGGTTTCTATACATTGCTTTACCTCGTGGAAAGTCTGTATCTCTCGCTTTGAAGGACTCGAACACAATCTGGTTCTCCAACTCTGTTGATGGCGCAGTGTTGCAATTGTGTTCCACCACAGATTACACTGGGGCCTTTTTTGATAATGCTGCTGGATGTTATAGCACAGACGCTAGCATCCTGGCCACCGTGAACTCAAACATTTGCTCTTATGCTTTGACACACAATGTGGCTGGTAATTCCAACACGGGTGAAAGTTTAATTTTCGCTTTGCCTCATCATATCCCAAGCTTGGACTCCAACACAGCTTCCAAGGCCACAGGAGTGACATTTCCTTCCACAAAAGGAACAGTAAAAGCATATTCAACCAAGGTATTGACAATGAAGGAAACATTACCTACCTCTCTAGGTTTTGAACCTTACACTAGTATTGGGAAGTCACCCAATTACACCAATAATGCATTGGCTGCAATTCTGGCTGCTGCCAAAAAGGAAGCTGTTGGAGATGTGGTTAATGACTCAAATGTCGATTCAATGTACACAAGCGGAAAGATCTTGGCAAAATATGCCTACGTGTTGTATGTCTGTAATGACATTTTGAAAGATACAAGCCTTGTGAACACCTTGCTACCAAAGTTGAAAACTGCAATCGAGCGATTCACTTCTAACTCACAAAAATATCCTCTTTACTATGATACTAGTTTCAAGGGAATTGTATCAAGCGCAAAAGAGGATGCGGATTACGGAAACAGTCATTACAATGACCACCACTTCCATTGGGGATACCACATTCAGGCAATTGCCATCACTTCTTACGTGGACAAAAAAAATAACGGAACGTGGATTAACTCCGTCAAAGACTGGGTCACAACATTGATTCGGGATGTAGCAAATCCTTCCAGTGGTGACGACTATTTCCCTGTTTCACGGTCTTTCGACTTTTACAATGGCCACAGCTGGGCTAAAGGTCTTTACCCCTCTTCTGATGGAAAAGACGAGGAAAGTAGCTCAGAAGATTACAATTTCGCATACTCAATGAAGCTCTGGGCAAAAGTGTCCGACGACTACAGTATGGAGCAGCGAGCCAATTTAATCTTGGCAATCATGAAAAGGAGTATAAATCTGTATTTCTTGTACACCGACGATAATACGGTTGAGCCCAAAAGCTTCATTCCAAATAAAGTGAGTGGCATTTTGTTTGACAACAAGATAGACCACACCACTTACTTCGGTCAGCAGACCCAGTATATCCACGGTATCCACATGTTGCCCATTACTCCATGTTCTTCGTATATCAGAAGTCCCACGTTTGTCGAACAAGAATGGAACCAAAAGCTTAACGGTGTTATAAATTCGGTAGCCGATGGCTGGAAAGGCATTCTTATGCTTAATGTCGCGTTGTTTGATCCAGACACTGCCTACAAGTTCTTTTCGTCGTCTTCCTTTTCCAATAATTTCTTGGACAACGGGATGTCCCTTACCTGGGCCTTGGCTTATTGTGCGGGAGTAGGTGCTTCCAGTTGAAGGACAGGAAAACCAATTCTCTGATCCAAACGCTCTAAGATGGGATTTCATTGCGAATTGGAGTGAACATTGATATTTATAGTGCGTGTTTCGTTCATAGTTGAATGGGTGCAAATGTTAGCGCGCAGTAGAAGATTTATACACCACTGATGAATGAAGAGAAGTTTGGACATCAGCGACATTCAAGATGACGAAGACATCTACGACCGCCTTGTGTTGAATCAGAAAAGAAGATCCCGAAAGGGGAAAGCAAAGCGTCTGATGAAGGCTCCACTTCTTCTCTCGGAGCAAGTTCGACTAATGGAAGAAAAGATCAACAACATCTCTCCTCATCATGAAGACAGCAAAGAAACCGAGAAGAAATATGAATTAAATATTGTCAGCGATGAAGATGGCCCTGTTATTGTTGACTCAGAGCATCTTCTCTCCCCGGATATACGAGAATATCAATCTATTCATGATCGGTACGAAGAACTCGAGCTCCATAAACTTTTCGACGACACGAGGACTAATTTCATGTTTCGATTGTTTTTCATTGCGACGATGCATGGCCAAGGAGATAACTTTGTGAATAGTAGCACAGGAGACCTCTTTCGACTGAAACTACGGGACATTTTAGCCCAACAGCGAGCCAAATTGAGAATGCGGAGAAAATTTGTGACTGAAAACTACTTACCAGGAAAAGCTGCTCTCTCGCTTCCCTCAAACGAAATTACACGGACCACAACTGCAATTAAAGTCCCACCGCGTATTCTTGAGCTTTTGGACTAGAATGTGAGGAAGATAGGAATCATTTCATGCATTATTGCTGGCAACTATAAGCTATGAACACTATGATGATCTCTGGAGCTTTTTGACGTCATATGGACACTATAACTTTATAGTCTGAATGAAAAACATTATACTTTGCAAAAGAGACGCTCGCATACGTTGCCCCAAAACCCTCTATCGTAGATATTCACCAAATCTGTTTGAACCAGCTCAATCCGAGTTATATCTGGTGCATTCTTTTCCGTGAACTGTATTTTCTCGTCGTCCAAACTGAGATATACTCTTGTGGTACCCAACTGTGCCTCCTCGACGTAAAAGCCATCTCGCACATAATAAAGCACGCCGAGATCCACCAAGTGCTCAATTTCGGCCCATTTATCAGCCTCATTAGTAGTAACACCCAAATAGAGATAGTTTACGTGGACAAGAGTGAATATTGTGGTCACGGCCAGGAGAAGCACGCACAAAAGTAAAAGTGTCCCAGCCACTTTGTTTCCGTGAGATGTTTTCACTATGAGCTTCCACCAGCCATGTGGCCGTTCTTGTCTATGAAGAACTTTGAAGCAAAGTATCGCCCCATATACCATCATGGCAATGTTCAGCACAAGAAATGCCATAAACCACACATAGTTTCCACGACCCACGCAATTGTTCACCCAGACACAATGATGGTCGAAAACCAGCACACATTTGTTGCAGACAGAACAGTGTTTCGAGCGAGCAGGTCGTTTCCAGTTACAAGTTGGGCAAACGCGCCCGAAAAAGATTAGGCCGTTGTCTTTGTAGGCCAAACGCTCTCTCTCCAAATTTTCTGCTGTCACGTAGCCTGGATTCGCAAAAGTCACACCAATTGTGGAAAGTAACACGGCGAAAAGTGTGGCTGCTATTGATACTTCACGCATGCTCGACGGCTCAAGATTCGACTTCACGGTGACGAAAAATAACTGGACGCAATAAAACACCACAATTGCGTAAAATATGGGCACACTCCATCGTAGGGCAGCGCTTATGCGCTTATGTCTTGCGAAAAAGCGCAGAATCGAGCTCACCATGCACGAGAGACGGAGATGCAATCGATGCACTGGCGAATGGCGAACTGCAGGCGCATCACCAAAAAGGAGCACAAGGAGCGCCACAGCCAGGCCAAGCACAGCAAAAAGAACAAGGGCAGCCATATATATAAAGGGACACTAGATTTCTAAGACCGCGGCTCGGTGCTAGGTGGAAAGAACGTAATGCGTTGGAATGGAGATGTTGATGGTGTTGGTAGAGGTGCAGGCTCGCGCAGCGGAAAGATGTAGATGCATGCATGTCTTGAAGATGCATTTGACGCAACGTATGAAAGAAGAAGCAGCCTGTAAGCAAAAGAGATGGGCACACTACGAAAAAAAATAATGATCAGGACGATTTCATGGGATGTCGAACTATCAGGGAAATCAAATGACTGTAAGCAGCGCTGAGAAAACTGTTATTTCAATTGTGGAGTTTAGCATTTGGCTCAAATTGAGCCAAATGAACACCCATGGCTTGCAGCCTGGCTACTTGAGCAATAGATTGCTTCTATATTTGACATCTGGGAATAATTGCGCTGAGCAGAAATTTTTTCGGTAATATATAGTATGTCCTTTCAAAAACTGTACAGCGGAGAAGCATTCACATCGTGAAACTAATAATTCCCCATTGTATTGCTTTCAAGCAATATCATATACCATGTTTCAGATGCAGTAGAAGCTTGATTGAGTTCGAGTGCTGTTGATCAGATTTCATCAACAATAGTAACACGCATTACTCTATTAACATTGATCGAAGGAAAAACTGTAGTTTGGAGTATTTTTCTTTTTGATTCAGTTTCCAGTGTCATTTCTTCCACAAACATTAGCCTTACCTTGTTGTGCATTCCCCTCATTATTCGCATCCATTCACTAAGTCCATTCCCATTTCCTGTCACAGAACCGTCACCCCTGTTTTCACGCACTTTCTGCCCTACGAGACTAATGGCCGAAATATATACATACATCAAGGCTTTCCAGTATACACCAGTTGACGTCCTGCTACTCCATAGTTCCAAAATAGTGTGCATATATAGACCACCCATCAACACGCATAGTCAACTTGACGGTGCATGCGCGCATGCAGCCGCAACATGAACACTGTTACTGCCGCAGAACAGGGGCTTGCGCAGCTCCAGAACCTTCTTGCGTCTGTTCCTTTTTCTCGAGGATCAGAGCCGCAGTGTCATTTTCTTAATATCTACAAAATCTCCCATGCGGAGCTTGCAGCGCTCGATCTCACAGAGGCGCGTTGGGACCAGCTTTTCCCAATTTCAGCAAACAAGCTCTTGAAACTCGGCATTTCGCTCGGAAATCTCTTGCGGTCATACGAACTTGAGCTGGAAGCGTTTCAGCGGCGTACTCCACATCTACTGGCGTCAGACCCGTTCGATGAAGCTCTTCTGGAACGCACAAAAACCATGCCCGCGCATCATCTTCTGTTTGCACGTAACTTTGTGCTAATTCTCAAGAACTTCAATGTTGGCGTAGCACGGCGAGGCAAAAGCGATGATCTGCTGTCTGGAACAGCGTCACTGAGCACATCTGGTTCGCCAATAAAGTTGAAGTCCCGTCAACTTCTCATTGAGAAGTTGGAAATCAACATTCGGCTCGACTGCCTATTCACAATCAAAGTGGTTTTGCAGATGCTCGTTGCTTCGTTTGAAGTCGCTCTTCGACTTTTGCGTGCTGCAACAGAGCTTGGAGACACAGCCGTCCTTAGTACTATCCGTGTTTATTCCGAATCGCTGTCTGAAGTATCAAAAGTTTCTGGTACACCATCGGACTTCTTTACATTTTTGAACGAAGTGCTTGTTCGAGTCTCATCGGGTGTGGTGGAGCCTTTGACTGCGCTTCTTCTAGAGGAACTAGTTGAGCCTTTAGTAATTGCTAGCTGCCAGAATCTTGTTGCTGGAATGTAACAAATTAATCTCTGCCATGGTGATAGGTTTATGCATAAACGGCGAGCCCATTCTAGTATCGCCTTTCAAAATGTTCTATGAGCATGTATTCAAGTCCGATTAATTCATCTGCTGAATGGGTCTTTTGGTGGCAAGGCTTTGGTTCCATTGGCACCAAAACGTTTTTGAGCTCTGTCTCTCAACAAATGTGTGAGAAGTGCTACTTTTTTTCCCAGCCATAAAGAGACATGTAAGATACAGTTGATTGTAACTAGAATAATTATACCTTTAATGCTAACTATGTATCGTTTCTTCAAATCCACCTCTCCTTTGCTTCCGGGCATCAGAATCATCGTTTGGCTCATTTGCCCCTCCAGTATATACTTTTAACTTTGGGTTTCCGAACCTTAGCAGGCACCGGGGGACTCAGCACTGAAAGATCTCGCTTCTCCATGGGCACCAGTATATTCTCTTGATTCTAAAGCCACCCGCGATAGCTGTGTGGAAGCCAGTGGCAATTCGGCCGAGATCATTCTCATAACGCAATCCGAGCTTGAATTGGCCAGCAATCAAAACGCCGGAAACCACCAGTCAGCAAAACGATGCCATATAATGTGAGCCGTGCGGCGGCCCAAAACTTTCCCCAACAACGGGAACAAAACGAGATTAACCAAGCCGCGGATCTGCTCGATACTCTCTTCCCATTGTTGTTGGGCAGTAAGCCCGTATTCTGAGTCGGAGTAGTACCCCGAATCGGATTCGGAGTCGGATTCCCACTCAGCGGAAAGAGACATAATTACAAAAGATGAAGTACGAGAAGAAGATCGGCGCGCGAAAAGTACGTGGGCGTCTAAAGCCGAGATATGGGGCAGATGGACATTTTAGGCAATCGCTTGATCTATCTGTTAGTTCTATTCAGATTTCTCTTCTTATTTCCGGCTCTATGAATAAGTTTAGTGATTGGTCGTATTGAATTTTCTGACTGGGTTCATTGGTTGGGTTCAAGATATGAGATTCATGTCAGACTTTTATCTTCTTATCTTTCTTTTCACATTTCCACTTTGTTCTCTGCCTGTCTCGTAGACCTGAAAGAACCATGGTTCCAATCGACCTTTAGAGTTGAATAGCTTATGCTACTGTGACCAGGAAAGCATGTGAGAAGCGGACATTATCCCGCTGAAACATAATAGTCACATGCGTCTACAAGTGAACAAACCAGAAAGAAACATCTGAAGGGAACTCTTCGCTATACAGCAGAAGCGTAAGTGATGACGTTTACTCATTCTGGCTCTCTTATCATCATATTGACGTCTTGTAAGAATTACTATGCGTTTTCTGTATAGGCGCACATCGCAGGAGATTAAAACTTCAAAGCGATTCAAGGGCGTATACAATCAATACGCATTGACAGTTTCAACAGTCAAAGTGGGAGAAACAGCAAACGGACCATTTCGGACAGAAATGTTATTCGCAGTAGCGATGCGATGCAGATGAGTGCGAGCGAAAAATTATGCTCAAGAGACTAGTTCGGTTCATGTCTTCGATGGACCAATTTAGAATCGTGCAAGAGGGCCGGGCCACGGTCTTGGCACCCAAAGAGGATAAGGTTTTTTACAATCCGATCCAGCAATTCAACCGAGACTTATCTGTGATGGCCATCCAAGCATGGTTGCAGGAACACAAACAGAGCAAAGTGGGGAAACGAGAGCTCCAGCGGGCAGAGAGACCACTCAAGAAGATGAAGCTCGAGGAGAAAGACGCAGAAAAGGAGGAAACACAACCAGACAATAGCGGCAAGGCGTCCGAGTCTACAGAGGATGGCGAGAGCCACGCCAAGCCTGCCGCCGGTGAAAACGCAGATGGAGGCGCTCGGTTTGTCCGCATCCTTGAAGCGCTTTCTGCCACCGGGCTCCGGGCCATCCGCTACGGGCACGAGGTTCCGCAGGTTTCCCGCGTGGTGGCCAACGACCTTCTTCCTGCGGCGGTGGAGTCCATCACGCGCAGCGTGGCCCACAACGGCCTCTCGCACCTTGTCCAGGCGCACCAGGGCGACGCCATTCGGTACATGGCGCTGGGCGAGCAGTTCCATGTGGTGGACTTGGATCCGTACGGGACCGCCGCGCCTTTCCTCGACAGCGCCATCCAGAGCGTGCGGGACGGCGGGTTGCTTCTTGTCACATGCACCGACGCTGGCGTTTTGGCCGGCAGCGGGTACCCCGAGAAGTGTTTTGCGCTCTACGGGGGAAACAACCTAGGCAGCGCGGCGGCGCTGGAGGCGAACCACGAGGCCGGGCTCCGGCTCATTTTGGGCGCCATAGCTGCGGCGGGCGCGCGCCACAAGAAGGCCATCGAGCCCGTCTTGAGCTTGAGCGTCGACTACTACTTCCGAGTGTTTGTGCGTGTGCGCGCGAGCGGGCTCGCAGTGAAACAGCTTGCGAGCGAAACCATGCTCGCCTACCACTGTGTGGGGTGCGGCAACATTGTCGAGCAGCGCATGGGCCGCGCGGGCAAGGGCAAGTACCACACGCCGCGTGTGACTTTCGAGGGCAAGGCGAGGGAAACCAAGGAAGCAGAGAGCCTGGAGAGCCGGGAGGAGAGCCAGGAGAAGGAGAACACACTGGCAAAACAGAGAAAGAAGCAGGACGACGAAGAGATACACTTTTCCGGCGGCTTGTGCGGCTTCTGCTCTCGGCCGCACCACTTGGCCGGGCCCATGTGGGGCGGCGAGTTGCACAGCGCGAGCTTTATTGACCGCGTGCTTGCCATCAACGCGGCCGCGCTGCCCGAAACCTACGCCACGCGCGAGCGGATCCGCGGCATGCTCACGTTGGCGCGCAGCGAGTTGCGCGCGCCCTTTTACGTGAGCTTGAACCAGATGCTGAGCTTTTTCCGCGCGCCGCCCATCCCCATCGACGAGTTTGCCCGCGCCGCAGGCAATTTGGGCCACGAGGTGTCCTTGACCCACGCCAAGAAAAACTGCGTGAAAACTTCGGCGCCTTGGAGCCACGTGCTTGCCATTTTTGTTGCGTGGTTGCGCCGCAGCAACACCCGCCGCTTGCAGGAGTTGCAGACTCTGCTCGAACTGGAACAAGATTCCGATAAGCGCGGGCGGCTCGAGGAGAAGATCGCCAAGTTGAGTGCGGATTTGGGCGCAAGCACGAACTTGACCCCAGGCATGGTGGGCGCCGCGCTTTTGCGCACCGCGCCTCGCCTCGACGTGGACTTTGACACCGCCAACGACCAGAGCGCTCGCCTCGCCCAGTTGCGCCGCTTGAAAATGGTGCGCTACCAGGAAAACCCAACAAAAAACTGGGGGCCCATGGCACGCCCAGGCGGAAAAAACGACTCGACTTGAGCGGCAGGTGTTTGGGGTCTGACAATCACCTCACGGGTGTGGCAAGTTTGCGAAGTCGGCATTTTTTGACCCATAGCATATGGAACTTGTAACTGGGGACTACTCCATGAGAATGTGCTTGGCAACGACAAAACACACATGTAATTAAATTTGAAGACTAACTTGTCTGTCTTTAAATAGACCATATGTATAATTCCGAGACTCATGACCAAATCTATTCGGCCCTAAAAAGGCACAAACTACGAAAATACAGATACGCCCGAGTTTATTGGTTGACCATGACGAGATATTTTTAAGCTTTAGATATCGTTACGCTGCGCCGGATTCACACTGATCGAAATCGCAAGAGAATCGAATGCTGCGAGCAAGGAAGCGAAAAGGTTCCTCACACTGAAATGTATTCCCATAAATATCACTGGGGTCTCCTTGGATGCATCTGTTGACAATACATCTCTACGATCTTCGTCTGTAAAGTGAACGGAGCGGATTTTGAAGCCGTAGGTGGCCAAACAGATCCAAGCATGTGTTAAGGCAAACATAGTACAACAAATCTTGAAGCATGTTGAAGTCAAAGAATACGGAACAAATTTCGGTGTTCAAATCAAATCAGTGTAACATTGAAAAGGAATCAGGTTCTAGCAAATATGGATCAGACGGTAAATTTTTGTGAACCATGCTGCGATGGCAACATAATAACTATCGTTTTCGTGGAATCGCTTCATATACGGATATTCGTCTCCATTTGTTTGCGTGAGAATGTAACCAAGCAGGATCGGGAATGTTATCCGTCAAAAACGGAATGTAGAGATAAGCCCCAAATTGTTCAGCCGTCTCCTTCTTTCGCTTGTTGTAACCCTTGCTCCAGATGAGATCCTATATTCTTTCAGGTTTTCAACCTAGGTCGTTCTTCGGTTCCTCTACTCTTAAGTTGCTTTTCCACCCAGCTTTACTTTCTCTACTACACTTTTTGATGTTAGCATCGATTAATTTCTATACACCTGTTTACAACAACATGGCAACACCAGCGGCGGCAGCAGCACCGAACAAACCAGCACCAACAACTTGGACAGCACCAGAGTCAGCAGAGCTGGAGGTACCGTTGGAGTGGTTAGAACCGTTAGAACCGTTAGAGGCGTTGGCGGCAGAAACAGCAGAAGCAGCGGTCAAAGCAATAACGACAGTCTTGAATTGCATTTTGGTACTAGTAAGAAAAAATTTTTTGCCGGGCTTGGGACTGCGCGCCTTTTTATACCGGGAAAATTTTTATGGTCTGTTCTGCGCACCAGCAGACTGTTGACGCCTCATATGCATGTCGCCACGCTTCCGTTTTGGGAAAAAGTCGCCCCAAATTGGATGCGTAAGCTACGCTCGCACCTCTATCTATTCTGTTTGTTTCGGAGACGACATTCCTCACAAACAGTAGCATTGCTGTAACTGTTTCAATCGTATCTCTCGCTTTGGAATCATCCACACCCTTGCCATCAGTTTTGACTCCCGAACCTAAAGTGGCCGCGACAAATGCACTATAATAGCATCCTGCATATAATTGTACTCCTATGTACTACTTTCATCGTGACGGCCCCACGCAGCGACATTCCCTTCCCCACGCATAGACCATGTCGCCCCAAATGTTCTATCGTCAAAGAAAATGTCGCCGATGATAATGTCGCAGTGGTCCCTAAGCTCCCATTCTTAGATTCTCTCTTTCTCTCCATTTCTCGGTCTCTCGTTGGTTTCCTTCTCCTCCAACCCTCCTTCATCCCTCGCCCCACTCTATAATTACTCATTGATTATGCATGGCCAGGGCATCTGGATTTTTCTCGGCTCCCGCGTATATACACCGGAACAATTTTTCTCTGCCAGGAGACATTCGCGCTTTGCGCATTCATGATGCAGATAAGCGTCCGCTCGATAAGACGCGTCCCGTGTCGTCTCTCATGTCTCGTGTCTTGTCGTTGCTAATCATCAAATGTCGCTGATACACAAGTTTGGTCTCCCAGTGATGGTATTACATGTGTGATTTTTTACTAAGTCATCGCGCTATTTTTGTGTTGACCTCACGTTTCTTTCTTAATCTCATCTGTCGTAACGACTTTTGCTCTTTTTCTTCCTCTTCAAGCCGTTTCCATCTCTTAGATCCGCACCATCTTCTTTCAGTCATTTGTCCATCATCTGCATATCCATCATTTGTATATCCATCCTTTGCGTCAATGTTATGAACTCTCTTAAACTTACCACTCTCCATA